>CM045463.1:2047086-2520114 GCA_024666655.1 Dascyllus trimaculatus | reverse complement strand
ACCTGATCACTGTTTGCATGACTAGATGCCAAGAAAGAGGAGGTTTTTCTGTAATTTTGGGTAAACTAGTCCTTTAAAAAGTAGCTTGTGCTGCCGACAGGGTTAGCCTCTTCAGCTTTCTCTCTGTTTCCTATAGTTGCCTTCCATAGAGCTTCTTCTCTTCCTGCCTGGTCTCCATTTCCGCCTGTCGCTCTTTATTTCCCATGCCCAACCTTGCCTCTCTGGGGGAAGGGGAGGGTTGCAGGGGAGGGTTGCAGAGCTGAAGAAGACATCATTTCAACTCGGCACCCTTGATCTGATGCCCAATGCTTCCATGTTTCCAGGTGTCACATATGCTGCAAAGGGCTACTTCGACGCTCTGGTGCGGATGGGCGAGATGGCCAGCGAAAGTCAAGGCTCTAAGGATCTTGGTGAGTCCTTGTAGTGGCAGTGGCAGTAGCGCCCCTGCTGGGGTGGAGGGGGGTTGCACAAGCAGATGGTGGATGGGATGGCTTGAGCTGTAGAGCAGAAGCAGCTGATGACCAGCCTGAAACCGGACCCACACGAACACACACACACAAACAGAGCCATTTCTCCAAGTAATTCAGTGCTGTGTTAAAAACTGAGCATTAATCTGCCTTTAACTGCACTTCAGAGCTGATTTGATGCATTATCGCCCTCGATTCATATAGCAAACACATTTTAATTTGAGTGGAATTAACTCTGCTTGATTGTCACAGCATGCCCATTTAGTTAATCCCTTGTTTCCCGTCACATTCAGGGGAGATAAAGGCTCTCCAGTTGTGTGTTTTCTATTTTATTGCACCACTTCGAGCAAATAATGCATTCACAAATTTGTCTGGCGTTTTGAAATTCACAAGAGCACACATGGTGAGGTGGATTTGCTCCCTATTCATTATAAGCCCTCAGTGTATTTACTGTGGTAATGAAAAATCTTCTCGTTTGAATGCCGCTTCCAGCAAGATGTGAAGGAGCAATTTTCCCAGCGCCCCCGTCTCTCTCGCGGTGTGTCGTCTGGTTCTGGTTGGATCAGCTCTGGGTCTGCTCATCACAGTTTTAGCAACAGCTAGGCGAGGACTAGCGGATGCACGAGTAGGAGCCTCAGTATGAAGTTGTGTCGTAGTTCTAGAGCCAGTCACATGGCGAGGAGTGTGACGAATTTGTCCCGGATCGCTGCAGCGTCTTCGTTCCTTTTGCCCTGACGTGACTTAACATAGCAGGCGTGGACTGAAACAGTAGGAAACGGAGGGATGAGGGGGGGCGGGAACGGGGATATCTGAGGCGAGCGAGGAGGATATAAAAGCTGCATTCATTATTCATGAGGAGACTTTTTTTTTTTTTGGAGCTTCATCATTCCATTTTTTCCCCCTCCCTGTGTCTCTTTGAGTAAACACTCGGTTGAGCTCGCTGTAATTTTGAACAGTGAAAAAGCTCATTACTTCCACTGTTCGCTTTTAATTCGTCCAGGTGTCCCGTTCCAGTCACTTTCAGGTCATGCCATTTTAGGACCGAGCGGTTGAACATGCAAACACCGAACCATTAAAAACTACTTAAAAGGATGAGCAGAGGAGGCCTTTGCACTCCAAGAAGGGAATGTAATTGAAAAAAAATATTGGCATCCAGCTAAAATTCTACTCCAGAAGTCTGCCAAATAGCTTTGCAGCATTAATTAACTTTACCTGTGTGATGAAGTGCAGTCTGTACATGTCGTTATGCAGTGCCGGCTTTTGCTATTACAAAGATTAAATGCATGCATGTGAGAGATTCTGAGCCGAAAATGTTGTCTGTGTGTGCAAAGTCCTCGGCAGGTACCCCTGACTGCAGTGTGCAGTTCGGGGCAGGAGCTCAACGTTGGTCAACGTCGGAATGCAATTGGCTGGATCTAACATTTGACTCCGCCCACGGGGACATTGCCTGCATGTAAAAACGAGCGCCGTCTTCTGCTCCTAGCATAGTCACAAACAAGAGTACCTGGCTGCAGACCTCCACTGTCAGGACAGGAAGTAACGGGTAAAATGAAGGAAAGGACATTTAAAGCGTCCAGTCCGGTAGGTGGCGGTAACATGTGAAGTTGGTTTGCTAACCGCTAATTAAATCAAAAGAAGAAGCAGCCATTTAACGAGTGGTTGTGGCTGTTTCTTAGTATGCGTACTTGTCCACGGTACTGCCGTGATGTGACACAAAATTTAGTTTTAAGATTATTTGAGGCGAGAAAGTGGTTGTATAAACATCAAATCTGTGGTCAATTTATCAGATAAATTCTGCTTAAAAAGTTACTCCAACATTTCGGAGATGTGAGTGTCCCCGTTAGACAGCTACTACCGGGCGGTCAGCGCTCACAGCTCCCCGCTGACAGCAGCCTTAGCTCGGCTAGACTTTCTGAAATCTGGCGCTGGCTCTGACGGTTCTGTAGCAGGATAGAAGTAGTTCTACGGGAATCTAACGGTCACACTTTTGTTATTTAATGTCCCCGGTCGCCGACTTTGTCATTATATTAGTAATTATTGTGTTGTCTTCATCACCTGTAGCACGTCTTTGTTCTATTCTTATGACTGTAACTGTGCTTTAAAAATAACATTTAAGGATTTTTCTATTAGCAGGCATAAAAACTCACAATGGGGCTCATTCTCAAAACAATCACAAGTTCAATATATAAATTAAAACCATATATACTATAGACAGTGGTCTGGTAGATTTTACGTTGTGTTGCTAATGCATTAGCGTGAAAATTAATTCCACTGGAAGTGCCTACGTGATTTTATTTTGTAATGCATCCCGTGCATTTCCTGTCTTCACAGTGGAGGTCTGCGGCCAGGTGCCTCTCGTCACAAACCTGTATTTGGTTCCACTCTGAATTGCATTAGATACGCATGTTCTTGAAGGGTTAGGGTTAGATTGTCACCAAACTGTTGCAAAATGAAGTCAAGTTGAACGTTGAGCTGCCGCCCCGAACTGCACACTGCAGTCAGGGCTTCTCGTCCTTGACAGGATGTCCCATCATGCATCTGTACATCCACATTTCCATCAGTTTGTTTGCTTTGTGCCTTCCATGTTTTCTGTCTTTCGTGCTTCTGTAACCACGTTGGGCTTGCCTGCTTTACTTTTTTATTTTTTTGTGTTCCTTTTTTCGATTTTCTTTTCCTGGCAGCCTAACCATGACTCAGCAGCCCTTTAACTCGGCAGAACCTCCCCTCCGCCTCCAGTGAAGCGACAGACTAGGCCGAGCAGAATGGATTGATGCCGTCTCCGTGTGTCGGCGGCGCTCAGGGCAGCTGTGGTCGGTGCGGGCGAGGTTTATTGCTTCGTGGAATGCTTTAGCATATTCCATTACTCGTGTTGAACCTCGCGGCTTCGGTAAATTACCTGGCAAAATGCAAATTACCTGCACAGGGAGTGAAAAATGGCAGGTTCGGGAGGTTTGGATTTAGTGCCCATCTGTCGGCCTGTGTGCCATGTGCATAGAAGCTCCACCTGTTAATCTATAGGCGACAATGTGCCCCATCAGTCACGACAAAAACGGGCATGAATGCATCTTTTATCACATTATCTCCAAGTTGGAGGCACCACAGTCATAATAATAATGGAGACGCATGAATGGAATCCGATTATATTGGATGGGTATAAATAGAGAGGCAGGTAGGGCGGAGATGGGAGATAATTTCCCAGTTTTTCTCATTAGGCCATTTCAGTGATGTGTTATAAAGTAAACAGCCTCCCTCAGTCTGTTCCTTCCTAATGAGAGGCTGCGGAGGTGCTTTGCTAAAGGTTTGGGCGTGATTTTGCTCCAGAAGAGGCCAGAGGAAACACTGAGCGCCATTGTTCCGGCAAAATGTGAGAAAGTTCCCCGAGCCTGCCAGCTTATTAATTAGCAGATAACGGGGATTGTGCGTTCGGTTGTGTGTGTGTGAAGTGTGTTTCCTCAGCCGGCAGGTGTGTGTTGCTGTGACCAGAGCTATGACCACAGATGAGGGTGTGTGTGTGTGTGTGTTTGTCAGGGATAATCACTCACCCAGGGCTTTACCTCGCACTTCATAATTGATGAGGACTGAAGGCAGATTTGTAAAATCGGCCAACTTGTAATTGTTCATTTAATTGGGTTTTGTCGGGGACTGGTGGAGGTGGTGGAGGTGGTGGAGGTGGTGGGGGGATAACAGGGCCGGACTCTAAACCCGCTCCAATTCTCCGAGTGAATTCTTGCCGCCACCTCAGACTGCACTCCCTGAAACGCGGTAATTAATCGGAGCGTTGGGATGAACGGCGGCTAATGGCGTTAGCACACGAGCCGGGGGACGTGGAGCTGCATGTGACGGGGTGAGGGGAGGGGAGGAGGAGCCGAAAAATATCATCATCGGTGGATAAATCAGCTCGACTGTTAGCGTCACTGATCACAGCCAGACTGAGTGGATTTCATCACTGCAGCTCCTTGGAGGAAAGTCGGCCTGAAAGCTGAACATCCAGATGATTGCATGAGTTGCGTAGCCGTGTTTCCATAATGAGTTTTTAAGTTTTGTGTTACAAAAAGGTTAATTTTGCAGAGTTTTTATTCTCATTTAAGGTGGTTTCTGACTGTTTCCGAATATGGTAATGTGCTTCATGGCAGATGGAAACACCTGTTCTTGATAAATTCTGACATGGTGAACTTTTAACTCTCGTTTCGTTGTCTTCGTCTTCATCCACAAGAACATCCTGTATTCTTGTGGATGTTGCTATGACACATGCAACCCCATTAAACCTTTTTACAGACAAAAACAAGGACTGTGGGACTATCTAGTGCCGGTAGGACAATAACACTCTGCGAAAACTTCTTAAGAGAGGCTCGAGGAACTTGACAAAGAGCTCAAGGCGTCCAAACTCTGCTAGATCGCCCATAAAGGTCCTAATCCACAATTCGCAGGACTAAAGTTAATTTTGCAGAGTTTTTATTCTAATTTAAGGTGGTTTCTGACTGTTTCTGAGTATGATAATGTGCTTCATGGCAGATGGAAACACCTGCTCTTGATAAATTCTGACATGGTGAACTTTTAACTCTCGTTTCGTTGTCTTCACCTTCGGACGGCATAAAAAAAATGGCCCATGAAAGACTCATTCCCACTATCGTGAAGATTTCTCTCAGGTTTTTGCCTTGCTGATGGCCAAAGTTTGAAATCTTCTTCTTCTTTAGTGGTTGGCAAACCGGCTTTGTTTCGGGCTTCCTCTGCTCCGTGTATTCCAGCCATGCATCCTGTAGCGCCACCTTTTGTCGGCGTAAAAGTTAGCTTCAGATTCGCTTGACAGGTACATGGAGGTGCATCTAATAACACCCGTGTTTACAGAACATGAGGTGCTATCATGGGACTCCGTAGGACATTTTGAAGCCGACGTATGCACAGTGTAAATTTTGGAGTCTGCAGCAGTTTCGGTTGAAGTAAAGGAGCCTTACTGTATGTGATTGAGTTTGTGCACATAGTGATCACAGCTATGGAGGCACGTGAAGCATCTGTTCCCGAGTGATATTTGCTAACAGGCATGTGAGCCTGCAGGTGCAATAACACAAAAACGACAGTTGACGTAGATTGTTTCAGGGGGTTTAAATAGCTGGTGCGTATGTGAGGGACCTTGTGCCGACGTTGGAATAAGTGGACGTTAAATTAAACTTTTCAGACGGGTGGTGGTTGCTGCTTTTGAGGCTGGAGTCCACGGTAACCGAGTCGCTTGCTGCAGATTTGAAAGGGTGCATTTCAACCTGAATCTAATCACGTAGCTTAGTTGCTTCAATGCAACTGAAATGCAACTAAAGATGGAAATAATGGTGAAAAAAGCTCATTTGCAAACACTCGTATGTTGTTCTGAGTCATTAGCAATCAGATTATTCCGTCTTTTAGGTATGAAGACGTGCATATAATAAATTGGAGGCGTCGCTTAGGTTTGAATGAGTCAGATCCAGATTATTCAAATAGATTCTGGTTCTTGTTGGCTTATCTTGGTCGCTGTTGTGATGCTTGAGTAGATAAACGTGTAAGAAGCAAACGCAGGTTGTCGTTTATCATAAGTCGCGAGATTAAAGCTTGATGCAAATATTTCACCGGTTAAAAAGTGCAAATGCTGTTGTTATGCAATGCAGTTAAATCTTCTTTATCTTGGCGTGAACCAGTTGAATGTTCGTGCATATTTCATTTGAGGTTGAGTTTTAGATGGACTGTTGTTTCTTCTCTCTAAAGACGAGGCTCTACGTTCTGGAAGCTGCACACTTCCAGCCTTCTCCCCCGAATAGCCGTTTTTAAAAATTCAAACCGCTCCGTCTAAGTGCACGTTTCGTAACGGCTTCCCGGTCGTCTGACGAGTCCGTTCACATTCGGGGCCCAAACCCCTTTTTCACGTTTCTGCTCCGGTTATCGGTATCGCAGTCATCTGAACGAGGCGAAGCGAAAACGGAAGCGATTACAAGCAGATGCGTGTTCTTTTTTTTTTTTTGAAGGCTTGTAATTTTAGCTGTGACACTTTGGCAGGTCGGTGTGTCGCTTCAGAAAAAAAATGGCAGCGGAGACAGTTTAATGGTAGATTTCAGCTTCTGTAGAAAAATACACGTTTATTGTTGAAGCTTCGGATGCCAGAACAGGCGGCGCTGGAAACTGAGTAATTAGAAAAAAGAAGGGGGGAAAAAAACCCTTTCCATGATTATTATCCACTTTCATCAGCCTAAATAAACTGACTCATCTCCTCGTGGGGACGCTCATTTGCTGCGTTGTTCGTCACCCTGCACAGCTGATACCAACTGGGCCCTGAGAAACCGGCACAGGAAGAGGACGCGATGCCTCACCGCCGCGTTTCATTCAGCTGTTTTTTTTTTTTTAATTTTCGCGCTGCTCTCAGAGTCTGAACGGCCGCTCGCTCTGCTGCACGACTCCCCGTCGCACGCGGCCAAGACGCTCGGCGGCTGCGGAGTGGAGCGTCATCCCACTCATCCTCTTCCTCTTTCGCTACTCTCGGTGTCTGCGAACGCCCCCGCATTGATGTGGGAGCTCAGGCTGCCCTGGGAGAGCACGCCGACTCGGCACACACTCCTCTAAAAATAGACCAAACGAAGCGCCTCGACTGTGGAGCCGCTCAGGAGGAGGAGGAGGAGAGACGGAGTGCGACGCTCGGTCCGCAGCCCAAAAATGGTTCGTCGCTGTGATGTCAGCGCGACTGCAAATGAGATTGTCTTTCTTCCGTATACTAAATATGGGCATGGCTGTGGAGGGAAAAAAATAGGAAGCTCCTGCAGTTCCGGTTTCCCTCTTTGACCATATAAGGGCTCCAGCGTTCAAATGCAACGCCGGGCAGAGGTGGTATTCACTGTGTGCTCCGAAGAGAAGCATCCATTTGGCTCTTTGCTTTACATAATCTCTACATTCACACTGGCATTTATCCAGCTCGTATACCTCCACCCGTCGTATCCTCCGAGTTCGAGGCTGTTGATTTTTATTACTCGTACGGATTACAAAGTGTGGAGAGTGTCTGTGCAGTTGCAAAACAGTGGATGTTTGTATTCATGAGAGGGTTTTTCAAAAATGCAATTAAACCTTTTATCTAATCAAGGGAGCCTCGGTGAGATTTTTCAAGTGTGCTGCGGCCCGGGTAGGCAGCAGTGACGACAGGCTGTGGAGAAACAATGAGATGACACGTAAAAAAGAGGTTCAGACAAGCTCGAAATTATAAACCGATCAGCTGCAACACTGAAGACGACGACGGGTGAAGCGAGTAGCGTCGTCTAAAGCGAGGTTCTGCTGGGAAATCTTCGATCCCTGTATTCTTGTGGATGCTGCTATGACACATGCCACCCCGCTAAACCTTTTTACAGACAAAAACAAGGACTGTGGGACTATCTAGTGCCAGTAGGACAATAACACTCTGTGAAAACTTCTTAAGAGAGGCTCGAGGAACTTGACAAAGAGCTCAAGGCGTCCAAACTCTGCTAGATCGCCCATAAAGGTCCTAATCCACAATTTGCAGGACTAAATTGGCTGCCAGTGTGTTGGTGCCGGACACCCCCAGTGTTTTGGTGGCATTAAAGGGGCCTAAACAATCCTAAACAGGTGGTCTTAGTGTTGTCGGTGTAGATAAAAACGCCAAAAAGAGTCTTACAGAACATGCATCCCCTAAAAAGTCCAAAAATATAACAGTGTCTTTTCATTTCTTACCACTAAATGACATGCAACATATTTTACATTATTCCACCTTTTCAATCATGGTACACTGTAAAAAAAACAATTCTGTAAAAAAAAAAAATGTTCAAAAACTGAAAATAACAGCAAATATCTGTAAAATAGCTGATTTAAATACAGAAAAAGTAGCGGCTTGTTCTATTTCAAGGTTAACATGTAAATGAGTGCTTCTTTTCTCTGATTTTTAAGTTATCTGTAATTCAACAACAAGGGAAATCTGTAAAGTAGCAGTATATTGTTCAAAAAATTACAGTTAAAAATGGTTAAACATTGATTTTACGTCAAATATGAGGATTATTTATAGGAAAAGATCAGTTTGTATAGGTTTCAACTGATCTATGTCCACAATCCCAAATGAATTCATAAATCAAAGGCCCCAAAAGTATAAATTTGACCTTATATTAGCCTTTAAGCAGGATTTCTGACGGTTTCCATGCAATCGCTACTCATTAAAAATCACATTCGCCGATACTGAATCCTCAGTTTGTTCTGATTCCTTACCAGCCTTCAGCAGAAGTCCCTGCCCAATATTTCCCGCCATGAGTGACCACGAGCGCATTAGCATAGCGTGTCTGCGTATCTTATGCTCCCATTTAGTTCCCATTCATCTAATTCTCACCTCACGCTCATATATTCTCGTCGCCGTGGGCTGAGCGCACCGTAGCATAACATCCATCTCATTAAAACAATTTTAGGTTAATTCAGATGGCCAAATTTGAGGTCCGGGAAACAATTACCCTTTGGTTAATTAATTCAATGCGACGCGATTTCAGAGGAGTTTGTTGGCCTTCGAGGCATGTTCCTCCACTCCGCCTGACACGCTGCTAAAGGATAGTCGGCTTTCACAAATGGGAACAAGGCTCAGATACAATCAGTGATGCCACAGACTCGATTAGGAAGCGGCGGGGGAGAATGTAATTCTGACGGGTCAAGAAGCTAAAACTTCCTTCCTGCGGTTTCAATATTCATCGGCGGATTTCAGCGTGTAATTTTCTCCTCATTTGTCTCTCAAATAATTACCCTCCGTTCGAGAGAGAAGTGGTTTGCATCACCTCTCACGCTGCACAGCTGGATGGGAGATGAGCAGTGGCCCCTTGAAGTAAAGACAAGAGGATGGAGGCGGTGATGAAAACATTCTTTGTGGCACTGAGAAGATGGACTGTGGTGCTGGTGAGTCACTGAGCATCTCTTAGGGAAATTCTTCCACAACATTGGCTCCTGTTGTCTCTGCAACAGCTTGAAATGCGACGCTGCTCAGTTTAAGGAAAAACCAGTGACCTCGCCACAACCCTCGTTTTTCTGAGCCGGCACAGGCTGAATTTCCCCCGAGCCTCAGCCACAATCGAAATTCAGCCGGCATCCGTTCAGCGTGGAGGGGGAAACTGCAGCGGGAGCATTTTCTCTCCTTCCACCGCTGCCTTGTCATCTCACAATGCAAGAGTTGTCCCACTCCCACGCACATTATCCCACCGGGGACGGCTACCGTGTCCGACTTTAGAGAGATCGATTGGTGCGTTTGGAATCATCAGTTGATGACGGGTCGATGTGCAGAGTCAGAACTAAGGGATGCTACTAGAGCTTAGTCTTCTCTGAGTTATATAACCGTGTACAGTGCAGCATGACTGAGCCTTTAGAGCTGAGAGCTTGTCTTCATCTGCATGTTGAGGTTCTTGTGAAGGTCCGCCAGCTGCAGGGAAACTTTAAAATGAGTGTTCCTGTGCAGAAGTGTGCTCAGATTTTACAGTTGAAGCTGCAGAAATACATAACATTTTGTCCTGTGCAGGATTAGGATTCATGTTTGCCTGAAGGTTGCAGAGCTGCAGCGCTTTGTCAATTAGTTCTCAGCTGTTAAATTAATGGGCAACTCTTTTTGAGGCATTTTTAAGAGAGAAGAAACTAAATTCTCTGTTTCCAGCTTCTTCAATGTGAATATTTTCCGGTTTCTTTCCTCTTCTACAGCTGAATATATTTGGCTTGTGGGCAAAACAAGACATTGCTTTGGGCTTTGGGAAGCACAGGTTAACATTTTCATCATCGTCTTGACCAAAAAAAACCTTCATCAAACCAAACCTTGTTGTAAAAAGTTCCGTTTTAAATCCAGGCAGATGATCACATCCTGGTTTTTAGCTCCGATTTGGTCGCCTCCAGCAGATTTTAGAAACGGGATGACTTTCTGTCAGATCTGTTGTCATGTGATGTTCAATTGGAGAGGAGATTCTTCTTCAGTAAAATGATTAGCTGGCTTATCTCTTAAAAGTAAACCGTAAAATTCCAACGTTTGAGTAATTTTTTTAATTAAAAGCTTTAAATCTTCTGATTGCAGCTTGTTAAATGCGAATATTTCCTGGTTTCTTTCCTCCTGTATGACGATAAACTGATTCTCTTTGAGTTCTAGACAAACAAGACATTAGAGGGTGTCATCTTTTGGATATTTTCTGATGTTTTATAGACCAAACAAGACTAATCAACCATTTAAATAATTATATCTCGCAGCCCTAGTTGCTAATGAGGTAACCACGGGTGCTTTTCGACGAATACAAACACTACTCTAGAGGGACTTTAGGCAGCCAGAGGGGCAGTTAAATAAATTAGACAGGCGGTTTGGCCATCCACTCATCCACACTGATGTGTTTAAATTTTAAAGCAGCGTTTTAAAATGAAGAAGGTCTCTTGTCCTGACAGGTGTTTCAGGACCATTTTAGAAATCTGGACATGCAGGTGCAGGTGTAGACATGAAGCAAGGGACTGGCTGCTTGGTCGTAGACAATACCACAGAGGAAGAACTGCAGTGGTGCACGAGAGATTTCATTTACTGTTAGAAGAGATGACGAGGCCAGCAACACTTGTGATTCATTATCCATGTTGAATTAACCGTTTTAACTGGTGTGACAAATCGGGGAACACCAGGTAGTTTCAACCAGTTGGAAAGCAAACATGGACGTCTGCATCAGTGCTTCCAAAAGTCTCTGTTGCTACCTGTCGTGATTACAATTAGGGATGCACGATAATGGCAATTTCAACCGATTCCAATAACCGATAATTTTACACTTCTTGCAGCCGATAACCGATAATGTCAACCGATTGCGCAACGGAGCGTGACACCGGAGTTGTCAGGTCTGCTACTACAACCACCACGGCGTTCTAGAGCCTTGGCGACGCTCGGCTGCACCCGGCGGCATACTACAGCCTCGGCAACACTCTGTGGCGTTCGGCTGCGTGCACGACTTTTTGATTATCAAAATTATCATCCGAATACCACCACAACAGACAAATATTCAGATATTCCAATATTGGGGACCAGGCCTAGTGAAACGACTTCTTCTGTTACAGTGAAGAAAGTCCACTCTGGTCAGTGCCACGCCATGCTGCTTGTTTTTCTCTGCCTGCGCAGTCTGATGACATCACACACATGTGACAGTACCGTCGGGGAGGGGAGGGGTTGAGGAGCCAGGCACACAACACACAGACCAACGGCAAAAAACAAAATTCAGAGTCTTTATTATTATCGGGTCGTTTTATCGGCAGATTTTTTAATTATCGGAATGACGTCATATTTGCCAAAATTAACCGATAATTATCGGACGCCAATATTATCGTACATCCCTAATTACAATGCAAGCTTGGAGTTTCCAAACCAAATCAGGGTCAGTATTGTTTCCGAAGTTGCCCTTTTCGGGTCTTAAAACTCCAGATTAGTGCGGATGTGTGGCGTAAACGCAGCAGAAGTGGTGCATCTTTAAATTGACGCAGACAGAGCTTTACTTGTGCAAACAGAGGGGCATTTTTCACCCCTCAAGGGTCTCACTACTGTGGCAATAAAGCAGAACTGAATCCTGCGTCTACGAGTCCCACTAGGACGCTGACCTTTTTTCTCCAACCTGTCGTGTATTTTAATTCCCGTCTTGGGTCAACTTGCTATTTAATTACCAAAACCCAAGTGCCCGATCGGTGACGGGGGACAGAGCCGTCCTTCGTCTGTTCGTACGTCATCGAGGCAGCGCCGCGCCACCAATTTAGCTTCCTACTTCCTGCCTGCGCCCTTTAAGAAAGTCCTTGTCCTCGAGTCAACCCAGGTGGCGAGAAACAAGAGGAAGAGGCGCATAATGAAGAGGGCGACGTGCTCCCGCCTCATTAGCAGCCTTCAGACAGGAGAAACCTCGCTGCCAGCAGAGGCCCGAGAACCGCCGCTTTGATCGCCCCCCCCCTCCCGCCGTTCATTACTACAACCTGCACCACCTGTCTTGAGCGCTGCATCCATCAAGCTGCACGTCTTTGAGTGCCAGTCAAGCTGCAGAAAAGAGATCAGTGAGGGATTGCGCAGCGTTTAATTCCGGCGTAGTCGGGCGGTAATGTGGCTTTAATAACGAGCCGGACTATTCAATACGTCCTTGAGGCGTCGCATTGTCCTTGATGTGGGGATTCAGCCAAACAGTGACTTAATGATGCTGATGGTAATGTGAAGAATACAGGCCCTGATCGGAGGCGCTGCGGGATTAAATTAGCTGACGTGCAGCAAACTTTACACGAACTGGCCCTTTTGTTTTTTTTGTAGGAGGAAAAAGTTTGGGTTTTTCCAGTTTCTGCATGTTTCAGAACCAAACTTAGTGACGCTCGTCCGCCAGGCCTTTTCAAAACAAAGCCTCTTTTTGTGTTTCGTAAGCCTGAAATTCAAATTACAGCCAGCTCCGTGGAGACGAACGGCGACAGGAACACACCAGGTGATGGATCGCTTAAAGAAAACGGTTTTAAAAAAATCTTTACTTGCCGCTTTCTCACCGTGGTACCCAATTAGAGGCCAGAAATGATGAGTTAGATCTGCCAGGGATCGTATTGACCCGCGTACGTTTGTCAAAACATGAAAAGCGATCCGGCTCCGTCTCTGTCCGTCTGCATCCAGCAGCTCGCGTCTTCTCGGATAATCAGTCTTCATTCAGCCACCATGTAATGATTATGTATAGCCAGTCGTTCCTATCGATCTTCTGTAGCTTAACTCCTTTTTGAAAAGACTCATTTTTCTTCTCAGCACTGCAGAAGTAAAGATATCAAACATGACACTTCTAGACATGTGTCACCAGGCTTCAAGGATTATTGTCATTTATAAGAATGAGCACGATGATGGGCCTAAATATATGAGCTTCTATATTACTGCCAGTACAACTCAGGATTCCAGTCCATCATGCTAGACTGCAGATGTACGTGACGTTGGTAAACTGTTGACTAGTCGAGTAGATGCTTAAAATGTAAATGCTAATGAGGCATTGTGTCTGCTGGTGTGTAAATCGTGCGTACTTGAGGGTGTTTGTGTGCACACAGATGCAGTCAGTGTTTAGCGAAAATTAAAGACCCAGAAGAGCACAACAATAACGGTGTCAATCATGCGGCTTTGAGGAGGACAAATCTCCCTGCAGCACCTTGTACTCCCTCCACTGCAGCTTTCTGGGGGATTAGAGCTGCTTGTTTGCTTTCAGGCTTCTATAATACAGTCCCTGCAGAGACGCACACTACATAAAACACCTTCCTTCATGTGGCCATTAACTGCGGCTCGCTCCCTCCTCCTCGCTCTGCTTTGAGCCCGGGAGCTGCATTGAAAATAGCTGGGTAATAAACCCAGATGTTAGCGCTGGCCTTTGGTTAGCCTCGCTGAATAATGGGCTCGTTCCCGCCCTGCAGTTAGGACATATTCACACATATACTGTAAGTGTGGTTCGTTAGGGTGTTAAATGAATTGTGAGGATTTTTTCCTGGATTGAACTTTAGCCCGCGTTGGTTTGTCAGTGTCGAAACACGAGTCATTAAATGTAATTCCATGAGCTCTATTTTGGAAGCCACTCGTACTCCTTAGGTGCTTATTTCCTCCCCACGTGTGCCGTAAAACCCCGAAACAATGGCTCTTTTGAGTATTGCGCAAACAACAACTAGTTTACGAAGTGAAATGGCCACACATTCAATTAAAATCCCATCTAGCGTTTCCAATTTTTTTGCATGAAATAGCGACGTCAGGCCATGAGAGAGGAATAACTTGAGCCTAACAGGGAGGTGCAGGGATGTTTCAGTAAACAAAAGCAGCAACTGTGTGGTCTTTTAATTGATCCGGACCTGTGTGTGCGCCGAGTGCGGACAACAATGTGCTTTGGTCCCCTTTAAGCCTCAGATGTTGTGATCTGCTGTGATTAACAGTAAGCTGCTTACTCCTGGCGGGTCGAAGTCCGACATTTCACAATGCAAGGTGGAGAGATTTTGGATTAGAAGGGCGCAAATGAAACGAGAACATCCAGGAATTTGGGGAACTTCCAGGTGCAGGACAAAGTCATTTCAACTCCGGGAGACCTGTTAGCAACAGTTTGTCTTGGTAAATGGGGTTTTAAAGGATGATTCACTCTTAATTTTAACATGGCTGCCATCTTTGTTCTTTGTGCTCATTGGTAATAATAGCAATGTAGCTTAAGGACACAGGAGATATGCAAAAGCAAGTTTTAAACAAACCTCCCCCTGGGTTGGCTTATTGTCATTGTGAATGCATGATGTTGCATTTTGCACTGTCTAACTTTATTGTAGCAGAATCACAGTTTCCCCAAATTTCAGAGTTGTAATCAACCAAACTACCAACTAAATATATAATATATGGCGGGAAATTACAAATATATTCTGACATATTTCAGGAAAAATACACTAAAAGGAGACAAAATGAAAAAAGAAACTTAAATTAACATGAGTACATGGTATTGTATTAGAATCTGGAAACAAATATATTGTTAATTCTTCTCTCGTTAATGTGTTTTATGAAATGCAGTGTTCTGGTTTCCCTCTGGCTGGGATCAGCATCACAAACATATAGTACATCATATCCTCCTGGTTTAATTTATTGTTATTTTAGTAGATGTGAATGCATAATATTGCATATAGCAACGTTGCTGTTTTTTCAGATTTTAGCTGTTACTCTTCTGAGAACTTTCAAAATAAGATCCGAGTTGTAATGTACCAAACTACCAACTATATGTAATACATATGATAAGAAATTACTGATACATTCTGAGGTATTTTAGGGAAAATACATTAATAATAATATCTCAATATTCTTTTGCTCCCCTTTAATGTGTTTTTATACGATGCAGTGTTCTGGTCTCCCTCTGGCTGGGATAGCATCATAAACATACAGTATTTGTTATTAAAGTAGATGTGATATATAATATATGGTACATATTCTGAGATATTTCTGGGAAAATACACTTAAAGGAGACAAAATGAAAACATTACAAACAAAACTTCAGTATGTTGTATTTTTGTTATGATCTGGAAACTGTTAGCCTATTAATTCCACCTCCTGTTTTGCTTTATTGCCGTTAAAGTAGATGTGCATGCACAATTGTGTGTTTTGCACTGTGTAGCTTTGCCGTTTTCCCAGATTTCACCAATTATTCTGAAAACTATAAAAATAAGCTCCAAGTTGTAATCAACCAGAACTACCCCTTCAGAAGCATAAAAAAAAATCAAACCAGCATATTTTATTGGCTGCAGCAGCTGGTGGCGGAGTGACCTCTGATTCACCATCTGCTCAACTCGAGTGTGAAGCGAAGAGACTCTGAAGCTCTCTGAGTTGTTGTGGAGCTGAACTCTGACCTGCCTTGAGGAGGAGAACAGGAGTGAGGACTGCCTCCCCTCAGGGATCAATGAAGTCTACCTTTAATTACTCTATAGATGAACACATCTGTTATAAAAGCCTGAAATAATGACCAGGGCTGCATTTTATGGATGCAAGCACAGTGTGAGGTGCAGTTAATCCTGCGGCTATGTTTCATTCCCAGCTGAAAGGCTTTATATTGGCTGAGGAGGGATGAGTAAGTGGGGTGAAGACAGAGCAGGGATGAGAATTGATGTCTCTGTCTTGGTTTCTTTCTTTCAGTCGGTGCAGTAACTGATTTGTGGTGGGAGTAAAAGGTCAAGAAGGGAGGACTTTGATCCATTAAGGTCACTGTTGATGTGTTTAAGGGCATAAGTTTGATTTTTAGAAGTTTCTCTAAGTCTAAAACCAATAAGAGATGCTATTTCTTACATGTATATGCTGTTGAAAGCTAAACAAATATCAGTACATTCAAACTGATTGTCAGAGTTTGCCTAATAATGTTAGTAAACTAAGTAGTTAAAATCATGTCTACTTTCATTGCTATAACATGTTATTTCTGATTATTATTACACATACATTCAAAATTAGAACCTGATTAATACTGGATTTTTTGGGACCAATGCCAATTTAAGAGAGTTAAAAGCTTCCAATATTGATGCACTTTAAAGCTAACTAGTTAGCAGCTTGCCTTGAAGACACCACATGACTCCACACCGCTGCATGCTCTGCTACATGCGCTGCAGGCAGTGCTGAGGAAATTACTAAACAACAGAGTCAGGGTGGGTATCTTTTGGATAAGCTCTGATGCCGTTTTTTAAAATTACCACAAGCCTCTTTTTCTGCATTTTGTTCGTTTAATATTGGCACAGATCAGACATAATGTAGCTGACGATTTTGATGCGTCTTTTTTAGGCTTACGTCTGCAGATAAAACAGGTTTTATCCGCTTTCATCGGTATTAGTTCTTCTCAAATCATCTTCCTGGAAGGTTAAAGCAATTTTTGCCTTCAGTGAGGCTGCATGACTCCAAAAGACTCACTAATCGGAGCATTTGGTGAACCTTTATGGAGCCTGAGAGACAAAACCCAAAGAAACACTCTAGAAAATGCTTGTTGCTGATTTTGCTTAAATGCTTAAACAACTATGGAACCCAATTTAACTTATTAGCATTTCTTTTCAAATCTGTGTCTCTATTTTGGGTTATGAAAGTAGGATATTAAGAAAATACTAGACTACTTTAGAGACATTTTAGAGAGTAAATCAAACTAAAACTAAAAAAGAAGGGATTCAAAAGTGACCTGTACGCACCCCTCAGTCCCCAGTGGAAATCCAGTCACTCGCTATAAATGTTTGAAGCATAATTCAATTTGGGTTATTAATTTAGCTCATATATTAGATTAGGTTAGATTAGATTCAACTTTCTTGTCATTGCAGAGAGTACAAATGCTAAGATGACAAAGTGCATCTAACCAGAAGTGTAAACGTAGCAGTAACGTGCTTTAAATACAGTTTGTAACCGTATTGACGGAATGAACATGTGAACAGAGTGGCGTGAACACATTAGGTATAAGAATATGTAGCTGTGGATACAAGATAAAATGGATAATTTAAATGTACAAGTATAAATGCAATAAATAGTATGGATAGTTTAACCTATGTGAGCATAATATATCTAATGAAATGACAAATATATTTGAAAATATTTCAGGGAAAATGGAAAAAAGGGGCTACATAGAAAATAGTACACATAAATTAACATTAGTGAACAGATAAACAAAGAAAAACATCATCTGAAACATCTCCAGCCTGCTTGAATTTGTTATAATCTGTGAGCTAACAGCCTGTTTATTCTGCTCTCTGTTTAATGTGTTTTTTCACAAGATACAGTGTTCTGGTTTCCCTCCGGCTGGGATCAGCATCACTATAATTGTGTGTGAGAGAATGAGGTGCTTGAGTTCAGCCCAGTTGCCGGAGCTTGTCGATGGCCAGTGGCTGTTTATTAATGGATGGGATGGAAGTGTGTGTTGGGTGCCCTCCAAGAATCAAAGGAGAGTTTGAAAGTACACGCCGGTGCATTTATCTGCCTCGCTGCCCCTAATGCCCTGTCCTCCTGCAGTCAAACACTTCCACGGTGTTACGGCCTGTCGATGCATTTTCATAAGCAGATGGGTGGCTGTAAAGTAGACTCAGACAAAAACTGCTGTGCGTTTTTTTTCTGCGTACCCTTTTCCGAGAAACATTTTCTCGGCCAGATTTCCCCCAAATGCATTTGTGACATCTGTGTTTATGTGGAAGGTTAAAGGGCGACTAGGATGATGAAGTTAATGAAGTCAAATATTATGAAGAGTGCAGTTTAGTGTTGCAAGTCAATCTAAAAGACTAACAAACTGTAGGTGCACTGAAATCGTGCCTGTTCTACAACCGATTGAGTGGTTTGTGGGGGGAAAAGCTCTGTAGGTAAACTAAATCGGCGACAGTGCACTCTTGCTGCAGCCTTATTAGCCTAAAAGAATTTGAAATTAACATAAAAAGCTAGTATTTGCAGCACATTAGGGCATTTCAGCCTGGTTGTTTTGTACTGAAATGAAAACTCGTGATCCCAGTTACATCGCAGACAAGTTAGCTGTTGTTTTTAGGAGATCTGCCATGTTTGCTGTTAGGCTGTGATATAAAACTCAACTTTTTGTTTGTCTATTTAAAGAAAATGCAGCCACACCGATGAATTATTTAAAACTGTGTCAGCTAGTTTGGAGAGAAATCCGAGTAAGCCTTGCGTAAATGCTAAAAAAAAAGGTAAAATCTTGCCGTTTCTGTTAGGTTGGACCAGTTCAAAGTTGAGAAAAAACGGGGGGTGTTCACAGGTATTGTGCTCCTCCTACTGCCAAAATAATGGATTAATCCTTGATGAGCTTTCCTCCTGAGAAAAGCAACACCAGAGATTTTCCAACCAATGAGAGTTTGGTCTAATGAGAGTATACTGGCCAACCAATTAACCTAGATGCTAGAGATCTGGTTGAAGAAGCATGAGAAACATCCATCAATCTGAAATGCATGTGAGGAGACGCTCAAGTTAAGCACCAGCACTCCAGAACTGGGCTCAAGTTCTCTCCTTGAGTAAATACACACTTATTTTTCCTTCCACCTCTGCCCCACCTCCTGCTCCGACCTTCTCCTAAATCCCCTCCTGCCTCCAGCTGAGTCTCATCTGCATGACCGCAGCACTTCCATTAAGCCCATTAATCCAGTCCAGGCAGCCCACTCTCGGCGTCCCCACCGTTCAGCGTCCACGGGTCCACGGACTCCCACCCGCGCTCGCATTTCCCTCACGTCAGCGCCGCGGCATATTATCTGATGTCAGCATGCATTATACAGGAGGCAGATGAGCGTCGTTGATGTGTATTAGTGGGCTCGTTTGGAACAAGTTGGGTCTGCAGCTGTAGAATCTGTTACCGAGGGCGTCCTCAGCAGCGTGCCAGGGCCAAGTTACCACTTATTATATGAATATTATGTCCTTATACAAGTGTAAACAAACCTACTGTCTAGTTTTGCCAAATATATTGATAGATATGCAATAGAACATGTTTTATAAGATGTTTTTTTTATACATGACTCACATTTATTTCCTTAAATCAACTGTAAGTCAAGTTGTACACATTTTTATTTCTTACATAAGTTAAAACTGTTGTAAGTCACTGGTTAGTTATGTAATATTAGTAAAATATTACTCAAATGTACTGCTATCTTTGGTAAAGTTTGCATTTTGAGCTTTAGAGTTCGGCTAATACTGGATTTTTGAGGCCGATACTGAAATCGGCATTTGATAATTACTAAAACATACATTGAGCAGAGGTTTTTGACAAATCCACTGCATGCATACATCTGTTTTTTAGTCATTTTTAAACGGTACTTGTCGTAAAAAGTGTAAAAATAAACTCAGAAATTTGACACGTCAGGTCAAAAATGGTTGTTGACATTGCGGTGATGCTAAAAAATGGAAAAATTCAGTATTAGCTGCAATTGTTGACAGAATTCTTATTGTTTTTTAATAAGTTTCGACACCAATATGAAAAAATCCAGTGTTGTTTGGACTCCCGTAGTCCATCACGGCACATAAATTTAGTGTAAACCAGTGGAGGGTCTGACTAACTTCCTGTCTGAGTGTTTTTCTGTGTGAAAACCTGTCGTGTGTCTCATTTTTCTTGGGGTAGTTTGATCTGTCACTGTCTCTCCAGGTCTCTCTCCCTCTGTTCTTTGCTCAAACTAGATCTTTTTGTTCCTTTTTTTTACAATGCATTGCATATTCAGAAGAGGCAGCATGTAGGTATCTTAAAACAACACGCACCTCCCTGGCTGCATGAATCATCCTTTACTTTCTACTTATCTTTTGTGTTTTTTCTTTTCCTTTTTTTTTTCTCTAGCTTCTGATTTTCTTTCTGGGTTCTGCTTATTTGGTGTTTCTCCCCTGTTATGCTGTAGTAAAACGTATGTCTTAATGCAAAGTAGTGTTGCAAGCTCTTGGTTAAACCTTGGAAAACCTCTGAGTAGTTTTTTAACACTAGGACTCTTGAGTAACTCTTTGATTTTGTTTTTCATTCATGAAGTCTGTGCTGCATATTTCTGTAGCGTTCTTTTGTTTTGGTCACCGGTTTGAGTTTCGTCTGCTCCGTTCCATCCTGTCCATCGCTCCCGTGGACACCATACCCCTGTCTCTCATGTGTTCCGTGTGGCTGCATGGTCTGTTTTGGTTTTTTTGCACGATATATGTAGCTCTCACAGATTTAATATCACTCTCTCTTCTCTCTCCCCTCCCTCTTTTTGTTTATTGTCTCTCTTCTCTTTGTCGTCTCTCTGCAGGGGAGGTGCTCTTTCAGATGGCTGAAGTGCACAGACAGATCCAGATCCAGCTTGAGGAGATGGTGAGCATGTGGTGGTGGTTGGTGGTGGTGGTGGTGTTGCTAAAATCAGCACTTCTTTTAAGCCGTGAGATGGGAACCAAACAGATTGCGGTGCCTTTTGTTTTGGACTTCCCACATCAGATGCTATATTTCATGTTTAATACCAAGCAAGTCGCACTCTTTACTGTCCTTGGGTAGCTTCTAGTGCACTCCGGTTTTCTGAAGGGGTCGGCTCATCCTCACTTAAGTACGGTGTGTTTACTGAGCTGATTTGTAAATTACAGCCATTACAGACCAAGAAACGTTCTCATTTCAGTTCTCCAAAGGTCTTTCTTTGAATCTGACAAAGAGAAAATTGGCCAATTGCGGCAACATTAGAAGAAAATGGTCAGTCAAGCGAGAGAAGAAGTGAAGAGCAGCCAGGCTTTAATCTTCATGCAAATTATGTCAAAGGGTATTTTAAAATTGTTCGTCCTCGATCTTTTGGATAATGGATGTCAAAGAACCACAGAAATGACAATGGCGCAATATACAAAGGAGGCAGCGAGGAGATGCGGCAAACTGTGATCGCTTTTGTCATATATACGGTTGCGTTTATGTTTCGAGGCGTTGAAAAATGTGTTCCCTGCAATCTAAAATGGGGAAATTCCTGCTTTTACAGCTAATATCCTGTTGATGCTAGCTTAAAAGAAACGTTACATAGATGATACGGGGGGAGGAAAGAAGACGAGAGCTCATGAAGTGCAGCAAAGAAATTTTTAAATGCATTAAATGGAAATGTAGAATATAAAGAAACACTGTTTCCTCTGATATTTCACCCCTGGTTCAACTTTGCCCTCTACGTTTACACACACAATCGGCTGAATACATGCAAAGACAACAAACAGACTTGCACTTCACATGCCAAACATCCTCCCATAATCCTTTGGGCGCGGCATTTCCGAAGGCAACACAAATACGTCCCTCTTGCGCCACAACAGCCGACACAAGCGCCGCATTCCTTGTTTGAAAATGAGCCACTGCGGTCGAGTGTGTACGACTAATTGAGGTTCAGCTGTGGCGTGTGTTTGTCGCATTGTTTTTGAGGTTTGTGTGTGTTTGTGTGTGTTTCTTGCAGCTCAAGTCGTTCCACAACGAGCTGCTCACAGAGCTGGAGAAGAAGGTGGAGCTGGACGCACGCTACCTGAATGTGAGACTCCCTTCTTCATGTGCACCTAAACAGAGTCCCAGTGTTTTATAAGGCCACAGTGTGTTTCACAAGCCTCTGAGTTATGTGACAAATCCGGAGAATTATGCCACTAAACCTCATGCTGAGCCCTTTAGCCTCTTTTAGCTCATTGTTTCGGCTTTGCAGCCTCAGCACTCTGTTCAACTTTGACTCCTGCAGCAGCAAGCAGCTATTTTGCTGATAAACCTGCTGTCAACAAACAAATTTGGAAACTAGCTGGTGGAGGCAAAGGAAGATTTAGCAGCTAATTTTTCTCGAAAGGTGGTGGAAACCAAAGCAGAGATAAAAGGAGTGAGACGCATTGGCATTAATCGCTATTTATAGCATTTTGTAGCATTTCTATGTCCTTTTTTTGCCAAAAAATAGACAAATTCAGTTTAAAAGACTTGAAAAATAGTGTTTTCTTGTAGTATTCAGCACATTTGGCTTTCTGGTCTGATAATAATAGCTGGTGGAGGCGGTGGAACATTTAGCAGCTAATTTTATTCTCAGACGTTGGTGGAGACCAAAGTAGAGCTAAAAGGAGAGAGACATATTGGCAATAATCACTATTTATAGCATTTTGTAGCATTTCTATGTCCTTTTTTGTCCCAAAAAATGAACAAACTCAGTTTATGATACAAGAAAAACATATTTTTTGTAGTATTCAGCACATTTGGCATTCTGGTCTGATAATACTAACTGGTTGAGGCGGTGGAACATTTAACAGCTAATTTTTCTCAGACGTTATGTCAGCGAAGTCTCTTTTTATAGCATTTTCTAGCATTTTTTCTGTACTGTTTGTCAAAAAAATGAACAAATTCAGTTTAAAATATTTGAAAAATATTGTTTTCTTGTAGTATTCAGAACACATTTGGCATTCTGGTCTGATAATAACAGCTGGTGGAGGAAATGGAAGATTTAGCAGCTAATTTTTCCTCAGACATTGGTGGAGACCAAAGTAGAGCTAAAATGAGAGAGACATATTGGCAATAATCGCTATTTATAGCATTTTGTAGCATTTCTATGTCCTTTTTTGGCCAAAAAATAGACAAATTCAGTTTCAAATACTTGGAAAAATATTGTTTTCTTGTAGTATTCAGAACACATTTGGCTTTCTGGTCTGATAATAATAGCTGGTGGAAGCAATAGAACATTTAACAGCTAATTGTTATCAGACGTTGGTGGAGACCAAAGTAGAGGTAAAAGGACAGTGACATATTAGCAATAATTGCTATTTATAGCACTTTGTAGCATTTTTTGACCTTTTTTGCCCACAAAAATGAACAAATTCAGTTTATGACACAAGAAAAACATATTTTTTTGCAGTATTCAGCACATTTAGCATTCTGGTCTGATAATACTAGCTGGTGGAGGTGGTGGAACATTTAGCAGCTAATTTTTCTCAGACGTTATGTCAGCAAAGCCTCTTTTTCTAGCATTTTCTAGCATTTTTTCTGTACTGTTCGTCAAAAAATGAACAAATTCGGTTTGAAATACATGAAAAATAGTGTTTTCTTGTGGTATTCGGCACATTTGGCATTCTGATCTAATAATATTGCTGTCTTTACTTGATTGCCAGCATGTTAGTACACAGCATTTATTATTTATTATCGGTAATGTTAACAGAATACTCCAGATGTCAGCTTTTCAGAGGGAATCATTGAGGAAATCTGAAGAGGACCTGCACTGAGTAATGAAAGCTGAAGGCGGATTTCACTTATCGCTTTCACTTAATATGTTAAATAGACATTTGCAGGCAGTGATTCCTGGCAGGTTTTTCTCATGAATGTTCAGTTTTAAAGCTGGAAATTATGTAATTGGATTCTTTATTTTAGGCCCCACTCCTCTTATTTAGTTTCAGTGAAGAAGATTCCAGCTTAAATTATTAATCGAATGATTTTTTTTTTAGTATTATTCCGAGCAGTAATGTGAAGTGTTGCTGCTAGAGGAGATTCACATGGCATCACACTGAGCTCCATTATGTAACGGCGTACCTGACCCGCCATGAGCTTGAATAAAACATCACCTTTAACGTCAGCGAGGCCTCTCAGGGGAGCCGAGCGATGGGGAATACAGTACCAGCCACGCTCTCATAAAAACCACTGGCTTGGAGACAAAATGCACACTCTCTCCTTAATTCTCCACCAGCTTTCATCCAAACCACTGCAGCAAGTTATATAAATTACTTCCTCCTCTGAATTATGAGTCATTCTGTGAAAATGAGGAGTTTTGCAGGAAAAAAAAAAACACACTTATATGGACAAATTCCTTTATGGCAGTCAGCGGCTTGGAATAAATCCCAAAAACATTTTATAATTTTAGACAGAGGACGCATCAGCATGTTTGGAGGCTCTTGGCTGAATGTCATTCGGATATTAGAGTCAAAAATGATGATGTACTCAAATGCAAATGGACTACGGGGCCATAAATGACTCCATGTCTTAAAGGTCCAACGTGCAGGATTTAAAGGGATCAAGCGTTCATTATTTTTAGATTGTAATCGCGTGAAATTAACATGGAATCCACCACGTTGTGCCGCTGTTTTTCTTCAGCAGGCTCTGCAGTCTGTATCCTGACCACTAGAGGGCGCTAAATCCAACACACTGCACCTTTAAATTTAATTTGCATGTTCCCCCATGTGTTGTTTGGCACAGTATGAGTACAAATGCAGCACGCAAACATGCCGTTGATGCAGGTTGAGGTTTGATTCTTGAATTTTTGCTACAGACGGGTCAGATTTTGGAAAAATTAGCACAATTTGGAAGCATGAGCAAATTTTGTGATGATGGAAAATGGCAAATTTTCATTGCATTACTGTCTTACGCCGCATTTTAATTACAATAAAGCTTCTAATTTGAAATTTTGACATCTAGGGGTGCTTTGAAGTATTTGGAAATATAGCAAATAGTGCTTTTTTGGGGTGCACATCGCTGGATTTCAATGAATAACAGAAATTTTGGGGATTAGAATGCACTTTTTAAAATCAAATTAGAGGGTTTTTTTGAGTTTTTTTTTGCAAGTATCCATTTGGTTTACCCAGAAAGGTTTGCTCTAGCCACGCTACAGTAACTGCTAATGCACGAAAAAGAAAACTCAGCTAAAAAAAGGAGAATCATCTGGTTGTCCTTCGTTCTGGCGATAAAACAGAAGCTCGCGAGGTCAATCTGAAACAATATAATATGTGAAATATGCGAGCGCTGCCGGGCCCCCTGCTGACTTTGTGCTGCCCCCCTCAGGCGGCGCTGAAGAAGTACCAGATGGAGCACAAGAGCAAAGGCGAGAGTTTGGAGAAATGCCAGGCGGAGCTGAAGAAGCTGCGCAGGAAGAGTCAGGGCAGCAAACATCCGTCCAAGTATGGAGACAAGGAGATGCAGGTCAGTGCCGGCGTGAGTTTGTGTTGCTGTTGTGTTTTCAGGAAGCCAGACGTGTGCTGGTGGCTGGTGTTTTAAAATGCTGGTGCTCCTTTGCATCGTTTCTTCAATGGATCACTAGTCAATACCCTTGAGGCTCGCTGCAGGACCGCTCTACAGAAACTCCTGCTAACATGTTTACAACAGCGAGCGCCAAAGAAATACGACCCTGTTGGCGTCGGGCCAACGTGTGGCGCCAACAACCTGCCACTCGGCCTCCAGAGGGAACGTTTATGTCTCCGCCTTTATTTCAGCAAAGTCAGGGTTGGAATCGCGAACACAGACGTTTGCTGAACTCGGGCTGACTCTTCAGTCTCGCACGTACTCTCAGACGCTCTTCCCCTCCTCCTGATGGGATTTGAGCTCCGGTGCGTCTCGTAATCCGTGACTGCCGCCGGGGCTGATGGGATGGGACGTGCTGAGCTGAGTGGGATGGGGCCCCCGACCGGGCCGACACAGTTTGCTGCGATGCTCTTCACAGCGAGAGGGGCGGAAATAGATATGCATTGGAGGGTTTTTTTAATTGATTTGAGTTGTGATTATCATGTAAATGCACCAAAACTTGTAGAACACGTTGGAAAAAGTTCCGTTTTCCAGTTTGTCGCTTCGTCTAAGACTCCAAACAAGATCCCAATTAAACTAGAGAAGATTCTGCAAACAAATGATGCATGTCCTTTTCAGACCTCACTGGGATGTTTTAATTCAGCTTCTGGGCTATTTTAGATGCTAAATGATGTAATATAGAAGTAGATTTTAAAAGAAAAGTTAGAATATTAAAAGAAACGTGTGAACAGGATTAAATAAAAACACCTGGAGGCGAAGCGATTGTGCAAAACGTCAAACAAGTATTATGAGAATATTCAAATACTTTGTAACTCCGCCAAAGAGCTTCCATAACTTTGTTTATCTCCGTCATCAGCCGCTGCTCTTCTGACCGTTGCATAACTTTTGTTTATGATATGCGGGGCAGGTGACTGGGTTAAGTGAGGCATATTTCAGGTAGCTGCTGCGGCGGAGGCGTGATTAGACGCTGCTCGGTGTCTGTAGGTGTTGCGGTGACACATGGTGGGCGGTTCTCTTACACAACCTGCATAGGAGAAGCTGCCGCTGGGATGCTGTCCGTCCGTCGAGCTGCTCTTCAGCGAGCTGAGAGGTTGACGGAGGATAAGGAGATAACGGGAAGGACGGTGAGGGGTTTTGTATTTAGTCGCGGCTGCAGCAGGATGGCCGAGTATTGTTTTCACCTTGTGTGTTTGTGTGTCATCGTTTCTAAAAGTGGTCTGGAGACGTACTGAAGTAGGAAATACTATAAAGGCAGGTTTGAGTGCTTCTTCAAATGTTTATGTCTGTCTGTCAGATTTTTTACCTGCCGTAGAGTAACAGCCATGAAAGATGAGTCACAAAACTTTACAGGGGTGTAGCTGAGCTCAAAGATGAGTGTGGTCCACCCAGTGAGTACTGAGTGTTCATGTAGTAATGATTATTGTGCACTCTTGGGTCTGAAATTCAAGGGTCTGGGCTGGTGTGGTGGTCTCTAGCTATCTTTTATGCTTGTTAGGAGCTGTGAATATGTGTGCAGCCATCTATACACTGCAAAAAAAGGAAAAAAATCTGTTAAAAATAAATAAAATAGGGGAAATTTGGATATGAGGTGCCATAAAATAATATGGTAAAAAGGGTGAACTTAAGAAACTGAGAGCTCCTACCTCCACCAAGGAGCTTCAGTCCACCCCCAACACAATCTCCCAATTCACATATTTTCTATGGAACGTTACAGATACAAATGTAATTACAGACAGTTCAAATATCCTACCAACAATGCGGCCTTCACCCCATCCGACCTAATGAACAGGCGCGGCCTCTAGCGCGGCAGCTCCTAACAGCCTCCCAGTTTCTTAGACAACCGGAGATAAGAATGCCGGCCCAACCGTGCGTATGTCGCTCAGGAAGGAAAGAGAACTCAGTCACTGTCGCTGTCTGTCGCGTGGAGACCCAAAATGTCATGTGGTCAGAGGGGGTTACCCCAAAAACAAGAGTGCCCTCTGGTGGCTTTTAGAGTAAACTGCATTTAATTGTCCACCTGGTTACACTTAGATTAAAAACAAATCCTGGATCCAGACGGTGATCCGGATCAGTCCCAGAATGTCATCATTCGTTTTTTGTCCCATTTCACACATTTCTTGTAAATTTAATCCAAATCCGTCCATGAGTTTTCCAGTTATTTTGCAAACAAACAAACAAACAAACCAACACCGGCCATCACATAACCTCCTTGGCGGGGGTAATAATGACATTTTTAGCAGATTTAAATCCAGTTAAACTCTATAATTTCATGCATTCTAACAGAACAAATTACTACTTTTGATGAAGACTTTATGTACAGTTTCGCTCAATCTTTTGAATTAGATTTTTGAGGTGTTTAAAAATGAATGCATCAGTCATCAGCAGCTTACATTAATTGTTTTGCATTAAGGCAGCTTCTAATGAAATTATGTTCAACCAACAAGCTGCATTGAGTTAGGAGGATTAGCTCTTCCTCTTCAAATGTATTTTTAATTTCCAGCCTCAAACTGTTAAGATGGAGGAGGAGACTTGAAATCCTGAGCTCAAGATGAAGAAAAATTTAAACATCAAGCAAATGAAATCATGAAGTTACCTCAACTTGAACATAGAAATTTGAGTTTACATGATACACAATATTAGATTGATTATCATGTCAATCCAGTCCATCATGTTTGCAACTTAAAGGTTTCTCCAAATCAGTAAATTAGATTTTGTATTTTTATCTTACAACCATTCATTTAATCAAGTGGTGGGAATAGATCCTTTGAATTACTGCTAATCATTTTGAATGTCCAAGGACTCACAGAGGGTTTATGAAACACAGATTTGGATGGAATCAGCACAGTTTGATTAAGCTTATAATAGTAAGTGCGCACATGAGAAACTGAGACGTCTTGCAGCAGACGCCGTTTCACCTCATCATTACAGAGCAGAGGAAAACATGGAGTCAGAGGTTAAGGGCTAATTGTGCAGCACTTCCAGAGGCCGGAGCAGCCGCCCTGCACCGCTCCGTGGCAGCAGCAGGGGAGGTAATTATTGTGTAATTGTTAGTGTTGTTGCGATGGATGGCTGCTGGAGCATGAAAGGGCCGGTCGCTCCGAAAAATCGATACGGGGAGCAACAGCAGCAGTAAGGGAACGACGAGGCCCGAAGTCCCGCAGTCCCCCTGTGCCTTAAAGGCTTATCAGGTGTGAAAGCTCCGGTCTCAGCTGGGAGGCCCCTCCGGTCCCGCTGTTGTTTCATCTCGAGAGGGAAAATGAGCATCCACGATCTAGAACGTTGATAATTTGAATTCCAGAGACCAGAGTGGGCATGAGTGTCTTTAGCAATGGAAAATGGAGTTGTTAGTTAGCAGGATAATGGAAGGAACAGTGGAGTCATGTCAGACTGTTTTTAAAATGTAAGAGGTTTCACTTGTTGATCTCCTGGTGAAAAGAGCAGTAGTCTTCTAGATGCATTTTTCCTGAAACTGTTAGAATCTTTGTATTTTAAAGTCAAGGCTGCACAGTCACTGAATACAATCAAGTTTGTTTGTGCATTGTGGACCATCTGCGTAGCATGTACCGAGAGACACGCGTGTTCAGACGCCAGATTCCTGCTGTGCATCATGTGGAAGCTCATTGGTTTTCAGGCTTTGGCACCGACAGGCGACATAACTCAAAGGTGAAAGAACAGATCTGGCTTCCCGAAAATGCAATATGGCGCCTATACAGTCTGAATCGGGACGCTTATGGCAGGCAGTATGTTTGTGCAAAGCCTGAAAGCTGTGAATGTGCTTGCTCGCTTGCTTCTGCATAATGACGCCGTGTAAAGCGTCGTCCTCACTGTCCGGCTTTTAATTAAACGATGCCACAGCTCACTGGTGCCTTTCAGAGCAAGATAGAAGAAAAACCCCAGCACAGATTAAAGCAATCGCTCCTCCTGCTCATGACTCATGTTAATATTAAGACCTCAGGAGCCGTGAATCACTGAGATCCTGCCTGAGCACTGAACAGTGTTTTTATACAAGAGCATGATTGGTGGAAAAGGGAGGTTTGTGGCTTTAGATGAAGCTAATATATACATTTAAAAATGCTCATCCTCCCTCTGTCACTGCATTGTGTCCTGCACATGTCTTTTTTCCATTACATTAGAAGGAATGCAGTGACATTAGCCGTGTTTCCATGTAAGTTTTAAGCGAATTTGAAGCAAACTTGAGAAAAACAAAATGCAAATTAGGCTTTAAATGGTAAATGGTCTGCACTTATAAAGCGCTTTTCTCTACCTTAGTGGTATCCAAAGCACTTTACAATGTGTTTCTCATTCACCCGTTCACACTCCCATGGCGACAGAGCTGCCATGCAAGGCGCTAATCTAGCATTGGGAGCAACTCGGGGTTCAGTGTCTTGCCCAAGGACACTTCAGCATGTGGAGGGGCCGGGGATCGAACCGCCAACCCGCTCTACCACCTGAGCCACAGCCGCCCCTTTAGAGCAACTAAGCTAACTAGTACCGTTACTAGGTGGCGGTATAGGCTGCGTTACACTTAATAAACAGAACAGAAGAAGCCGGACCGAAACCAGTGGTCTGGTCTTCTATGAGAGAAAAATGGCGATCGGTCATGTGAGATTGGTGATTCCGTCTCCCTTGAAGCTCATTAACTGTTTAGGAAAAAGTTGGAAACCACCTCAAGTGAGTGTAAAAACGTATTTAAAAAAACATTATAGAAACATGGCTATTAGAGCTTATGTATTAATCTAATAATATTTAACTTTCATGCCAACTTTGCTTCAAGAAGTGATTTTAAAAAAAACACCTCAACCTCGAACCTCGCAAAGTTTAGCATGTTTTTTCAAATTTTGCTGTTTCCGTTAACTTTTTCTACTCAAAAAGACAATAATTTTATTCCAGATATAAAATAATTTCTCTTAAAATGCTTATAGAAATGCATTATGGAGAGACTGGCGTTAGATCTGTGTTCTTTTGCACTACGTTTTCAGTATCTCTTAATTACGCTCCTGAGACATGCTGCCGAGACTCTACAAGAGGTGGACTCTGCTAAATTTGAGGTTTCTTGCGTATCTCAACATGGCTTGTGGTGCAGCTCCCTGGTGTAGGTATGTTGGGTGGAATATAGAGGGCCGTTCCATAAATCTAAAGGTTCCTTCAGTCCTTTATCCGAGTCTCTGCCAGCGTTTTATGGCTCTGTGTTGACAAATTTGTTGACTGACGCATCAAGATTTCTTAGTTACCTTACAGTCTGGAGGGGAAGTGGGCGGGTTCCCTGTAGGTCTGTTATGTAGGACTGGTGGCACAACTGGGTACCATCGTTTGTTAGCATTTTGCTGATGAGCCGGAAACACCTGCAGACGGTTCAGGAGTGAATCCAGGCATCCCACCACCCCCTGGATGCCACTGACTCACTTAAGGACCCAGATGAAGTTGTTTCTTTTCATCCAAGCCCCCTACTCCCCCTACTGCTACTGTTTGTAGCGGTGACGTGTCGGCAAACCGTCTGGAACCAACCTCAAGCGGTTGGATCTTTGATTTCCAGCCTTGTTGTTTTGCATCACCTGCAGGCTCAGCGTACCTCAGCTTCTCGTAAACCTCCTCCACTGCATCCTCGGGACGCTACAAGCTCGATGACGTAAATGAAATTCATCGAGGCCGACCGCGGCACAGCGTCCGGTCTGAGGTCTGTTGACGCAATTTCAGCCGAGAAGCAGAGCCTCGGGCCTCAGTCTGCCACCAGCCTCCGATCGATGTTATGATTAATGCCGTAACAGTTAGTCAGTCCATTTGCAGAATAGCAAACACCAACAACCTTGATTAATTAACCATCCGAGCCAATGGTTCCCAAACTGTGGGTGGAAAGCCCCGCCAGGAGGTCACGAGATGAATAGAAAAGGGTCCCAGGATGATAACTGGAGGAGAAAATGACTCAGAATCATGTTTATCATTGATATTTTTCTTTGAACGTTTGTTTGTTCAGGCCTCTACAGTTTTTTTTTTCTATGATGGGAAAACATGAGGGTTTTTGATTCAAGCTTGAATCGGCAAACATTTCCTGCTTCCAGCTTCTCAAATGTGAGGATCTGTTGACTTTCTCTGTTTCACATCACTGTAGAAACAGAATGTTATTTGCTGCTGGCGTGTTTTCACTCTCTTCTGACTCTTCATAGACTAAACTATTAACTGATAAATGGCAGATAATGGAGATTGATTTAAAAAAGTCACTAGTTGCCTCCTTGATTGAGTCGCGTTGGCTCTGACAGTGTAACAGGAGACATTACATGAGGATTAAGAGGATTTGAGTTGGAAAAAGCTGCTTTGTTGCCAACAGAACTGACTTTTCTCTTGTTCCACTGCAAGACAGACTCTCTCAGTGTCTCCGTGTTTCTTCATCTCTTTCATAAAGAAACTGAGCAGTGCTGTGGACACTTCTTAATGAGATGTGTCTCCACGGGAAGCAACATTGTGAGTGATATTAATTGCGGTTCCCGACATGCGAGAGCAGAGTAGCAACACCGATCCGACACGAAAGCCGTGAGGGATGACGATGAAGAGAGAATTACCTGCCTCGTGTAAACACTTTCCACCCGCTTAGTTCCACTTTGTGACGTCTTTAATGGCTGGCTGCTTGATAGAACCGAGGATGAGACGGAGAAGAAGGGTGCAATCCACGAGGAGGAGGATCTGCTGGAGGAGTCGGCACTGAATTGCTCGACTCGATCGTGATTAATGGTCTTCTTCTGTCGCCTCTGTTCCTTTGTTTTCCTCGTGCAGACGCTCTCAGATGGCTGCATCAAGAGCATTTCTGCTTCAAAGTTTCATGCAGATGCTGTCGATTCGGTTTATGGATGGAGTGAAATGTAGTCCCCATCCTCGTTTTTAAGTTCATATTCTGAGACTTTTGATCATTACATTGGCGCAAAATAGAATCTAGCAATGATGGGGTTTCTCTGATGTTCACACTGTAAAGCGTCTTTGAAACGTCTCAAAACATTCCAACAAATACCCGACTAAAAACAAACACTTCAGTGACAATCCACAACTAATTTCCACTAAAAGCTACGGACAGCTGTGACTATATTTTCAGACGGCAATGAAACAAACATCATCTGAAGACTCTCGAATATGCAGGTCTTTTATCTCAAACAGGAAGTTGTAAATAAAACTTGTAAAGACCATGTACATCATGGCAGTCTTGCTTTCCAATGACTCCTATAACTCTGATAAATCTATGAATGAATGATTGAAACGTGTCTTTTCTCAAAAATATAAAAAAAAAACTAAAAAAAAACTGCCATGCAATTTGGTTCCTTCATCAATTTAATTTAGGTCATCTGGAAAAATTACAAAATCAAAAATTAGTTATTTGGCCACAATAACCAGAAATTTGTTTGTGGGAGAGAAGGTGAGGCCTTCAACCCCAACAGCACCAGACCTACCATCCAGCATGGAGGTGGCAGCATCATGCTCTGTGGAACTGGAGCTTTACACAAAGTCAATGGAATAATGAATGAGGAGGATTAGAACCTAAAACCACCAGCAGAAGGCTAATCTTGGACACAATTGGATGTTTCAACCAGACAATGAGCCCAAACACATCAAAGTGGTAAAGAAATGGTTCCGTTAGGCTGGAATGAAGGTTTTAGACTGGTCCCCCCAAAGTCCTGACTTAAACCATCAAGAACCTGTGGACGGATGAAGAAACAAGTCTGAGTCAGGAAGACGACACATTTAGTTGGACTGAACCAATTCTGTCCAGAGGAGTCAAAGAGAAACCAGAGGGTTGTAGTCGGAAACCAGAAGAACCTGAGGTGAATATGAACAAAGGACATTTAACCATTACATCTCCAGTAAACCTTTAATAAATCTATGAAAGAACCAAAAGGCATGATTGTTTTGTTGAGACAAAGATTCATGTGTTTCAGTGATTCAGTAAAAGGAAATTCAGTTATGGGATCCATTGGAAACTCAAGACTGACATGATATACATGGTCTTTGCAAGTGTAGTTTGATAAATCCACAGGGTTGTTGCGTATTTGCGCTTCTGTTTGAAGACAATTTCAGAAATCGTAAATCTGGAGAGATGTATTTAAGGCACAGGGGTGTGCTGAGCTCACATCAGCAGTAGTGGAGGGAGTATTTGCATTCTTTAATTGAGTAAAAGTGCAAATATCACTCTGTAAAAGTACACTGGAAGTTCTCCAAGTAACAGCATGTTATTCCCCTGCTGTCTTTCCACACATTCCCCGCCTCTCTCCACTGTAACTATGCAAAGCAGGTGGAAACGCCAAAGAAATGGTCTTTAAAAAACAACAGTCTGCTATTACTTACAGCATTTTTGGCAGTCTGTTTGCCTTCATCTCAGTGAGACACAGGAGAGGTTTGTTAGTTTCAAGGAAAATCAGAACTCGTCTAAACGGTGCAGGTGTTCTTTTACCTCTGCACCGCATGAATAAATCTGCATACAGCCTCACAGTGCTTAACATCCCTCTGGTGAGATTAGTCTAATTTGAAGAAAACATCTTAAAAAGATCACATTTTCTCAGCGAGCGTAGTTACTGATGATCTGTTGGACGCGCTGACATGTTTCATTACTCAGCAGAGTTTTTGCACCGCTGCTCCGGACCACCTTCTCTGCGAAATAAGTCAATAAATGGCCGACACACTCTCCCTCAAAGCACATGTCTTAAATGCTGATTGTGCTTCCCGTCAGCAGAAACCAGAAGCAGCTTTCGGTCAGATTTATATTTCGTGTATAGAAGCAGCTTTAGGCGGAGGGCGGCTGATTGGCAGTGGCATGAAAGACCAGTTGGAATCTAATTAGGGCTCCATATCTGAGACTGATCACTACATGCACTGCAGGCCTGATGCATTGAAGTTACATGAATAATGGAAAAGACTTGAGCTGTGGTGAATAAATGTGCTTTAATGTACTTTAATGTGCACCATATGAATTCTCCGGGGATCTGTAATGAACTATACTGTGAATTGAGAGTGCTCACATCATATGCACCTTATGGTTTTCTTGCTCTTACATACATAATGTCAGTAAAAGGAGAAACATTTAGCAGGGGTCATGGTATAATATATGTGAGCATATTCTATAATATATGTACGATGTAGTTTATAGTGTGATAAACATGGCAGGATGACCTTATTTGGGGTAATATGCATGTATTTTGTTGTATTTCATAATCTGTCATGTCTATCAACTGAATAATAGATTTCTAAACTAGGTTAAGATACAGGGCATTATTATAAAACATGGCCCAATTAGAATTAATAACATTGCCTAACTGCGCCCACATGCCTGCAATTTCTTACCTGCTTTGCCTGGTCAGGAATCAAGCCTCTATTGCATTTGTGCTGAAACAAAAAGTCAACTAGAAAAGCACTCAGAGAGCTCATACCTCCACCAAGGAGCTTCAGTCCACCCCCAAAACAATCTCCCAATTCACATATTTTCTATGGAACGTTACAGATACAAATGTAATTACAGACAGTTCAAATGTCCTACCCACAATGCAGTCTTCACCCCATCCGACCTAATGAACAGGCACGGCCTCTAGCGCGGCAGCTCCTAACAGCCTCCCAGCTTCTTAGACAACCGTGGATAAGAATACCGGCCAAAACTGTGCGTATGTCGCTCAGGAAGGAAAGACAAGTCCGTCACTGTCGCTGTCTGTCGCATGGAGACCCAAAATGTCATGTGGTCAGAGGGGGTTACCCCAAAAACAAGAGTGCCCTCTGGTGGCTTTTAGAGTAAACCGCATTTATTTGTCCACCCGGTTACACTTACATTAAAAATAACTCCTGGAAAATTTATTTTTTACAAGTTATTTTGAACACAAACAAACCGCCGCCCATCACATAACCTCCTTGGCGGAGGTAATTAGTCCCTCAACAGAGACTTGGAAATTAAATATTATTTATCAAGTAAAGATGCCAAATATTTGCTGGTTCCAGCTTCTCAAATGTGAGGATTTGCTGCTTTTCTCCGTTTTTATATCGTCATAAATTAAATGTCTTCATATCAGACTTACAATATTATACTATTTGATTCCGTAGTTCTTCATTGTGGTATAAAGTAATGTTATTTGTGCATGTAAAACATCTCCAAACTTCCAAAGTCTAAAGTCTAAACCTTTGTTCTACTGCTTAACTTTTGCTCCATTTCATCCAACAAATCATACGTTAGATAGATGGTTTTCTGGGTGGCAACCCAGAAAATGGAGGAGAAGCTTCAAAAATGTAGTGACGTGGTCGTATTTTAACCCAAACTAAGTCTGTCTAGTGCTACAACTTAACCAAGCTTTTAATATGTGAAAGTGTCTAAGAAAACGTGACGTTCTTTAGGCCTAATCACATACTTTTGGCGCCTAAACCTAAACAGAAAGCAAGTGAAACCTAAAAATAAACGTCAGAACTCTGCATCGGATTTGTTTCATGATGCATATTCTGAATTGCAGCGTGTGTGATTTGCAAATTGCATTGTTTTAAATGGTGATTTAAACATCTTTAAATCTAACTTTGAAACTCAGACGACGGATCTGCAGTATTTAAATAGGAAGACAAAAAACAGCACATTTTTGCAGATAAGGTGGTTGACTTGACCTTCTACACTAATACAGTTTCACACCACCTGTTGTATCCCTCCTGTGAATAGATACTGTATTAACTGATCCCAGGAGAGGAAGACTTGAAGCTCGAGGCGACGGCAACAGGTCTGACAACTTTTTACTGTCTAAACTACACGGTGTTTAGTTTCCTTGTCGGAACCCGCAGGAAGGTCGTATAATCACGAGGAATTCAGCAGAGAAATAAACAAACGACCTCCAGGGTAAACCGCCGATTGATTTCCTCCTCATGCCTCTTGAGTAAATCGGTCTGAGGGGGGAAAACGGTCGACCGGCTTTAACCTCAACATGCCGGTCCTAAAGTGAAACCTGAACGCTGCTCCACCTCCACCATCCGTATGATTCATGAGTGGCCTTCATCCTCCTCCCTCTGCTAACTGCTCAATAGCTTGTCACTGTTTAATATTTTCAGTGTGGGTGAATGTTCAGCTATTGTGCGCCCACATTGAGAGGCGTGTTTGGTTTCTTGGAAATTGTTGTTTTCAGGTTTAAGTCATCAGCTTGTTGCATTTTGATTCAAAGCTCCTACCTGGGAGGCGACCAGAGATTTTAAGGGTTTGAGGTGTGACACTGTGGCTCCTCCATGTGGCACAAGAGTATGACTACAGTTTTTGCCACCAGAGAAGCCCATTCATTTTTTGTGTTGGCCCATATTTAATCTGTATTTATTTATTTATCATGCACTTCATTTCTGGTGGTTACTGGCTTAAATTAAAGAAGGCTTGTTGATACCACTCTAGATCTCCAGTTGGTAGCCAACAAAAGAGAAAACTACCATTATCAACAAAAATCTGTGAATTTCACACACATTTCTTTCTTTAAGTACAATAGTATGGTTTTACCCAACTGAGTAACCTAATGGGTAATGGCTTAAATTGAAAAAGGCTTTTTGATACCACTATAGAGCTCATTTTCATCTTTATGTGCAAAACTGTCCCATAACTATGCACATTCTATCTTTTTCACGTCTTTAAAGTCTCTTTGAGCCTCAACATGTAAACAAAATTGCATGAAAATGAATTCAAATTAACTGGTCTGCAGAAGAAGAACAATATGGATCTCCAGTTGGCAATCAAAAGAAAAAAAAACTACCATTATCAACAAAAATTAGGTACTTTCATAAATATTTTCCTCTAAGTACAATAGTATGGTTTCACCCAACAGAGAAACCTAATGGTGAATGGCTGAAATTGAAAAAAGACTTGTTTATACCACTGTCGATCTCCAGTTAACAACTAAAAAAGAAGGAAAACTACTACTGTCAACAATAAGCACTGTTATTTTAGTGCACATTTTCCTCTTTATTTGCAAAATTAATTTATACATATTGTACTTTTTTCATCTTTAAAGCCTCTTTCAACCTAAAAATTGCATAAAAATTAGTTCAGATCTACTGGTCTGCAGAAAACGAACAGTATGGGTCTCCAGTTGGCAATTATAGAAGAAAAAACTACCATTATCAACAAAAATTAGTTATTTTTACACACATTTTCCTCTTTAAGTACAATAGTATGGTTTTACCCACCCGAGAAACCTGATGGTTAGTGGCTGAAATAGAAAAAGGCTTGTTGATACCACTGCAGATCTCCAGTTAAAAATTAAAAAGATGGACAACTATTACTGTCAACAATAAGCACTGTTATTTTAGTGCACATTTTCCTCTTTATGTGCAAAACTGTCACGTAATTTATACATATTGTACTTTTTTTCATCTTTAAAGCCTCTTTCAACCTAAAAATGTCCGTAAAATTGCATAAAAATGAGTTCAGATCTACTGGTCTGCAGAAAACGAACAGTATGGGTCTCCAGTTGGCAGTCTTAGAAGAAAAAACTACCATTATCAACAAAAATCAGTGTTATTTTCATACACATCTTCCTCAAGTACAATAGTAGGGTTTTACCCACCCGAGAAACCTGATGGTTAGTGGCTTAAATAGATAAAGGCTTGTTGATACCACAATAGATCTCCAGGTAACAATTAAAAAAGATGAAAAACTACCATTATTGATTTATCCATTATTATTTTAGTGCACATTTAACCTTTTTTTGCATTTTCAAAGTCCTTATCAGCCTAAAAATGTAAATAAAATCGCATGAAAATAAATTCAAACCAAGTGGTCTGCAGAACAATAATAAAAAAAGGTGGCTGAGCTTACCTCCCCTTCACGTGGGAGCAATTGAAGCACCAGATAGAAGGGCTTGTCACAACATAAAACAGTTGTGTCACTCACTAATTTATTCCTCTAATTTTTTGATTTTCGAGAAGTCACAGTATCCCGGCGCTTATTTTAATTCCCCCTGACTGGACTGTCAGCGGAGTCACAGTAAATTAATACGATCATTATTTGGAAATGCGGACTTTCCGTGCCGGTGCTCCACCTTGTCTCCGGCTCTAATGCGACTCCGTGTTTTTCACCTCATCTGGCTCCGGCAGAAGACTGAAAGGATGAGATTAATTGCTGGGCGTCTGCAGCCGTTTGCCTCGTCTTCCTCGTCAGTCCGGGTTATTAGACTCATTACGGAGACGCGACTAACAGTCGGATCCGTGGAAGGGTGTCGTCCTCCTGGAAAACCACTAAATTAATGTGTAATGTGGACTGACAGTCTGAGGGGAAGGTGGTGCAGGAATTTATTCAGATGAGGGAAAGTGTGGAAAGTCTCTTCTCTGGGCACCTGAGGGGTTTTAAACAGAGTCTCAGAATAGTTCTTTGGACTTTATAACCAACATATTAGCATAAAATCCTATCACAAGTCAACCAAAGAAAATTTAAAGAACAAACGGAACAAACCAGCTGCACTTATTCATATGATTTCTGACAATAGAACTATATCAGCTGGTGATTTTGCATCTTTTCGTGCTGAATTTGGTCTTTAAGTGGTAATTTTGTGTCATGTTGTGGTGGTTTCATGTGTTTTGTGGTGATCTTACGTCGTTCTGTAATGATTTCGTGTCTTTCAGTGTTGATTTTGCACGTTCTTGTTGTGATTTCACATCGTTTTGTGGCGATTTCGGTCTGGTTTTACGTAGTTTGTGCTGATTTCCCTCTTTGCAGTGACCTGGCGTCTTCCTGCGGCGATTTCGTGTCTTTCTGTGGCGCTTTTGCCTCTTTTCCTAAGTGATTTTGGTCTTTTCGTGGTGATTTTTTGCGTCTTGTGGTACTGGTTTTGCTTCTCGTCATCAGTTTAGTCAGTTTTTTTGCAGTAACTTTTGCTTTTGTTGCGATTTCACGCCTTGTCATGGTGATCCTACGTCTTGTTGTTGTGGTTTTGTGGCGATTTTGCAACTTTGTGTGGAGATTTTGCATCTTTCCGTGATGATTTCATGCCTTTTTTTTTGGTGATCTGGATCTTTCAGTTGTGATTTTCCATCTTGTTGCGGTGATTTTGCGAGTGTTATGGAGTTTTTGCAACCCTGACACTTACTTCTGTGGTGAGATGGCATTTTATTTGTGATTCTGTGCTGGTTTTGGTGTTTTAGCATTGATTTTGCGTCTTGTTCTGGTGGTTTTGCATGTTTTTTGTCGATTTTCATCTTTTTGTTTCGATATCGTGAGTTCACGTCCAACTGTGGTGAATTTACTCACTGATTCAACGCTTGTATGACTGTTGTAGATCTAATGAAATGTTAAAAACAATGTAATTGCTCTGAGACATTTGGTTCCATACAGAACTACAAGCTTAACTTTCACTATCTGGATGAAAATCCACACTGCCAGTCTAATAACCTTTCATCTAAACACTGTTATACGTTTCATGATCAGTACAGTGAATAAAAATAAGCGAATAATCTTTCAAGGCCACTACAGAGAGCTGTTCTGTTCACATTAGATTAGAGGATCAGGCTGCTGGAATCAGAGATATTTTTGTGTCTCTGCATTTCCACCCGTAGATGATCTTTTAATTAAATCTCTCAGCCTGCGCAGCGCCATGGTTACATTTTAATTAGCATGCTTTCTATATAAAGAGTTGCTTTATGTGTGCGTCCAGTGCCCAAGTTTCTCCTTGCCTACAGTCACTTAGTGTTCTGGCTCCGCTTGGTTGGATTTTTTACAGCACGTTGCCTCAGAAAAACACATATCAAGAAGGAAAATCTTCAGATTAGAGCTGCTTTCTTTGATTCAAATCATCAGCACTCCCAATCTTCAAATACAAGGAGTTTAATATTCATGCATCTGTTGAAAGTTTGTTCTCATCACAAAGATTCCACTGCTGATGCTTCATCGAACTTCAAGCGAAATATGTTATTTATAGCCAGGAAATTACAGATCAGCCCTTTAATGCAGTCGGTTTCTAAGGCGCGATGTTGACGCAGACACTTCCACTAATGAATGCAATGATTAGCCTGATTAATTGCCTAATTAGCACGTCTGGCGTTGTGTAATGAGTGATGTCGGTTATAGCACACCGTTAGGTAACTGAGCCCCGTCTTTCAAAATCATCTCTCGCCGCCGCCGCCGCCGGTTTGTTAAGTGTTTTTCTTTCTTACATCTCGACTTCCTCCAGCAGATCTGGTGTTATTTGGACCAGCCAGCCATGCATGACAGCGCGTAGGCTGCTAACTTTCTCCCTGCAAACAGCCCAGCCGCGGTCATTAACACCTCATACCGGAGCTCAGCGCTGTCTGGCACTTGGAGAATGCTGCTCCACATTACTTGACACCATGGGAATCTTTTCTACTTCTTTCAGTTACATAAGCGAGCCCGCTGATAAAGTCGGGTTTGATATGTTCCTCCTTTGTGCGGCTCAAGGTGATGCTGGATGCGGAGGATTGGTTCCAGTTGTTGTCCTGACTGCTGCTGGGGACTCGGCGGGTGACGTAGCGGAGGGTGAAGGAGTTCAAAAGCTCATCTAAAGGAAATACTCAACACCAGTCAACGCCGTCACGTAATAGATTAATGATCAGACAGCCCGAGGGTTTGACTTCTGTTTCTCTAATTCGTGGTTTTCAGGTCTGATGTGCTGTGACATTTTCGATTTAATTTCCAAGGCGGCACATGAAGGAACAATTTGTCTGCTTTTTATATGTCGTGACTGCGATGCCCGCTCCATCAAAATTCTTATTTGCTGAAGTCATCTGGTTGCTAAAGGGCTGATTCACCCACTTCACACAATGGATTTTTACCCGCAGACGTAATTTCTGTGAAGAGACGCTGCTGCTGAATGCTTTAAATGTCAGCTTTAATGCTGTTTTCCCCCCCTGATGTGATTTCCTGGGTTTAAATTAGTTCAGTTTGACGCAATTTTTAGGGTATTAACACTAAGAAACCTGCCAGTGGGTTTGAAAGGCATGTTGTCTTCAAAAAAATCACCAAAGGAAATGTAAAAACAGGAGGAACTGTGTTTCAGTGTTCAGCTTTCAGATGGTGCCTTATGTGCGACGTGCGATTCTGTTGGGAAATTTGAGCAAAACTAAGCTCATAAGTGGGATATTTAATCAAAATCATAGCTACATTCTGAAAAATTGCCAAAAGTAGACAATTTGCATCAGATTCTGTGTTCAAAAAAACAATCCTGTGCTCCATGGCGTCGCCAAGAAGCCGCGCGTGATCAACGGTCTTGTGAAAGCAATTCGGCTGAACTGCAGGCAGTGTACACGAAGCAGAGAGGAGCCCAAACGGACAAATCGAGAGGAAAATAAAGCAAATTTAAGCAAAAAAATAAACGCAGCATTGCTCTGAAACGGAACACAGAGGAGCAAGTCGTCAACCAGTTGTTGGAAGATAACCTCAGCATCTTTCTAGAGTCGAAAACGTTGACGTTGTGATAAATCTATAGTGTGTACAGCCACCATTGGTTTCTAGTATTGGCTCTGAAATCCCAGTGGAGAAAGTCCTGACAACATACTGCAATGTTTTTTTTGACCCTCTACCTTTTCCCCCCTCAGTACGTGGAGGCCATCAGCAACAAGCAAGGCGAGCTGGACAACTACATTGCCGAGGGCTACAAGAACGCTCTGTCTGAGGAGAGGCGGAGGTACTGCTTCCTGGTGGACCGTCAGTGTGCCGTGGCCAAGAACAGCAGCGCCTACCACGGCAAGGTGAGAATAAACACCATCCGCCTACCTGTTCATGTGCTGGCAGCGTCGTAGCTCCTCTCAGCTAACTTGATCTTTTCTACATTTAAAGCTGATACATTTTAGGTATTTTTTTTAGACATCCAAGTAGTATTTAAGCACCGTTTTGGTATTTCATTACGTTATGCAGCACTTTTCCATCTGCTTTCCATTTACATCCATGTGTCTTACCACTGAAGACAGACCTTTACAGTGAGTTTTAGCCATTCGGTGCATGAATTTACTCTTGGTTCACTCTCATTGCTCTCATGACAGCATTTTTAGCTGTAGCAGGCAGCAATTTTCAGCACCAAACAGTGAATCAACACAGTTCGCAACAAAATAGTGGTGCTTTTAGCCGCTATAGAGTCAGACATTTCCCTCAGGAGGTGGTGGAGACCAAAAGTGGAGCTAAAAGTGAGTGAATATTGGACTTGTGTTGGCGGTTGACGATTTTAAATGAATGCTAATGTTGCTGTGAAACTTAAGATCTACTTTTAAGTATATATCTAAACGCTGGAAAGTAAAATATCACAACTGTTATGGCACATGTCCATATTATCTGTCATTTCAACTCATTTATTGTCTATATAGGCTGCCGTACAGTGCGTTTTGGTAGAGCTGCAAAGTATTTTAAGGAGCGATTCTTGCTCATAAAGTTGAAGCTATTTTGGCAGCTGTAGCTCAGGTGGTAGAGTGGGTTTTCCACTAATTGCAAGCTTGAACCTTAATTTGCTGGGAGCAGAAAAGCGCTTTAAGTGCTCCGTTTATTTTGTACAAATCAGGGTGGTCAAGTCCGCCACACAGTCCCTCTGGACAGCTCCGCTTATTGTTCTTTCACTTACTTTGTGAGGTCGCTTTTGGTATTAACTGCCCCACCCCTGCTGCTCGTGACCTCCTTTGGGGTTAGCAACAGGTGGGGAGTTTGACCGAGGCGATACACCTGTCAGATGGTAACGTAGGGGCTCTAAGGTGAGGTCAGGGAGGATGAACACCTCCCGAGGAGCTGGAGGGCAAAAGCTCGCTTGATTTTGATTCTCAGTATGAATACAGACCATTGAAGCGACACCTCCTGATGCTTCTGACCTTTAGAGATTTAAACCGGTGGTGCTACAACACCTGAATGTTAGACGTGGCACCACAGAGTTGCAGAATGATATGTAATTTTAATAAACATGACAAGTTTAGTTGAAACTAAAGCAGGAAGTAAATAGTTTGTGAAGTAAGTGAGATGTGAACCAATTACAGATAGAAGATATGCATTGAAAACAACCTTCCAAGATTATTCTATTATACTGAATGCATTAAAGTAAATGTAGAAATGTAGGTCACATACACCGCCCACACGTCAAACCTTCAGTGCATGTTACTTCACTCCCGTCTTTCTTTCCCATTTCATTCAAAAACGGACCTCAAGGACGCCTCCGATGCGTCGGCGCCCGCCGCCAATCAGGAGTTCCACGTTACCCAACTGAACTGACTTGTCTCTCCCATATGGCCCTCCCTCACAATGCTTAAATGTGAAGTGGCGAAAGAGGATGTAGACGTGGAGGGTGAGTGGGTGAGGAGACGGGTGAAGGGGGGGTGAGTGAATGACCTACTTCTGCGGGAACACTCGGTTCAGAGTCGCCGTGTGGGAGTGAAAGTGTCTGAATGAGTGATTGATAGACGGAGGGAGGAAGCACAGAGCACAAACTGCTGCTGTGATGATGCTCGCGAAGATTAGATGAGTCTTTGAAGAACTGACGACCAGCTGAAACACTGATTTCTCTCTTTTTTTTCCCGCCCTGAGCAAAAAATGCTAAATATTTTCTATTTTCGGCGTTTTCGGGGCGAGGGTTTGATGCTTGTCTTTACCTTGTATGATCATAAAGAGAATACTTTAGCAGTTTGAGACGTTCGGTTGAGTAAAACAAGCGGTCGGAAGACGGGCTGAGGATCGTTAATGGATTTTCTGACAATCTATCAATCAAAGTTAATCACAGACTCAGGGTCCGGATAAAAGACAAGGCTGAAGGATTTGAGGAAAAACAATGGCAGCTTAGTTTAGAATGAAAATAGTCATTAGCTGGAACAGTAACTGTGAATAAAAAGGGTGTTTATGCACAAGACAAGCCTTAAAATATGAGAAAAGCCTGCTTTGATTACATTTATCTGAGGTGTTGACAGATGCTGGTAGGGTTTTGTTAGGTTGTATAAGTAGATAATCGCTACAAACTACTGGTGATATCTGCATTTAATCAAAAGATTTTGCAACCAAAGGATTTTACTTCATCACCAGATGAACTTAAAGTGCTGCTGAGGTCTACTTGCAGCCTGGTTACCTTAAATAAATCGAAAACAGCATAAAAAGCTTGTTTTTACAGCCTATAAAATCACTTTAATCTGGTTATTTGGTACTGAAATGATAACAACAAGCAGTTTTCGCTGCTCTGCCACGTTGGTTGTTCATCTGTTGTATTAGCGTGCTGTTGGCAAAATTACACTCAACTGTTTGGCACAAAATAATAATAATCAGTATCCAGGGGCTTCACCTGTTGCCCCACAACAACCACAACAGCAACTTCTTTGACACGGTGCCTCTTAGTTTGGCACCAGCTGTGAGTAAATGTTAAATAAGTCGGACCTAGCAGTCTTATTTAAGCTGGGCCGGTTCAAAGTTGTCTAGAAGCCGGGGGTGGTTGCTGGTAGTTTTCACCTCCTGCTGCCAAAAAATAGTGGATTGATCCCGGCAGGCTGATGATGTGGAACTTTTCTCCTTATAAAAGCGACACCAGAGATTGTCTGAGCAACACATCGACCAACCAAGTTACCAATTTCGATGTGATAGTTGCAGATATTCGTGCTAAATATTAGCATTCTGCAAGGGGTGGAGAAGACCACTCTTGATTTCTGTCTCTTTACCTCCAGGGTACGTTTACAAATTAGCAGATCTCCCATTTAAAGGCTCTGTAAGCTCTTGTGCACTGGTTGATGAGTGGAAAAGAAAAAGAGCCACCGTCTGCTAATCGATGTTTACCATCACGCTGGTAAAGACGCCCACGCGCTGCCTTGGTTATCTGAGAGGCTAACTGGGGCCGCAGTGACTCATCCTTCTCATCAGCAGCAAGGCGCAGCGAGAAACACTCCTTTTATTGATCGAGGTATTCAGATTTGACAGCCGCTCTGTGAATATGGGATGAAATGACTTGTTTCAGGATGGAGGTTTTACATTGAGCAGGAGTCGTGAACCGACTGAGGATTCTTCCACAGAACTTTCCAGCCAATTCGGAAAGCATGAATATGCATGAGTATGAATCCCCGGTTACGTGATGCTCGGTTTGTTGGTAGGGATTTGTTTTTGCTGTACTTTGTTTCTTTGTATGTGCTAATTTATTTGATGATGCCGCCCACACCCTGACACCTGACGCCGCGGCCCACATCCACTCAGCAGGGCCAGACAACCTTGGATCCACGCTGTGTTTATCCTCCTCGCCAGCCTGGCCGAGTTAGAGCTTGTTGGAGAAGCAGATTCTCCTCGTCTTCTTCTTCTTCTCCTTCTTCTTTATTCATGCATTCAGGACTCCCTCATTTATTTGCTGTTGATGAATGCAAATGAGGAGCATCTTTATGTAACCGGCCTGCTGGATAATGCATGTAGGAAATGCAGCTCGGCCGTTCAAAGCTTCACAGAGGAGATGCTCAGCTCTCTCTCATGTCCCCTGTGGCCTACATCTACTTAAAACCTTCATGTGCAGTTACAGAAGAAACCACTCATGGTACAGCTCATGTGTACGTCGCTCACGATGCAAACTGACGTCAAATTATCCTGCAGGCTTTTTAATAATCTCTTCATCTCAGAATTAAAACTGTGCTTGTAAATCTTCTTCCTTTCACTTATTTCTTCCCCTCCTGCTTGCCACTCATATGCGATGTTGCCATATTAACACCCATAGGGGGGAAAATCTAACATTTACAGAAGCAGTTTTACCCCCGGAGGCTGCGAAAGATTAAAAAAATCCTGCAGAAAAGTAAAAACAAGTGGTGCAAATCTGAGAGCATTTTTATATTAAAACTGGACCGTAACTGCAACAAACTGCTCTCTTACACCATCATGATTGTTTTCTTATGTAACTATAGATGATTATATGAAATTAGTAGCTCATGAGGGATTTCTTGTGTTGCATACATGAGAATCTTTGCATCCTAAGGTTGCAAAATATGAAAAATCCTGCAGGAAAGTAAAAATAAGTGGTGCACATCTGCATTTTACATGAATAGTGAATATTGTTTTAGATTTTTCCGAGCTGTTGCGTTAACAAGCTACTCTATTAAATCTCATCCTGATTGTTTTCTTATGTAACCGTAGACGATTATATAAAATTAGTAGCTCATGAGGGATTTCTGGTATTACATATATAAGCAGTTTTGCCTCGAAAGGTTGCAAAATATTTAAAAAATCCTGCAGGAAAGTAAAAACAAGCGATTAATTTTGTGCAAATGTGTAATTTATTTGCATTGTGGACATTTTTTTTACCTCTTTTCTAAACACATCTCTGTCTTAGAACAGGAAGACATGCTCATCATGATTGTTTTCTTACGTAACTCCAGATGATTACATAAAATTAGCAGCTCATGAGGGATTTCTAGTTCTGCTTTAAAGGAATTTGACTGTGCTTTGTTACTGGAATAATTTAACAGATTGTTCAGGAACAGCAGAGACTTTAGTTCTGAGCTTTTTCAGTTAAATGAAAAAATCTATTAAATTGTTTATTGAATGATCTTAAATGAAGCATTTTGTGGTAAAGGTGAATCCAGATCCTTCAAAATAAAAGTCCAAATGGGCTCAACGTGTTCCTAAACTAACGGTGCCGCCTTTAAACGCAAGCCGAGCTGAATCTGAAGCCCCCTCGTCTCTCTCTTCCAGGGTAAAGAGCTTTTAGCCCAGAAGATCCCCATGTGGCAGCAGGCCTGTGCCGAGCCCAACAAGCTGCCGGACCGAGCCATGTTTCTGGCCCAGCAGATGAGCGGCGCCGCCGGAGCTCTGCCCCCCGGCGCTCACCACCCCGGCATGCCCATCTCCGAGCCCATCCCCGGTGCTAAACCCCTGCCGGTGCCCCCGGAGCTGGCGGCGCTGCGGGCCGGCGGGGCCATGGGGCAACAGGTCGGTTCATCTACTGTCTTCTTAGATCTACACCGATTAGTAGTGATCAAGGAAACTGATGCTGGTGTCCAACTTTGTTTAAAAAGGATCAGATGAGCCTTTATTGATCCCACAGTGAGGAGTTACAGCTGCAGAGAGGAACAGTGCATGGAAACAGTTAGGGAAGATCAGTAGAATGATAAAAATATAACAACAAATCTACATATTCAGTCTTATTCTTCCATATATTGTGAGCAATATTAATACTTCTCTATTGGTATCATCAGAACTAGCACAAACGTATATTTTTATGGTTTATTTTTTATTATTCTACTAATATTCCTTTAATGTTTCCACTATAGCCTTTGCTGTTGAAACAATGCAAATTTCCCCAATGTGGGATTAATGAAGGCTTAATGCATCATATTTCATAGATTCCTCAAATGTAGAAAATACCAATATGGCACGCATCTATATATTGGAAAACAATGATACCGCAAAGATTCTTCCATGAGTAGAAACACTGAGATTGCACAGAAATGCATGTTTAATTTAAAGAGAGCTTTAGATCTTCAGTGTTGATTGGCAGTTGCTCTTCACTTGTAGCCAATCAGACGGCATTGTGGGCGGGATATTGTTTAAAAGAGTGGATGCAAGTTATCGGAAAATTGCTGAATATTTAATCCAATCATCGGCCAAATGGATAATCATTTGGCCGCTACCTTAAATCACTTTGTTTCTTTAAAAACAGCTGAAGACGTCTTCCACACTGTAAAAAATGCCCTCCCAAAAAAAAAAAAAAACTTATTTCAAGTCACTTTTACCTTGAAATAAGTGAAAAAATCTGCCAATAGAACAAGTGAACATTTGCTTGGTCAGATTTTTTGACATAAGACATGATATTTAGAATATTGAGGTCTTAAAATTAGCAGGGAAAACTTATTTTAAGCTATATTTTAGCAGCATTGTCAAGCTGAGGTGTCTTAGAATAAACCAGACATGATAAAGAATTAAATAGATTTTAGCTTTAATAAGTTTAATGTCAGATTCTCTAGATTTAAGACCATCTTGTACTTGAAATAAGATTACAAAGATTAATTGAAGCATTTTAAAAATAAAATATCGCAGCGGGGCGCTAATGCTAAGCTTGCATTCTAAAATATCTGCACTTACGAAACGCGCCCACTTTCTTCACTCCAAAGGTCGAAAAATCAATTTGGTCCTCACGAAAGCAGAGTGACAAACATGCGCGCTCGGGTAAGTGGAGTCTAATGGGACCCGTAATGATTTGTCAAGAGGCGTTGACCCGGATGCTGCTGATGCATCATGGGAGCCTCTTCAGAAAACCTCTGTCGAATGCAAATGGAGTCATTAGCAAGCCATGCTAATTAGCTTGTTGCAGGCTTGAAATTCCTTCCGTCGTCGGGCTCTTTTGCAGCCTTTCAGGATTCGACTCTGTAAAAAAATCTTTCAAGCTTCACTTGAAAGACGGCTCCAGTTTGGCCGGAGATTCTAATTAAAAGCCGTGGCGCTCTTTTTTTTTCTCCCAGTTATTCCATATGTTTATCTTTCAACCAGCATACACTCAAACATTGCATTTTTATTAATCAGCGCCTCCCGACCCAGATCCTCTCTGCACCCTCATGACTATTAACTAGGCGTTATGTAACGGCTCCGGGTGACGTAAAGGGAGGAAAAGTTTGTCTAAATCGGCTGCATGTGAATGTGATGGTGTTGCAGAGGCTGATGGAGGCAGGGATGCCGGTGATGAACGGGACAGCCGGAGCCCACGGCGGAGACGACTACCAGCAGTGGATGGAGGGGAAGATCGCCCAGGGGAAGGCCTCGCCGCAGACCCAGAGACACGGAGGGGAGGTTTACTCCAACACTCTGCCTGTTCGCAAGGTGGCCCCGGCCAAGGGCAAGACCCAGCTGAGTAAGAACAGTTCACTGATGTCCAGCTGTGCTTCACATTCATCCATTCTGATAAGGACCAGGCCTGCAGCTTTGTACTTAGCAGCTGTATGTGTAGCATGAACGCAGCAGAAGTATCATCCATCTCTGCTCCTCACCAGAGCTTTGTAGCCTCCTCAGAGCACATTTGCAGCTTGGTTCAGTCCCAGCGCTCTCATCAGCCCTGTTCTAGTCTCCGATAGTGGCTGTTTTCATCGAGCATTAAACAGCAGAAAGACGAGGAAACTAACCGGTGAAGAAGCTGGAACATGCAGCAGCCAAAGAGTCGCCTTATTTTTCTTCAGAGTCGGTAAAGATCAAGGTTAAAAAACATTATTAGTGGAGTTACATTCATGAAGCGGACAAAACATGGCTCTAAATGAGTGTTTTTGTTGCTGCTCCTGCTGGATGTGTAAAAACACAATCATCCTCTGGCTGTAACAACTTTATGAGCCAGTTTAAAGTCAGGGCTGAGCGTACGCCAGCTAGTTGTGTGTTGAGTGGCAGGAAAACAGCCTTAAAAGCAGCTTTACCTTGGCATTCAATCTGCTTTATAACAGCAAACCTACCTCGATACTTTCAGGCTGCATTTGCTGTTTTATTTCTTGAAAAGTATTATTGCATCTGGGACGTAAAACGGAACTGATGGGATGCATCCAGCGGGCTGTCACACACAATGTGTGTAGTTTTAATAAGAAACAGGCCAAAGCAAGTGGGAATAGAAGCAAATGTAATATTAAAACTGAGAAAGACAGACTCCGGGTAAAAATAGATGCAGAGCAGGAGCATGTTTCACAAAAAGTCCAACCATTTAGAATTTCAAAGGGGAGCTGCACATCTAGTGAGTCTATGTAGACTGTTGGGAAGAGAAGCAAACGACGTCTCATGTGTTGTTAAGCGGTTTATAGCAGAAACTGGACGCACAGCAGCTACACACCATGTTTTACACCTGTCAGCTGCAATAAAGAGCTTGAACATGACACCTGACTGTCTTTTCCCACCAGCGGAGACCCGTACGCTGCCCCGGTCCAGCTCCATGGCCGCAGGTCTGGAGAGAAACGGAAGAACCCGTGTACAGGCGATCTTCTCCCATGCAGCCGGCGACAACAGCACCCTGCTCAGCTTCGCCGAGGGCGACGTGATAACCCTGCTGGTCCCCGAGGCTCGAGACGGCTGGCACTACGGGGAGAACGAGAAGACGAGGATGTGAGTGAAGCTTAAGAGCTCAAACACATGAACGATTTTTATTCAGCCCACCGGTGGATTATGAAAGGCATGTTATATTTGAAAAAGTGACAGCATTTATCGGAGCCAGACTCTGCAAAAACAGAAATGCCATGAAAATTACCCAAATCTAAGCAAGTGGGTTTCATCAAAGTGACTTTATTCTGCATGTCTCATTCAAAAAACATGAGAGAATATCCAAGAATATACAGTTTGCACCAGATTATGCAAAAGAAAACAAAACATTTTTCACTTCTAAGTACAGCCGAGAAGCCATGACTGCAACCGACAGTCACCTGATCAAATTCGGGACTTCTAGGCTGAACTGCAGGCAGTGTATCCACGTAACATAGCAGGGACAAATAGGAGAGACTGAGAGGAAAATCAAACCTACTGGATGCATAAAATAAAAGCAGCATGGCTTGAAAGAAACGGTAAACAGAGGAGCAGGTTGTTGGAAGATGCATCCAGCATGGTGAAGCATGTTTCTATAGAGAGAAACAGTTTGTTTGTTGAGGTTGTAAATAGTTAAATATCTATGGTATGCAAAGTCTTCCGGTGTTGTTAACACCTGTGGACGCTTGGGGAGGTTGTTTTTGCATGTTCATTCCAGGTTTTGGAAAATTTTTGTGCAACAAAATTGAAGAAATTGGACTTTTTTGTTTATTCTGATTTATGGCATTTTACCTTTGCTGTACTGACAGAAGGCATTTCTGAGTTCTCTGTCCTCTTTCATGGTTGTTCTGTTTCCATAGCGGTGCAGGACTTTAGATTGCAGTGAAAAATGAGGCCACAGTGAGGGAAAAATAAGACGGGGGGGAAATAAAACGCCCAGAAACTGCTGCTTGGGGTTCATCCAGGAGCAGCAAACACAGTTTCAGTGCAGCAGGTTCATTAGATTTTCGTGTGCTAACATCCGCTGCTCCTCCTCTGCAGGCGTGGCTGGTTTCCCTTCTCCTACACTCGGGTGATTTCTGAGAACGAAGGCGACTCCATGAGGCAGCTTCGAGTTCACAAGTAGGTGTTTTATTCTCTGTTGTCCTAAATCACTGATTCTAACTGGGTGATGGCGAACGCTACGCAGCTGTAACTGTGTCGCGAACCGACGCCTGTTCACTTTGTTTACCAGCATGTTGGGAAAATGACATTAATTTTACGAGGTCATCAGGTTATTCGGAGGCAAACAAAGTGCATCACAGCCTCTTCATCCTTATCGAAAAGATTACTGAAGGAGCAGAAAAGTCACTTGTCGCCCCCGAACGCTCTTTACGACTCAAAGACCTCATGATGTTCTTCAGCGTGGAGAAAATTAAGCACAGTTCGAAGGGCTCTTCTGGAAATTACGAATCTGTTTGGGGCCCTGTGATTTAATTAAACGGTTAGATTAAAGAGTCTCCGGGAGAAACGAGGCATTCACTGCTGGAGCACAGTCGCACGCCAAAACAATCAGGTGAAGCCTCCTCCCGTTTATTCACTTATCTGTATAGTTGTTTTCCTTCTTTCTGATGATTTTAGCGAGTTGGGAGACTTGCGATTGAAAAAAAAAAAAAGCGTAGTTGCTGGAAATTATACCAATAAAATAGAGCAAATGGACATTGATTCATGCTTGTCTGAAAAATTCAGCAGTCCCCTGATGACTTCCATCACAGGTTTGTTCCTGATTTGCCCCAGGAGACGACATGTTTAAAGCTTCTTCTATCTTCTGTGCATTTCCAGCCTCCATCACGGCAAAAGCAGCAGCACGGGCAACCTTCTGGAGCGAGAAGACATGGCTCTGCCCGGCCCCGATTATGGCATCCACTCCCGTATGGCGGCTCAGAGCGCTGCAGCGCTGCACGGCAGGCAACAACGCCCCTACAGCGTGGCGGTGCCAGGCTTCTCACAGGTAAGGAGGGGGGACGCCTGTAAAAACAAGCACACAAACCGGCATCAGCCCACACAAACGAGTTCACGCATGTCACGTGAGCCGTCGCCGAAAACCTGGCAGAGATCGGCGCCAGAAACTTTGGAGGGCGCTCGGGATCGGCTCTGCTCTTGACAGCCCGTCTCTTCCTTCTCGAGTTCGGCTACATTAGCTTACATAAACGCAGGAATCGGTTCGGCTCGGCTTTACACGGGGGGGTCGGGTCTGAGACGTGGCAGGAGTCTTCCTCTGCGCCTCGCTGCCTCCGTCTCCGAGGGAAGTGCTTGTGACAGTTGATAACGGAGGCAGCGTTCGCCCAGCTGACTGCAGGAAATAATAATAAAAACACAGGCAGCAGTGGTGGCGAGGGAAGTTAATTTTTCAGAAGTAGCCTTATGCAACGCTAAACCCTTCTGTATCAGCCCAGCTTCCCTCCTACGCCTCACCTGGAACATTACATGTGGGCGATGCCTAATTGCTCAGTAGTCATGTAACGACTTAAATTGTTCTTTCCGGCGTTTTGCTGCGTTAAAGGAAGCATCACCGGTGGCATTTAAGGAAAACTGTGACATGCTTCGACCAGGAAGAGGTGATTCGTAGGTCATGAGGCTTCCATGACCTTCGCTTGCAGCTGTGTCACATGCTTTTTCAACATCTTTGACCCACAAATCACCAAATTAGAGCAATAAGCTGTGAGAGAACAGCAAAGTGGGACACTAACTATATTAATATTTCTCCTCTGTTACCTGGAAAACACGACTTTAACATTTCCAAGTTGGGTTTGACGTCTGGTTTCCTCTCTGCATCTTCTAGTGTGTTTCTGTGCTGCCACCTGCTGGCCGCTGGGCTCATTGCGCCTCTCATACAATAGAATGCAAGAAAAGTAGATTTAGTTTGTCCCATTGCGTGGAATGTCGAACGCAGTTTGCCAGAAATACCAGATTGTCCGACTACATCCAGCCAGCATGCTTTTCTGACCCACAGTCGTCTGCACAGCGGAAGATGCGGCACACAAACATAAACAAGCTTGAACCGAGCACAACAGGGCTGCTCGGTATTACAATGAACTGATGTTTGCAGTATTTCTGTAATATGAAAACACACAGGAGGTTTCACAAGATGGCTTGAATACATCTATTTGGAAACGATTAATATTTCCTGGAAGACTGGGGTGATTTTGTAGGAAAGTGCACTTGCATTGAATAAAAATGCAAATGCAAGCGGTGCGTCCCTCGCGAAGTCGTCCGCTTTGGATGATATTAAAATGTGGACTTGTGCTGCTGATTTAAATGATCAAATTACTTTTTTTTTTGCCACCAAATCCTCCTTTTTCCCCTCGTTCATTTTGCTGCTCACATGTGGAGCCTGCGTGTCAACACACTCAAAAAAAAATTAAGAATAAAACGCGGTGTGTCGTCAGCAAAAGGACGAACGTCGCAGCATCGCGTGACTGAATGCTAAAGTTTACCCACTTGGATGAACTTTATTGTCTTCTAAGCAAAACACAGCAGTGCACTTCGAATCAAATTACATTGCATTGCCTCACTGTAGTATAAATTAGACCCTCCTATAAACAAATACATGCTAAGATTAAAAAATAGGTGTCTAAAAGTGACTTATTATATTCGAGCAACACAACACACACTTTGTAATGGCAGAAGGCAAGCATAAGGCTGAATAAACTGCACAGCTAAATGTCTAAATCTTTATTTTTTTCTCTTTACAGCAAGCAGTTGAAGAGTACGAACCACGCTTCCCCACGAGGTAAGATCCCCTTAACTCGCTTTGAATAGCGTTTAGATTTTCACATCCAAACTAGCGTCCAGTTGAGTTGTTTCGGTGTTCTGGGTGGGAAGCCAAAGAGGAGGTTTTTGTCCCGTTGGCTCGGGGCCGGAAGAAGGGAATTAGTTGACGGAACAGCTGAAGACGGAGAGACCGAGGGATTGGGCTAATTCCTGGCGCAGACCCGCAGACACACAAGCAGCAGGACACCCAGCAGTTTCGTGTCATTTCCTTTTTTGTTCGTTCTCTTTTGTGTTTCCGTTCGGTTCCGTTTGTTCAGCAGGAAACCAGAAGGCTGGTCTTTGTTCTTCCACTAACACAGGACTCTCTGTAGGATTAGATTTAAGGCATGTTAATTAGCTTTTTTGTTGATTTTTAAGTTTTCTTTTGGTTCAGAAACGCTCATGCTTCTCCGCTTCTTTCGCCCATCATGCACCACGCAGCTCCACTAGCTTCCGTCCGCTAACCGCACCCACCCAATCCCGACCTCCCCGCTTCTCATCCGCAGGTGAACAGATCAGAAAGAAGCTTCAGGCTGAGTTTGGGGGTTTGTTTCTCATGTCGGAGGTGGGGGTGGGTTGTGTTTGCTGCTGCTGTTTCTCCTGAGCCAGCCCACCTGGAAGCCTCTCCCTCTCTTTGTCCACAGTTCCACAGAGGGCAAATTGATTTCGACAGTGTGAGGACAGACAGACAAACAGACTGAGCCAGACGATGCGATAGGACAGGAACCTTGCCGCCCCTCAGCCATCCCTTCATCCTTTTTGTACCTCCTCCCCCTCCACTCTTGTCCTGCCTTCCTATCTCCTGCTTTTTACGGCGATAAACTCTGCCAGAGCCGATCAGTGCGACGATGAGGAGGAGGAGGAGGAGGAGGTTGAGGAGGTTTGGGTCTTTCCTCCCCTCCCTGATCCGTCCTTCTTCAGCCTCGGTTCTGAGCCACGCCGCTCGAAGCCAAACCAGAACCAGAGCGGACTTTTTTGCGCCATCAAACTCATCGTGGTGGACATTTTCTCTGAGGAAAATGTATCTTTTGCTTGTCTTTCATGCATGTACATTTCTTTTGTATATTGCCGGGGGATCCACTATTTCCTCCCCCCGCCAAGAGGAAAACCTGATTTTCACACAATGTCAGTGCTTCTCCGTTTGGAATGACAATGTAAAGGGTATATGTAAATCAGGGTGTTAGATTTAAAGTGTTGATCCCAAAGAGGATTTTCATAATGTAAAAAAACAACAACATTACAAATCGATACTTTTACTGGATCTTTCAGTATTTAACAGTAATTTTACCTTTTCATGCTGTGAGGTTTTTGTATTCCTCTGACATAAGAGGCCCTGTATCGCGAGTAGTGAACAGCTTATGTAAATGTTTTACCGTATGGAACCTGACGACATGTTTACTGTACATAAATGTGCCATACAGAAGTGCTTGTCATACAGTATCTATGAAAAACGCACCTTAATCCAAGTAACGGTCTATATTTCTGACTTACTGTAACGTTTTCAGTCTCGGCCTTTTTGAGCTCGGGGGGCTGGTGGGGGGGGGGACGCTCCGCTCAGACACGCCATCGCAGGTGCTCGGGGTCCTTTGACTTTCTACTGTGGTGTGTGAATATCCTGTCAAGGCTGAATGGGGTCAACTTAGCCCTCGTCCCCCCCCCGGTCCAACTTGTTCGTTCAGCAGCTCGATGTTGTGGTGACTTCAGTGTCTTGGGTAACTTATCAAGCGAGAACGCCAAACATTTACCGGCTTCGGCTTCTCAAGTACAAATACTTATTTATATCACTGTAAAATTAATATTTTTGTAAATCTGGGCTGTTAGTTGGACGAGAAAATCGATTAGAGGACATCAGTTTGGCTTTTTATGGAGCGAGTAACCTTTTTTTTTTTTACTTTCCATCGTTCATGCATGAAAGAAAACCAACTGGTACTGCTGTTTGGCTCGGTGCACGACCTCACAACCATTTTATCATTTTAATTCTCATTTTTTTACGACGCTTTTATTCTTTTTCTTTTTAAGGTGACTTTAACGCACGGAGCTGCTTCAGCTTACGATGAGGAAAATTAATCATAAACACTTTTAATCTTCTGTTTTAAACATTCAAACCAGGGCTGAACAATTTGGGGAAAATATCTAAATCAGATTTTTTTCTGACTGATATCAAAAGTCGAGCTTCAGTTTAAAGATTTAAAAGCAGGACGGCATGAATTTGTGGAACCGCTGACGTGAAAGTTGCATCACTTTTATTCTATATTGCAGTAACTGTCCAGCCCTTCTTCAACCATACTCGGATTTCGTGCCTCTACTGTGGATTAATCGGTGATCGTAGTTTTATAGCACCTTCACACTTTAAAACCTGCTGATGAACTTCTGGATCCAGAGATTCAAATGAAGCACCAGCAGTATTGTGCTAATGATGATAATAATAATAAAAGCGGCATCTTCGGTGTTTTGCGCAGCATTTATCCAGTGTACAGAGAATTTAAAAAAGGCTTCTCCGCGGCCTTGGCGGGGCGAGGAGTCCACGTCCAGTTGAAACCTCATTCAGCCTTCTCGCTCTGTTGTCTTCGCTGCTAAATGCTTGACTTTCAAACCCGAGTGGGTAAAAAAAGAAAAGAAAAACCAACGCATCGTGTTTTGGAGATGAAACGGTTGTTTGTCTGATTCTCTCTGTGCTAATAAAGACGCTGGTCTGCTTGTCTGTATGTCGACGCCTGTCTGTACTAACCACCTGGGTGTCCGCTGACCGGAACTCTGTTGGCTTTTTATGACGTCTCTTTTTTTTTTTTAATTTTTCACAAAACTCTCGTCTGTCTTTACCGAAGAGAGGAGGTGAAGTAAGAAGTTCCTCTCCTGTGCCTCCTGCACTGCAAAAATGTTCCAAACGTTTCATGTCTTTAAATATTTCTTTCACTTCTTCTCCTGATCTGCCACGTCCGGTCTTTTCTTTAAAAGACTCCACATGGACCTTTTTGCACTGTAGAACTGTTGCTGCTCATGTCTGCTGTCTCTAACACTCGTCTCTCCCCTCCCCCCTCAGCTTTTGCCAACCACCCTTTTTTTCTTTCCATCTCTGTTCTGATGAATTTAGAGACAAAAGTCGAGTGCAAACGACCGGAAGCTGCCAGTGTTTCTTCTTTCTCCACTAAAATAGTCCAAGGTACGACTGCAGCGATAGCACACCGATCACCTGTGGCCCAGTAACCCCCACATCCACTGACGCGCTTTGACTGTGGGGGGTTTCTGTGGTGAACGAATACAGACAACCTATTGTGTAGAGAATCTATGGATACTGCATGCTTTGGGGGCACCAAGACGTGTACCGTTGATGACCTCAAATGTATGGTGACTTTCTACTCTAAAGAAGCATCAAATAAATTTATTCAGCTGGACGTTTCTGTCGTTTCTGCTCATTTATTTTGTTCCCCAGAAGGCCTTTGCAGCCTTTGAATCTACTTCTTTTTTTTTTGTTCGTTTGTCTTAAAAATTAGCCGTCAAGGCCGAATGTGTGTTCTCTTCCAGTTATCTTTACTTGAGAGCAACCTGCAGCGGAGGGTTAATTAAGCTCTCGACTGCGATAGGATTAAAAGCGCTTCTCTAAAACCTAACAAGACAGTCGTCTCGCTTTGGCGCATTAACCAGCAGCTCTCCTCGCACATTTGATGTCACCCCCCTCATGTCGACGTTTCCGGATCCGAGGCTCGTCGTAGCCTCCCACCGGCCTTGCTGCATGTTCAGTGTGTGTGTTCTGTAGTAGTTCCACTGCATCCCGACCCGCCATGCAACCCACCGGCCTGCTCCTCCTCCTCCTGCTGCTGCTGCTGCTAGCGAAGGTACCTTCTCTAACTCAACTGTGTGTGTTTGTGAGCTAATCACGGCATTTCCACTTTTTGTTGTTTCACTTTCTGTTTGTCTGCCTGTCTGCGTAGCTGCCTGTGGTGTTGTGCTTTTGTTTTTTTTAAATATATCTGGGTCATGATTTCCGTGTGAACACGCAGCACTGGTGCGTCTCTGGAGCCCTGATCTGTTTGTGGTCTTTATAAATGTGTTCATGTAGTGGTTTAACCTTCTAATTAATCACAGTAGCCGCAGCTGCATCATTAGTAGTAGCTGCTATGAACAAACAAGGTCATCACTGAGGTTGACTGGGAGCCTCTGCAGACTAACAGGAAGGGAAGCATCTTATCTTGTGGTAAAAATCTTGCATTTAACTTTAATTTAAAGCTCAATGTTTTGGATTCAGAGGGATCTGTTGGCAGAAATACAATATAAGTCTCATAATTGGGTGTTTTTTTTAGCTTATAATCACTTGAAAATACAAACTTTTGTGTTTTCGTTGCCTTAAAATGAGAGTTTGAGTGTTTGGTGGGACATGTTGCATCACCGTCTCTCTACAGCAGCTCAGAAAGGACAAACCAAACCCTGCTCTAGAGAGGACTTCTCTTCTTCATTTTCATTTTACCTGCAGGTGTAGTTCTGCAAAAGGATGCTCTGCACCTTTATCTCCAGGCGAAGAGGTAGAACATTTGTAGTTTGCATAATCTAGCTGACATTTTCGTCAGCACTGTGGGATCCAGTCACATTTTAAAGCGTACGACAAGCAAGAGAGTTACACATTTAAGGTGTGTCAGTTCATGATGAAAACTCATGCACTGAGCAGCATGCAAGGAATCATTCCACCTTAGAAGGTGCAGGTAGCTGCAGGTTGCCTTTGGCAGCAGAGTGAATTTAATGACTTTTTCCTCTGGTCTAAATGTTAATGAGTTGGGTGAAATGCTCCGTTCAATCTGTTTGGACTGGATAAGCAGCATTTGTCATTAATTTTTCAGATTTGTGATTAAATAATACATTTTGCTTGTCTGATTTTGATGCAGCTGCCCTTTAATGAGCCACAACACTAATTTATTAGATATGCATCGCAAGTAACAGCTTATCATCACTCGATGGAGAATGTTGAACAGTTCTTTTAGTTTAAAAAAATGTTTAAAACATTAAAAAAAAAAAACTAGAAAAGCCCTCAGAGAGCTCATACCTCCACCAAGCAGCTTCAGTCCACCCCCAACACAATCTCCCAATTCACATATTTTGTATGGAACGTTACAGATACAAATGTAATTACATACAGTTCAAATGTCCTACCAACAATGCGGCCTTCACCCCATCCGACCTAATGAACAGGCGCGGCCTCTAGCGCGGCAGCTCCTAACAGCCTCCTAGCTTCTTAGACAACCGGAGATAAGAATGCCGGCCCAACTGTGCGTATGTCGCTCAGGAAGGAAAGACAACTCCGTCACTGTCACCGTCTGTCGCGTGGAGACCCAAAATGTCATGTGGTCAGAGGGGGTTACCCCAAAAACAAGAGCGCCCTCTGGTGGCTTTTAGAGCAAACTGCATTTAATTGTCCACCCGGTTACACTTACACTTCTTTGTCCCATTTCACAAATTTCCTGAAAATTTCATCCAAATCTGTCTATAACTTTTCAAGTTATTTTGCAAACAAACAAACAAACCAACTCCGGCCATCACATGACCTCCTTGGCGGAGGTAACAAAGCGAAAACCAAAGAATCGAGGTTCCCTTCACATTTGCGCTGTCCCCCTTCGCTGCTGTAACTCTGCAGATTTCTTCAGACGTGTTTCAACAAAAGTTTCCGTTTAAATTTTTTGCAATAGATGTAATTTTCATGCAAACATCAGCTGAAAAAACATTAGTGACTTTCTAAATGTAGTTTAAAGCAGTCAAATAAATGAGGACAGAAGACTAAAGCGGTTTCAATGGAGGCTCTCAGTCGTCTCAGTCATGGTTTTAATTGTTTGCTCCTTTAATAGTGATGACTTGTGTTAATAATAACTAAATCTGCACATTATACTACAGTAAAGCCATGTAAGGATTAGCTGTGTGTAGTGTTTCTTTGTAGCCTTGTATGATAACAGAATATAGTCTATAAGCTGGTGTTGGATGCTGATTGTTGACACATGCGGACTGTTTCTGCTTCCAGTACAGGGCCTGATTACGCCCGATTTTGAGTGACCAAACCCCCCATCGTAAGTGAACGAGCTCTGGGCACTTCAGAGCGACTCTCCATGCATCTGCCTCCTCTTTCAGTTTCTCATTATTGCTAAGAGCTCCTTTGTTGTTGGCTTTGGGGGCCGTGGAGCGGTTTTCGGCCTGTTCTCCATCGCTGCTGTTGTTTGTCTCCATGTGATGCGACCGCTGACCTCATCTGTGGGTAGCTTTTCCTCGAAATGTGTTTCAGCTTCTCAGTTTCCCCTCTCCTTTATTTGTGCATGACTCATCAGACCTTTCATTTTCTTCATCCGCTGCACCGTTGTTACCAAACATCCGTCCCTCCTGTGCTCTCCGTGACCTTTTTCTCATATTGTTGCAGTTTCCTGCATGATTTTCGTAACGTTTCACCGGATAATAGAGGAGAAGCTAAATGTTTTTCCATTCGTTTGCTTTCCAGCGCTGTACCGCCCAGCGAGCCGGCCGTGGAGGCTCCAGCCAGACCGCCCCTTTCTGATGAAGAGGAAGTCGAGGAGGAGGAGGAGGAGGAAGAAGAGGATGAGCAGTTTGATGAAGCTCACTATGACTCCGTGGAAAAGGCCGCCATTCCTCCAGGAGATTTCTGATTTCGCCTCCAGTTTAAAACCAGCTGCAGGTGGATCTCCCCCTCAGCTGCAAGGCTCTGATTCAACCACAGTATTACAACAAAACAAAAAAAGATATTAAAAGAAATAAATATAACCAGCCAATAAAGTGCAACACATTAGCAGTCACTCTGTATCGACCCTCTGAACCCCAAAACCTGCCGGCAGGTTTGAAATGCATGATATCTTCTAAAAAAAACTGCCAAAATCACACCATTCATCAGAGACAGAAACTGTAAAATCAGAAAAATTTGCTGGATTTTCTCCTTTCCAGCAGTACTTGAGCTAATCATGTGTGTCGTGCAGTTTCATCAGGAAAATTAGTCAAATCTGAGCTTTAAATTCTGATAAGTCATCAAAATCACTTTGTTCTGCAAGTGGCGTTTAAAAAAATTTCATCGAAATAAACCAGATTCTATTAATAAAACAAAAAAATGACGAGCTGCTCGGTGCAATAGAGAATCCATGATAGTCGAATGAACTGCAGGCAGTGTACGCACAAAGCAGATGGGAGACAAATTAAAGATCAAATTAAAATTTTATTTTATTTTTCATTTTTTGTAGAATAATAAAAGAAATTCAACTTTCTTTTTTGTGATTTATGGCACTATAACTGCACAGAAAACATTATGGGGTTTTCTGTACTTCTAGTCGTGGTTGTTCTGTTTCCGTAGAGGTGCAGGGCTTTATACTGCAGTGAAAAATGAACCTACAGTGAGGTAAAAGGTAATGGGAGTAAAAAAACACTCGGACTGCTTGGTGTTCAGTACAGAAGCCCTAAGTGGTCATGGTCCAACTTAATTTTTTCTCTCTGTTTTCTCGTTATAACGATATAATGTTGTCGTTATAACGAGAAAACAAAATCCGTTATCTCGTTATAACGACTTAATTTTCCGGTGAGGTACAAAGTGAAACCAACCCTCCAGACCAGAAGGAGCTCTGCCACCGCTGCACACTACCGACTGAGAGTTGGTTAAAGTTAGAAAGATGTTCACAGTTTCAGACTTCCAGCATCAATAACTCATTAGCGACACGTTGTCAAATCATAATCTATGCCTCTTTCCATCGTTGTCAGGTAGACAATGTGCTACAAGCCCAGCTTTATCAACAGTAGCTGTCTTTCAAGCTGCACTAATAACACTGGTGTCTATGAGCAGCCGGCTGGGAGACGAGTGTCCAGGGACCGTCTGCAAATTTCAAAACCGCTGCAACAGCGAAGAGAAACACGACACAAATATTCAATAACTTCACTCCACTGTACTGTAGTGTCACCAGAATCACTGCAGACATCAACTGAAACTACAGTTGTTTATGTTTTTGACGCTGGAAGTCCCAATCTGTGAACATCTTTCCAACTTTAATGAACTCTCAGTCGGTAGTGTGCAGCGGTGGCAGAGCTCCTTCTGGTCTGGAGGGTTGGTTTCACTTTGTACCTCACCGGAAAATTAAGTCGTTATAACGAGAAAACGAAGGAAAATCATCTAATTTTCTCAAGAAAACGGAGTGGAAAAAAATGAAGTTGGACCATGGCCGCTTAGGGCTTCCGTAGTTCAGAGGGTTCACTTGAGAAGTAGTGTAAATAAAAGCTGGAACTGATTTGGAAAGCACATTAAAAAGCCAGAAGAGCTTAAAAACTCGACTGATTTCCACTGAGTTGTATTTCTTTGAAGGCGTTTGGTCACATTTTCTGGCTCAGGCAGTGGAGCAGATCCACTACTTGAGAGGGGCACATGGTGTATGATAAACATTAGAACGGCTGTGGCTCATTCAGTTCATTTTCAAAGCCTGAATTTTCTGCCTCTTAGATCCTTTCAAAGACCGATGACTGGCCTCAGTCTGATGACGTCTCCGTGCTTTAAACAGCTTCCTCCCCCCCTGCCTTGTCAACTAAAAGGGCTTTAATGCTGGTAAGCTGCACATCCTGTCAGGTGTTTCACCTTTTAGCCTCACCTGGTAGCGACCTGCCTCCTCGCAGGGCGACAACACCCAGTTTTATGCACCAACAGAGGGGTCTTCTGAACCGAGACGGACGAGCTAACGTCTGATTATCAGCAAAAAAAAAAAAAAGAACTAGACTAGACAGAAAGATCAACAGCGTTCAAACCGATAAGCACACTACTCATAGTACTGTATCTCCAACTAATTGTATACTCACAGGAAATCCTATATTCTGTAATAAATACTAGCATAAGCAGCTCTGCAGGTGTTTGTACCTCCATCGATAATACACTGTACTCAGACTTCACTGATTCACCTTTGATTATTGTTGTTCTTAGTGAACGAGTTTGTAAGATCTTCTTAAAGCAACGTTTTCAGCTGAGACTTGATTCAGCAACACAAAGGGTCTCTTCATACCAGCTCGCCTCGGCCTCACAGTTCACGTCGGGGAGTTTCCTGCAAAAAGGCTTCATTAAATCCGCGCAAGATCCGAAAGCTCCACTTCCAGGCTGGAGCCGTTTCTCCCACTGGGGGGGCACGGTGTGTTGTTCGTTTCTTTTTGCAGCAAATTACCGTCGGCCAAGTATTTTGGGGGTCTGTCACTCTTATCAGTTGCTTCTGCAGGCAGTACTGGCACATAGAAGTACATGAGAACTGATATGCAGCTGCTAAAGTTGCTCTTTTTAAATTGCTGATGACGTTTATATAAGATAATCACAGTTTAAATTATATATGGTAGGTACAGGTGAGACTCTTATATCAACCTTTCTGCTCAGGACGCCATGCGGAGACATCTCACTGTGTCCATCCAGGGTTGGGTTCCTTTATTTTGGCTGCTGAAGTTGCATCAGCGTGTTTCAGGAGTCCTTCGAAGCAGCTTTGTGCAAGAGCTTCAACTAAATCTGCAGCTGAATTTAAATCATTTACGTTTTACCTGATAGAAAACGAGCACAAACAGGTTCTTTATTTACATATTTTAACAGAACAGATGCGTTCCTATACCATCTATGCACAGCAGCTCCATGCCTGTAAATACATGCATATCCCTTTACTGTCATTTCACATCATTTATTTTCACTGCATTGTTTTAATATTTTACCGTAAAACCCCTAAAAGCTGACGGCTAAATTGCAGCTGAACACCTGTTGATGAGTTTTTTCACAATAATCCAGTTGATAGCTAATTATTATCTACACAAATGAAGAATCTTCAATTTTCCTCCACTAGTTTGCACTATTTATTTAAATTCTGTGTAGTGTTATTACAGCTTATATCACATATAAAAGTCCTGCATCACTAAATGAGTGCTATATAGCTAGCTAAATATAGCTTTGGAGCTAAAAAAACTCTTTATGGTATTTTTACAGTATTTTTCTGCGTAATTCCTTGAAACTTTTGAAAGAGAAAGTTTTAAAACATTGAAATTAGTTGTTATTCTTTCATTTTTCATTATTTTTGATGCTTTTCATTGACTTTATTATTACACTAAGTCGTTTTATTATATCGTATGTCGACTTCAAGGTTTTCTATCTCCTGTGATACCTACAGTCACTTTATTAGGTACACCTCTGAAATCTAATGCAATTTAACGCATATAGCGCTGCCATAAATTCTACTTTTACAAAGGCTTCACATTTACATTGTCAGAAAGGTGATAATCCTACTTTATGTTATGTACTTGGAGTGAGGCTTTACGATTTCCAAGAGTTTTTCTGAGGAAAATCCCCGACGTGAACTGGGAGGGTTTGGCGAGTTGGAGTGAAATGACCCCCGCGATCAACTTTGCGATCACATATCTTCTATCATGTTTAAGAAAACTGTGGATGTTGATGCAGAGAGACGAGCCGTCAGAGTTACACTGACGGAGGTTTTATTAGTTTAGATTCAGCTGATCAGTGTCTTTTTAATCAGATTATTTGAGATGCAAAGGATTTCTGCCTCCACCACAGAGCAATGGACTAATGGAGTTTAACTTGTGGTTCGTAAAGCACTGAAAAATGACGTTTTCACAGTGAAGTCGTATAATAATAATAATAATAGAAGTCTGTGGTTTATTTATTGTTGGAGGGATGTTTAATGTAATGGTTTTTTATCAGAGGTGGAAAAAGTACTCTGATATTGCACTCGAGGTAAAAGTACCAATACCACAGAGTAGAAATATTCTGTTAGAAATACAAATGATGCTCTTAAATTAAAGTAAAAGTGCGGAGCCCCTAAAGGGACACTGCCAGAAAAATTAAAATGTAAGTTTCTCATGAGCACGCGAACTTCCGGCATCAATAACTCATTAGAAATACGTTGTCAAAACACAGTTGATGCCTCTTTCCATCGTTGTCAGGTAGACAATGTGCTACAAGCCCAGCTTTATCAACAGTAGCTGTCTTTCAGGCTGCACTAATAACACTGGTGTCTATGAGCAGCCGGCTGGGAGATGAGTGTCCAGGGACCGTCTGCAAATTACAATTTTGCAGACGGTATGATTTTTATATCTACATGTATGTCAAACCAAGTGTTGTGGTCTGATCAACAGGAGCCAGTCGATGACTGCAGTGATTCTGGTGACTCTATAGTGTATCAGGGTGACGCTATTGAACATCTGTGTGGTGTCTCTCTTCACTGTTGGAGTGGTTTTGCAATTTGCAGATGGTCCCTGGACACTCATCTCCCAGCCGGCTGCTCATAGACACCAGTGTTATTTCTGCAGCCTGAAAGACAGCTACTGTTGATAAAGCTGAGCTTGTAGCACATTGTCTACCTGACAACGATGGAAAGAGGCATCGATTATGTTTTGACAACGTGTCACTAATGAGTTATTGATGCCCGAAGTCCGAATCTGTGAATATCTTTCCTGTATTATCATTTTCAGATGCCTGCAGTGAACAAACAGGGAATTATCTTATGAGCACGAAAAAACTTACATTTTAATTTTTCTCCTGCCCATGTCCCTTTAGGGGTTCCGTATAAAAGTGCAAAAGTACCAAATATAAACTATGCAGAATTACCCGTTTCAGAATGATGTATATTATTGTACTGGATTATATTTATTGATGCATTGATGTGTTGATTTAATGACTTTATACAGGCTGGGTCTCTTGTGATTTCTCCCTCAGGGACCAGTAAAGTTTTATGCTAATCTATAATATTACACCATCATTTATTTGTTGATTGTGGTTTAATTTATTGAACTAAATCTGCAGAGTTGTCATATAAGTGTAGTGGAGTCCAGAATGTTTGCCTTTGTATTGAGGTGGAGTAGAAGTGTAAAGCAGCAGAAGATGGAGGTACTAAAGTGAAATACGAGTACCTTACTTTCCACAGCTGGTATCAGTGCTGTAAGAACCACAAATTAAATTCTATTCATCTCTGTTGTTTTGGCCGTAGAGACAGGAGACGGTGTATGTCAAAAGCTTGACAATCTGAATACCAAGATACCACCGGATGGTTTTAATAACCTGAATAATCCTTTAACATGTTGATGGATTTCCGCTTTGTGAGCGAGGTGAATTCCTCTTCACCATTCATAAAAACTAACACTGAGGGTTGAGAGGTAAAGAAACACTGTGATTTTAAAGCTGATCTGAAGATTTAAAAGTATGAAGTGTTTGTTTTATAGGTACAGTGTGGAGGGGAATTCACCTTCACTTTAACTCCAGATATTTTAAAGAGCAACTGCCCTTTAAATCTTGTATGAATTAAAATCATTACTGCTTCGAATTCTGTTGATTGAAAGTTTTAAGACTGTACTCTCTATCACAGCTGTGCTCTTTTATATCTGTAAACCACATCCAGCCAATTACCCCTGACTGCAGTGTGCAGTTCGGGGCGGAGCTCAACGTCGACATGCTATTGGCTGAATCTAACATTTGACTCCGCCCACATTGACATTGCCTGCATGTAAAAACGAGCGCCTTCTTCTGCTCCTAGCATCGTCACAAACCTGTATTTGGCCTGTATTTGGTTCCACTCTGAACTGCATTAGAAACACACGTTCCTGGAGGGTGAGGGTTAGATTACCACCAAACTGTTGCAAAATGAACTAAAGTTGTATGTAATAAGACTGAACGCGATTCGTTTATGGAACGTTGAGATGGGTGGAGTCAAACGTTGAGAACTGCCCCGAACTGCACACTGCAGTCAGGTGCTTCTCCATCCAGCTGTGCAGAGTCGTCAAGCGCTTCATTACAGCGATACTACAGAGCACGTAACGACCACTAGATGGCAGTATAGCTGGAGCTTTGGCCTGGGTGTAGTTACTCTTTAAAATATCACAACTAAAAACTGCAAAAGTTGGTAACATTTTAATTTATGGGTCCTGTATTTTCTAACTAATTTTCTGCAAACTTTTCACACAGTTTCCCAAGAATTAATTGTTATTAAGCTTTATAATTACGAGGATAAGTCCACATAGTTTGATAGTAATTATAGAGGAAATAAAAATGGTGTTAGTTGTTGCAGATGTTATTTCATTATCCGCAACAGGTGGTTAATAATCATGTGGAATATTGGATGAAGTGCGTTGCTACCTGTAGTTTTCAACTGCATTGGAAGTGTTGGGGTTGAACGAAAGTAATACTTTTTAAACCAGTGATGCATGACTTCACTCATTTACGACCTGCAGGAAGTTCATTTAAATTCATTGCACTTCTCGTAGTAAAAAAAAGTAGTCTTTAACAAATGATTGCTGAGTTTAGGAGCTGTAATGTATTGCATTACTGTTTCCAGCTGATGTGATGATCAACAAATACTGTGTTTTCTAAAAGTTTAGCAGTTATACTTACAAAAAAAATCTACCAGATTCCCATATATCATGTAAAATCATCAGTATTTCTTTAAAAACTCATGTCGTTACATATATCAATTTTTCTTTTTAGTGCACTTAAAACACTTTCTCCATTTCCTTTATAATTAATATATATTATTTACTGTTAATTACCTGCTATTCTTAGGAAGTTATCAGAAAAGTTTCCAAAAAACGATCTGCAAAATACAGGACCTGTGTAATGGAGTGGATTCAACTGGTAAAGCCTACGTTGATGTAACATGAGGGCTGCTGCAAAACAAATGTGATGACTGACGGTCAAAACTATGTAACTGTGTGGTTTGATGGCAAACACAGTGTCTGTTTTACAGTTTAATTTTGACAATAAAGAATCAAGTATTTAACCACATTGCGCTGCATGTCTTGTATGTACAGATCAAACAGAGGCTTTTTGTTCTCTTTCAAAATGGCGGCCATGTTGGATCGGAGGAGTCATCGGTGTCTTGGTGGCCAGGCACATTTCCACATGTCATGTTCCTTCTGTGTCTTGATGATGGGTTTAACTTAAATGTTCTCGTTTCCAATTCGTGGCTTTTACTTTTCAGTAACCTTGTCACAGAGTTTCTTGGACTGTTCTTTAGTCTTCATGGTGTAGTTACACCGACCAGTCACAACATCCTGACCACTGACAGGTGAAGTGAGTATCATTGATCATATTGGTTCTATGTGATGTTCTGATGGAAAACCTTGATCAGACTTAGACACCCAAATAAACATTGTCCCACAACAAACTCACTCCCTCATGCTGATGGAAATCCCAAATGTCACTGGATGAAAATGCACCCCACCACATGGAAACAACATCAACCAATCAGGAACATGTGGAGGAACATGACAATGGTCCAACATGTTGATGTGACAGGATGCAGTGGAACCAGTTGGATTGACAGAGGCCCCACTGCACAAGCCAGAGCACCCAAAGGATCCAGTGGTTCCAGACCCCATAGGACCCCCTGAGAGGTCCTCTGGTCCAATGGTTCAGAGCATTTTGGACCACATAAATGGGACCAACACAATATTAGGCAGGTGGTCATGATTTTATGCCTAATCGGTGCATATCAAGGTGTACTAGTTCACCAGTGACTGGACCTTCCAGATACAGGCGTCTTTACACTCCAATCACTGAGACCCATTCACTGCACTCAGATTATCTCCATTTCACTGGGTTGAATAAGGTGAGGCACTTTCACAGGGATAAATACTTACATAATCACTCACTTCTTTACACTTACATTCTATATTTTTAATTAATTGGCATTATTATGTCAAAATCTGTGTTAACTTTGACATGAAAGAGTCTTGCTTTGCTAAATTCTTGTCCAAAAAGTCCCACAAATTCACTATGATTAAACAAACTTCCAAAAGGGGGGTTATTACTTTTTATAGCCACGGTACCAAGGGCCAACTTTACTGTTCCACCTGACGACAACAATATCTTTCTGGATGCTTGTCTTTTTGCAGGGATGCCTGGAGTTATCTCAGCAAAAACATAGGCTGAGAGAATATTTGGAAAATCTATGTCTAAATAATTTAAGAGGCAAAATTATATATATATATATAAAAACAATGGTGCTGAAGTGACTGAGTGGCGAGTGGTTTGCCAGTGCTGCACGCTGAAAAGAAAATTAACAAATGGCCAGAAGACACCTTAACATGTGTAAACCAGAGTTTATTTATATTTCATAGAAGGTACAGAAAGTAATGATGTGACCAGGGGCCTGTGCTACGAAGCAGGTTGTCCAGGATACGATATCTGGCTTCATTAAACCCAACAGTCAGGCTAACCTGGTTATCAACGGTAAGTAAACCCAGGACTCCTGAACCCAGCTATGAGAGCATTTACATGAAAGGTGTTGGCTCCAGATGACCAATACGAGGAGTTTAACAAAGTAAAACAGGAGTGAACTTGGAAGTTTATAGGCTTATTAATATCACTGCCCAGTCATTAAGGCACGAGTAGATCTGACTGTAATTACAACTGTGTTTTCCATGAGACTAATGCGTTGCTTCGATGTATTTTTATGACATGTAAGACCTTTTCAGCTCTGTTTTTTCAGCTGCAACCTTGGCTGTGTTGGACGGTTTTGGGAGCAAATATAAAGACATCGTTTAAACTGGTAAGTCTGTCTCACTGCAAATCTAAAGTCAACGAGTGCAAGGCTTCACTGCTATATCTTTGTATACTGCTACACAAAGGCCTATACAGCAAGAAAATGGCTTTGAGATTGTTTGCAGTCAGTAGGGCAAAAAAAAAAAATCAAGTAAGGAAAAGAAAGTTCCCACCAATGAGAAGCTACTAAATATCTCTAATATCTAAGCTCGGGGAAAGAAAAGGGGTTTGACCAACGCTGGAAGGTCTTACATTCATTCCTACAAAAGCCAAAAGTGCCAGAAATCATCACGTCCTAAACATTTAAAGTTTAAAAAACACCAGATCAAAATGTGGCGTTCAAACTTTAAGAGATCGGGAATGTTTACATTCAACAGGCTCCACTTTGTCATTGTACAGAGTCCGATGAAATGAGCCACAAGTGCCGAAAACTACACTTAACATGGTCGTTAAACACCGTGTTTGGCTTTTAACGGTTGAAAAAGCCGCAGTTTACTTGTAATGCTAGAAAAAGTGTTGTTTTTTTTCAGCTTTTGACAGCGTGTAAAGTTTAGTTTTAATAGCAATGCTGGAAAAGGCAGTGCTCGAAATGGTGAAACTGTAAGATGCAGCGACGTTTTCATCGGAGCGCCCCGTAAAAAGCTGCATTTTTTGGGGGGGCTTTTGATGGTGCGAAAAGCAGCATTTTAAAAGAAGCGCCATAAAAAGCTCCGTTTTTTTCAGCATAAATAATTGGAACACCGTTAAAAGACGTGTTTTCCTTGGTGAGCTATAAAATATGGCGTTTCGACAGCCTGTGATGGCGTAAAAAGCTGCATCTTCATTGGAATGCCTTAGAAAGCGTCATCTTTTTCTGGCTTTTGGCGGCATTAAAAGCTGCTTTTTTATTGAAACTTCATTAAAAACTGTTTTCATAAGTGAAAAAGCAGCATTTTTTTTGCTTTTGATGTCGGTAAAAGCAGCAGCCTTGTTTGAACGCCATAAAACACTGTGTTTTAATTGGCTAGCTGTAATGTGGGGGTTTTTTGCTTCTTTTGACGGTGCGCAAATTAGCGTTTTTCCTGGAGCGCCATAAAAAGCAGCTCCATTTTTGTAGCTCTTTGATTGTGTAGAAAGCTGCACTGTAACTGGAACGTCATTAAAAAAAATGCAGTTTTACTTCGAGCCATAAAAAGCGCCATTTTTTTTTCCAACCTGTAACACCGTTAAAAGCAATGTTCTATTTGGAGCATGGTTAAAAACGCCATTTTGGTGGTGGTGGTGACTTTGCTGAACAAAATCAGCATTTTGTTTGGAGCGACTGAGCTTTGCACGGCATTTTAAAGTATCCGCGAACAAACAGGGGTGATTTATGGCACTTTTTGCTTTCCACACTCACGACTCATGCAGTGAGCTCCATTGGATCGTCTATGAATGACGCCATTTTACCAAAGAGAACTGACTGGTAAGCAGGCGGCGTTTTATACATGTTGATCTATTATCTTGAATGTTGGCAATGTGCCTAAGTAAGAAGTGAACCACCGTCTTAACCCTGAAAACCCAAAGCTACCTCGCTAACCTTTAATCCTGCTTCGTAATACAGGCCTCTGGTCAGCGTGGGGGCACACATTACTGACAGTATCCCAAACCAAAACTCATTTCCTGCACATTTGTACGATCAGCTCAAGGCCAAAAGCTGCTGTCGCGTTCCTCCTCTCTGACCACAACACAGCATCTCTTTGGCAACAATAAACAGAAGAGATTTCTTTTGCCCAAACCTTCCCTCCTTCACAGGTACAGTACATCAATACTCTTCAAAGTATTTTCGTCGAGATACAAAAATATTACGGACAGCCATCGAGATGGTTCTATGCTAAACTGTTACAGAATATTAAAGCCTCGGGAGGCAAACAAACACTTAGAAGACACTACATGTCGATCGTTGGGTGTTTTAAAAGGTGGTATCCGTCCTTCTCCAGGCTGCTCAGAAACTGCAGACCAGCCAACCTTCCTCACATTTACACACACGGAAAGCAAAGCATTGTAGCGCCTCGTGATCGTGACATTCGCCCTTCAAACAAATCAGACTTAACGCTGAACTGTCCAACTTAAAAGCAATGTGGCTCGGTAAGATCCCGTTTTAAGTGCTATAAAAACTCAGTGTGGAGCCCAGATTCGTCGTCCTTTATAAATAATCCAAATCGCGTTGAATTAAATCTTATTTTTTTTCTCTTGAATCTGAAAAGCCTCGGCTTCTCGTGGTACAAATCTGCTCCGAACAAGCTCAGAATATACAGCGAGTGACAGTAACAGTAAAGTCAGGCAGTTGTTCCGATCTCTTACAAACATGGTAGAAATGGACAGAAGCAGGGGAAAACCGGGCGTACGGTAGAATGTGCCGATTTACGAGCACGAAAAGCACATTTATTGAGACGAACCTCTGTGCAGACAAAAATAGAACAGCCTTTTTTTTAATGCTGTTGAGCCAGCGCGTGTGTTCGTTCGACATATTCGCCTGGAGGTTGAGGCAATGCGACGACACACTGACTGACGAAGAAAAGGGTTTCTACTAAGGTATCCGTCCCTTTTGGTTGCCGCAGAGGATCTTGTTGCAAATCAATGAGCTCGACTGCTTCCTGGCAATATTGGATTTACAGGATCGTTGCATCAATGTGATGAAGCACCTCGGTTTTTCAGGTGTTTAACTTCACTGGATTAACCAAAAACAGACAATCCCATCGTGTCTACTGATCGAGATTCCAGGAAATGTGCAGTATTATATGACTGTGTTCGTATATTGCCTACTCCTGTTGGCTTGTATCATGATTAGAGAACTGGTGTCTTCATGTGCAGTTAAGCCCCAGTCGATTCATATCCGTGCTAAACTTCGATTTAAAGTCAATTTTTATTCGACCGATAGGTTTCTTCTGCCTACACATAAGACAAACAAGTGGCAAAAGATGGCAAGACATGTTGTTAGAGATGCTAATGATAAGTTATGTCCAATATTATCAATACCCTTTCTCAGCAAGCCTTTATTTACCAGCTCCTATAATTGCTAATTAGCTTTTTGCACGTCTTCATTGGGATTTGGGATGATCTCTAGATCTTTTGTATATATTATCTTCTGTTAACCATTTATTCACCACTGTGGCTGTATGTTTCACATCTGGAAGGTCCAGCGCTGCCAAAGGACAACTTTTTCTGCAGACTATCTCATGTTTTCCTCAACAATCTCAATGTTTTTCTCTTTTCTCGTTGTCGGGTTACTTTGACGAGGCTTTAACAAAAGTCCCAAAGCTTTACATTCTCACCTAAATGAGCATGTTGACGGTGTTTTCGAGGCTGAATGCTTCCTGTGTCCTAACAACTCCATTTTTATCTCACCCAAGACCAAAGCTCTTTGTCCGGGCGAGCTTTTGCGAACGCTACACAAGCTTTCTGCTTTCGTCTTGGGGATGTGGACTCCACTCTGCCTTGAGATGTTGCCACCAAGATCATCTTGATCTTTGGGTTCTTCTTGAATCAGTGCAGGGGCTGCTTTTGCCTTCCTTCCACATCCTTTGAGACTCTTCTGTGTGGAACTCCTTAAACGTCTTGATTTTGTTTTGCACTTCGGCCACTGGCACTTGAAAACACTTGGGTATGGCTTCATGCCTTGTTTCCACGTTGCTCCGTGTCTATATACCAATCAACTGGAGCTTCATCCATTCCTATGAGAACCTCTACTGCCTTCAATACGTTGAAAAAATTTCAATTTTTGCAGTTTATGACTTATTTTTTCCATGCATTGTTGGTCCTGTTTTAGTGGCAGTAATGCTTCCTGCACATATTCCATAAAACTAGGTGGTAAAAACTGATAGCCTTTGGTCAGCCTCTTGTAAGGCTGCAGTAAAGTGTCCATCCACCCCCATTGAGAAATACTTTTCTTTGCGTCGAACCCCAGGTGGCGCAGTCCATATATTATACGAACGAGACGCTAATAGAAGCTCATCTTTGGTTTTGACCCGCACCTGCAGTTGACTAAAAACTGACTGGAGAACTACTGCATCAGCTGTTTTCAGTTTGTAGTGTATTAGAACACTACCAGGAACATTTGGAGTGATATAAAAGCTCAATTTTCCAAAAAACTAGCAACAATTTTAGGGGATGTGGGCATTCTTGGACGTGGCATTTTTAGTTGAAAAAGTAAAAATAAACATAGAAAGGGTTAAAATCCATCATTAACATCTCCAACACAAAGTCTTACAGTCTCTTGTCACTTGTTTATGTCATTTTCAGCCAGAGGAAACCAACTGGTTAAATAAAAATTCACTACTAATCAAAATTTGGCATCGGTGTGAATGATTTTGGGCTCAAGTGTAGCAGCTCAAATCCTGAATATTTCCACTTGATGCCAGTTTCTTTTGGATAAGTAGCATTAAAATGGATTTCCACGACCATGTGTGCCTGTCGCTGCGCCAAAACCCGTCCCTTCTGTCTCTTAGCAATAAATTCTTATAGATACTGTTTTCTAGTTACTTCAAACCATGCATTGCTATATTTAAAAGGACAAAAAAGAACTTTAACAAGAGCTAAATCTGAAATCACTCCTTGTCGCATTGTTGTGTTTGACGCGTACAGTAAAGAGGGGTTGGTTGTGATGGCGGTGCTGGCACTCAGTTTGGTAGAGAGAATGATGTTTATGTAAAACAGTACAGTAGTGGTCCTGATGCAACAAAGAAAGAGAAAAAGTCACAACTTATTAGGTTGTCAAGGTTTGATCACCTGTTTCCTCAAAAAAAGAAAACATTCTGTAACCAGACAGCCAGTAAGATTCCCTTTGCTTCCTCCTTTCATTCGAGTGTCCTTTGTCTCCAAATATTAACAATATATTACTTGTGATACCTCAAGGATTCTGGTTGATATTCATGAATGCAGGTAAAACCATTTGCTAAAAAGTACAAAGTCTGTGGAGCTGTACTGTCTTGTTCAAAGTGCTGATCCTTTGCTGAAAAGCTGACGGCAACAGTTTCAGGTGTCCAGTTGGCTCCACAGTCTCGTGAATTCTAACTCAAAAAGCGAAAGAGGTGGCAAAATGTGATGCTTTTCAAAGGTCTGTCCCTCCACTTTGTCTCTTTGTTCCAGAAAAATATGCAGAATTCAACATACAAGCTTCCCCTGGTTTCATAAATTCATCATACATACAGTATATATTACTCTGGAAACGTTATATATTAACCATTCTCTTTTCAGTGTTCTAAACAGCTTCGGCCGGTCCTACGTCGTCGTAAGACGGACCTTTCAAAAGTGTCCACAGGAGGTAAGAGGCACTGTCTTGTGTTTCTAAAACCTGATGTTAAAAATTAAATCAGAAGTCATGCTAGTAGGCCAAGTTGTTGTCATAGAGAGGCAGTAGATATCCACAGCTCCTCATTCTTTGTCTCCGTCTTCGCTGCTTCCTGCAAAACACACAAAGAGGCAGAAAGGATTGATGTACACGACACTTCTCACAGGCTACTCGGCAGCTTTTCCTCCAAATGTTGGCAGATTTCGGAGAAATTTGGCGAGAAAGTGTGTTGTCTCATTAGTGTTGTAAATCAGGCTGCGGCAACATGTTGCAGCCAACAACTGCCGATCCCAGACTGGGATTAACTCTAATGCAAGACTAAAGTAGCCTTTTAATTAGTTACTAGATTTACGTCCGAGTTGTTCCAAGAGTTGAGGCTCAAACTGAACCTCGGAGAAGTTCAACTTGGATACGATCTCTTACACTAAGACCCAGAGGAGTTCCACATATTCAGTTACAAGTCTTGCACCTCTATGAAAACAGCAAAGTCAAGGCTACAAGGGAAGACAACTTAAAAAGAAAACAAAAGTTGAATGTCTTGAATTAACTGTTTTACCTTAATTCTAAGTGCCCATGGACGTTACCAATACTAGGAATAACTAGTGGGTGCTCTTGATAGTTAACCATTTACATTTTTATAACCTCTACAGACTTTTTCTTACTACTCTGCACATGAACTCTGGAAAGATATTTCACCATGCTGAATGTATCTTTAAAGAAGGTGATAAAACTGCTTCAGTTCCTTATTGGAAAGAGCCAATCTGACAGTAATGTTAAACAGTAAAAATATTCTAGATATGGTGATATTGATGTTTTAGATGGCTGCAATACTTTTTAACTTCTTCTACGTACTGGTGGTTTACCAACGGTTATCTACACTGAACAAAAATATAAATGCCCCATGTGAAATGTTGATGCCACATGAAGCGCGCCACCCAAAGTGAGCGTATACTGTCTGGTACTTGTACTAAATGTTTATTTCTCTTGATTAGACGCTGACAAGATGGCTTTTACAAGAGGGTTTGTGGCACATTCCCTCATGACCGGAGTCATCTGAGGCGTTGCTGCTTTGGTCAACATGTGACATGTTGGGGTGGCCTTTTATTGTCCCCAGTATAAGGAGTGTCTGAGTACTGCTCATTGTGTTGGAGCAGCGTCTGGATATGCCACACCCATGGACTGAATGGAATTAATGCATCACTGAGGCAGTGGTGGACTCAAATCTGGGACACTAATCAAGAGAAATATCCATTTAGTACAAGTACCAGACAGTATACGCTCACTTTGGGTGGCGCACTTCATGTGGCTTCAATATTTCACATGGGGCCTTTATATTTCTGTTCAGTGTACTATAAGTAGTACACTGACTATTGATAAGTACTTCATACAACCCCACTTCTAAGAGCTCTTTTTAATCTCAGTTAGTCCAGTACTTCAAAGAAGAAGTAGCTACAGCAGATCTATAAATATATAATAGTTTAATTTTTGTGTTTTGTGCTTCTAATTGTAAATGTGACTTGATATTCAGAAGAGTAAACGGCATCAGACTCATGAAAGAAGCAAAGATAAGTTGTGAAGTTTATGTAATCTTTAAAGATCTATCATAAGGCCAGCTTTCTGTCAGGTCCTTAGCTGTGCTTGAACCTTGTTGCCATGTTGTAGGAGATTTGACCATTCAGTTGCAGGTTTATTTTATTTTTTTTATTCCTAACTGGAAAAACGATGTGTGCTATGAGGTTTGATGTAGTGGTGAGTCACCTCCTGCAGAGTCCATATCAGAGTCCGAGATGTGGGTGATGGAGAACCGGGACACGTTGGAGGGGGAGACGGTGAAGCGGGAGAACTGCACGGCTGGTTTGGGGTCCGGGGCTTTGGTGACGGCGCGAGGCGGAGGGGAGTCGGATGTCGACGAGGACGTTGGCAGAGGGAGCAGAGGAAAGTCGTCCTCCCACTCGTATCCTGCACCTGAGAGAAGACGGTGAGTAAGAGTTTGATATCTGCTGATAGAAGCAAACTAATCACACTCTTAAAAGCAGCTACTCTATATTTAGACAAGGGATGTCCTAATCCGATCCACCAGGGCCAATCAAAGCATTTTAACTGGTCTGTATTAGCTTTAATCTAAGACTGATGCTTTGTTAACATCTGCTGCCACAGGTGTCATAAAGTAAGAGCTCAGTTTGTGGCTAGATGCTAGGGATGCAAATTTTGAATATTTTCTTAACCAGCCATTTGTAGCATTACCAATGTTTAATTGACAAAATTAACACAGCACCTTGACATTTACCTGTGCTGATATTGCTGTTTTAGTTGATCTCTGTCTTAAACTCATGAGCACTGGCTAAAGGTCATTAGGTATCACAGAAGCCTTTGTCATGGTGCCCGCTGTTAGCTAAACTCCCACAGTGCTCTCTGCTTGCCAACATTAATTTTCTGCAGTCTGAATGATGCCTCCTCTGGTGGCTACAGTATTAAACATTAAGAGGCTCCACCTGGTGGAACAACCAGGTACTACAGCTGATCTACGATACATTTTCTGACATGCATGTAGGGAATACAGGTTCTCCCTGTCTTTGGGATAAATGGTACACCCTATGCTCTTCACGTTCATTTCAAACAGTGTCCTAGCAGAACTTTACAAGAAGGTTTGTGACAACCTACCCATTAAGGAACAATTTGGATGCAGAAATACACATTTTTTTCCTAATGCAATCAGTTGTCATGCACACTCTGGATTGATTTTAATAACTTTAATGTGCTGGAAGTGTGTATTATCTAGGACAATGGTTCTCAACTGGTGGGTCAGGACCCAAAAGTGGGTCACAAAGCCATTTTTGGAGGGTCGCAGAAGCATGGCCCCCCACAAAAAAAGTAGTGGTGTAAAGTCTTTTATTTTAAAGGACGTGTTTCTTATGACACAGTTTGCTTTTAATGGCAGGATATTTAGTGGTGGTGACACCAGTAGTAGCCCATGATTAACCTCTAGATTTGGCTCTGCCAGCTAATTGGAGAAAATTATGCCAAAAAGTGCCAAAAATTAACCAAAATGTGCTCAGAATCTGTCAGAATGGGCAAAAATATGCCCAAAACTTGGCAAAAGCGTCCAAATATACCAAAACTAGCAAAAAAATAAGCCAAGATTTTCCTAAATTGTATCAAAATGTGTTGAGACGACACCCAAATAAACCTTAATTTGTTAACAGGAACAGCAAACTTTAAAAATTTGGGTCGTGACCGTTATTAATAGAGACATAGTGGGTCCTGAGGCTGGACCAGTTGAGAACCACTAATCTAGGACAATGGTATCGGACTAAGAGTCGGTAACAGTAGATATTAAATATTCAATGACTGGGTTCAAACAAAACTATCGAGACATCTCAACTTAAACTAAAAAATATACTTACTCTCCTCTGAGATGTTCCCGTCTGAAGAGTCATCAGAGGCGTTAACCCTCTCTCGGGATTTGCTCCGTGAGCTCTGACCTTCTGCTCCTAAAGGGAAGCCATGCTCAGCCAGCTCTTTAGTCGGGCTTTCCTGGTGGTCGTGAAGTCAGAGGAAGAAAAACAGTCAATTAAAGCTCTGTTAATTGATTTTAGTCACAGGAGGAGCAGGAACATAGTTATGCAAGCTGACAGATGCAAAATGACTGACACATAGCTAATTATTATGGCTAACAATTGACCTATTACACAAACATAGCAAAACTAGCATTCACCATATAATCTTAGTCCAATATTCGTTCTCCTTTTGGTTCTCTTGTACACAGTCTAATTTGGAAAAGTATATTTATTTATGACATTTATAGGCAAATGTAGCACCAAAACATTACCAAAAAAAATAGATTTTTGCAAGTTAGACAGTGTGCAAGAGTTTGTCTGAAACTTTTGAAAGGTTTTTAAAAAATACAAACAGAATTCGACAATTTTCTACTCACCTGATCGAACAAATAGACGGTAACATCATCAAAAAACGACACAGTCTTCTTCTTGCGCTCAAGCTCCTCCTCCAGGCTCTCCACAGTGAGCAGCACCGGCATCTTGAGGAGGCTTCGCAGTTTGTGGGCTTCGCTGTCGTCACTCACCACGATGGGTACTGGGTAGCACTCGTCCTCGCTCTCTTCCCCGCCGCTCTGTTCCTGCACGTTGTAGCTTCGCAGCTCCTCGTCCGACTCGTCGCTGTCATCAGTGTCGCCGTCCTCCTCGTCGGCCTCCTCCCCGTCAGCTGGAGATGCTCGGCCCTCTGCTGCAGGGAGCGGGGGTGGAGGCGTGGACGGAGGTGGAGGTGAGGAGGAAGAAAACCGCCTGGTGTTTGCCGTGTGCTGCAAAGCCACCTCATCTTTGGGCAGAGTGTGAGGGATTTCACTGGATATCCCTGATGGCCTGTTTTGAATTGTCTCCATCGCTGGTTCCTCTACAACTGGAGCAGAGTCTTTCACTTCCTCTACTTCCTCCTCCTCTACCTTAACGCTGGAGGCACAATCTCCATTTAGGGCACCAAGAGCTTCTTCCATGGCCCCCACTACCTCGGCTGCCCAGTCTCCCAAGGATGAGTTCTCTTCCTGGGATGGCCACTCGTCCAGTACCCCCTCTGTTAATGAGGCAGTGTCTGAGGGCCCCAGAGCCTCATCGTGGCAGCACTCATCTGTCAAGAACTCCTCCATGTCTGGTGGAGATGAGGATTCTGTTAATGTTTGTTTCATTTCAAGTTTTATGTCTTTGTTCACTACACCATCCTCGTCTTCGTTCTTCCTTTTCTCAGCCTTCTTTTCTCTGATGTGCTGGTCCTTCTCGACACTTTGTTCATCTATGGCTTTTGGCTGAAGTTCGTCTCCCTCGTCCCGACTGTGCCTCTCATTCTCATAGTCTGAAAAGTAGGCGGAGTCTCTGTACGGAGTCTTATCACTCAGTGGTAACAGAATGTGGTCACCTGTCTGTGAGGTCAAATCCTCACCCAGTGATGGCTCACCCTCTGCAGGCACCTCTTCAGCCTCGACTCCATGCTCTTCCAGCTCCTCATCCTCCTCCAGGCTTGCATCAAGAGTAGGCTTTCCCAGAGGCTGTTCGCGTGGCTCATGGGGCTCTTTGGGGACGAACTCGGGGCTCTCGTTATTTTCTGTGTCATACCCGCTGTCCATAGCTTTGGGTGAACTGGACGGGTGGGAGGACGCTGGGCTGAAGCCTTCGCAAGATCCAGCTGCAGATGGCAGATCCATGGAGTCCATGGAATCAGGTGTTCCTACTTGCTTTTGCAGCGACTTGAAGGCTGGAGAAGCGTTTAGCTCGCAGGACTCGTCAACGAAGATGCCTGAGGTGACATCGGTGATATCGTCTGTGATGTCTTCCTCCTCGTCATCATCGCTGCAGTCGAGAATGTCGGCGAGGCTCACGCTGGAGCCGCCACGGTCGACGCCACTATCGGCAGTTTGACTCAGCTCCGACTGCGGATCTGTGAGGGCCACCATGACATGCATGTTGTCAGCAGGAGGTGGAGGGGTGGCTTTAGTCATTGTCAGGGTCACCTCTTCCTTTCTAGGCTCCGGTGGTTTTTGCATGATTGGATTTTCCTTGATTACATCTTCCCTCTTCTCTTTAAGTGGGGTAACATCAGTTGTAAGATCGACATACTGCTCTACACAGTCCTCAGTCTTCATCAAGGCAGGTTTGGCGATGATGGGACCCCCTGGAGCTGGAGACAGATTAATCATCTCGTCATTGCTTGGGATGTCGATGACCTTATCTCTGATGTAGTTGCTGTGACTGTAGCTGTGACAATAGCTGTTGTTTCGGACCAGCAAGCCAGTGAGTGGATCAACAAAGTGTGAGTGGCAGCATTCTCCAGATGCTGGCACCTGAGTCTCACCTTCATGGCACAGGTAAATGTAGGCATTGCAGGTGTCTGAGGGCACCATTGCATGATGTTTGCTCAGACTGAGGCAGGCACTGTTATCTTTGGCCTGGTGTGGCTCAAGGTAGTCAATGGGTTTGGGTAGAGAGTGGTAGGCCAGGCTGTGGTCTTCTGGCCAGGAGTCTTCGATGTCCGTACTTGGCATTGTGTAGTGGAAATCAGCATATGTGTCCTGTCTGCAGCTGTGGCTCGCCCGTCTGTGATGGCCAACGCTGCTGTGGCGATGCTTTGAAGGCCAGGTGTTGCAGGTGTGTCTCTCAACAAATATGTCCTCTTCCTCCTCCTCTGAATCGCTGTCTCTGTGTCCGATGAAGAGGGCCCCCTCGGTCTCCATGTTGATGCTGACAGAGTGGCTGTTGTGCCTCGTGTGGCTGGGCATTGTCTTCCTCAGAGAGCCCATCATGTCGTAGTAGCCCCCAGTCACGTTCTTTCCTATGATGGAAGTCTGAGTTGTGTCCAGGTATGTGTCTCTGTAGGCCTGCTGAGGTGGACTGTTCACAGAGGGGGATATACCGAGTGGGTTCTCCAGCTCACCCAAAGCCTGACGCAGGCTTCTTGACCCCCAGCTTTCCTGATGGTGCATTCTGGAGGGCTCACTTCCAATCAGATAGTGATCTAATCCTAAAGGAGGTGAGTGCTCATAGTAGTAACCCCCATCCCGGTCTTTGTAGGACACATAGTGACTGGACTCCCAGGGTCGCAGGGGGCTGCTGTCGGACACTTGGCCTAAAAGGGGCTCCATTGTTAGGGAGATGGCTGGACTTGAGTCATTGGAGTCATATATGTCGGTTTTATGGACATCTGCTGACCAATAGGGAGCCATGTTTTTAGCCTGTGATGGGCAAGCCATGCACTCACCCGAGTCTGCACTTCCAGTCAGGAAGCTGCCACTGCTGCCCTGGTAGTCTGGGCTGTAGGAGCACATGGTGTAGTCCGGATCGATGTTACAGTCTACCGGCTCCTCAATCCGGATGAAGTATTCACTGCTTAAAGAGGGGCTATGGGCACTGAGGACGGGCAGTATACCTGGAGCATGTAGATGTTTTGGTTGATAGTAAGAGGGAGAAACTCCATGGCTGAGGCTTTCCATGGGGCAGCCTCCTACAATGCCCCCAGGTGGGTAAAAAGCTTCCTGACAATGATGGCTGACCTGACCCAAGGTACTGGAGGAGTCTGGGGCTCTGTATGACTGGTCTGCCCTGGCTTGCTCCCACTTGTACTCAAAGTTCAGGCCATGGCTGGTCTCAGTGACTGTTAGTATGTCATCTCCGGACTCTGAATGGTAGCCGTCGCCAGCTGAAAACTGCTCGAGGAGAGGGAAAGAGGAGGAGGATGCCGAGGGGTGGTCTCGTGACATCGCCGAGGCACCACGGTGGCTGTTGAATCCGGTGTTGGGTCGCAGGGAGTTCCAGCGCCTCTCAAAGTCCTCCTCGGCCTCACTGGCCCCCTTTGCACACAGGTAGCTGAGCAGCAAGTGGACTTCTTCTGCATTGGGTCTCTGATCGGGTTGGAGCCAGCAGAACTGCATCACTTCATACCTGAGGACCCCCAAAAAATGGACAAATAGGAAAACAGACAAAGACCAGCTGATTAATAAGATAGAGGTGTTTAGAGTTGGTTTACTGCTTCTCGTACCACAACAAATCATTTTCTAACGGATAAGTGTTGTAATTTTGGAGTTTTTTTAATTAAAAAAAAGCACAAAAAACAGAAAACCAGGCCTTTCAAACCTGCTAGCAAGTTTTGGTGTTCCAAAGGCTAATGCTTATTGATAATAAGTTGTTGTAAATAAATTACAACCTTAATTTCCTTAGCTCAGTGTTGGATTTGTATAGTGGTGGTAGTACCACAAGAAAAGCCATTCTTCCTAAATAGCAATTAATAAATAAGGTGTACAAAACCTTAAACTACAAGTGTTACTCATGCACAGATACCTTTTAATTAACTCATATTTCCCCCATTCTAAAGTGAGGTTTTGCTTATAAGTAATGTACTCGTAGTTTGACACTTGCCTCCCCTTCACACTTTGTGAAGCCACTCAAGGACACCAATGCTGGAACTAATAGATCGAATTCTTAAGTGTGGGTTATACTCTGAAAACACTGGAGGTCTATGGACATGCACAGGTTCTATTCTATTCCACATAGAACAAATTGATTAAGTAGAAATATCTCCTTTATTAATGGACCACTTAATGGATTTTCAAACATATTTAAGGCAAAAAAATTGCCCAAAAATGCTGTATAGTTTTTAGCTGATAGAAGTTTTTGGGTGTAAAGTATCACACAGATTTTCAAATGTGCTTCTATGTATTTTCTATTATACTGTATTCTTAATTTAGAGTTTTATGGCCACTGTTAATAGTGGTTGCCTAGGAGGATGCTAACCTCTGGATTTACTGTATTTCAGGAACAAACATTTTCCTTGCTTTAAGACCTATAATTAGAACCTGCACAAGAAATGGAAATCCACTCAACCTGTAGGGATTTAATTGTGTTGCTCTCAGTATTGTGTTTTCTGCGTTTGTCCTTCTCCCACAGGCCTCTTTAATACTTCACTGAACCAGCTTGTGACTCACCAGCGCTCGGCCAGCGGCACTTTGAGCAGTGGTTTGGGAAGTCGCAGCTGCTGCTCCCTCACAGCGTAGGTCAGCACTTGTCTGTCAGAGTAGTGTCTGTACGGCTGGTTTCCCAACTCAAACAGCTCCCAGATAGTGACTCCCAGAGACCTGAGACACAGGATGACATAGCCCTCAATGATGAGTCAACATGAAACAGCAATCAAGACAAGTATGTGTCATTCCCCCTGTGTACACATGACTAATAACCCTGAAACAATACTTTTGTTTTCAGTTGCTGTCAAGGCTTTATAACTGTACGTGCTGCGATTAAGTTTTGAGACTGTCAGAGCTCACGGAGAGCATCACCGAGGCAATGTATGAGATTACTAACTGTCACGATTCAGGATGCTGAGTAATGTGCTGTCAACATCAGGTCAGGAGCACCAGGAGCATGCTTGTGGTTTTCTTCAACATTCACGTTGCTGTAAATGTGAATTTGTTCCTCGGGGTCGGACTGTCAATGCAGAGTTCTACTGTAATGTAGTGTAATGTAGTGTATTTAAGGTGAGGGAGTGGCCTGCTAGAGTCTCTCTGGATAGTGATTAGGAGAAATAATAGTAGTTGGGGGGTGAAGTAAAGGCAGTGAGGGAGAAGGGGGAGGAGGAGAGGATACAGTCCAGACAGACACCTTTCCTCTGCTCTGCTTTCCCCGCCCTATTTTCCCTCTCCCAATAGGCAGAGATCCAGGAAGAGGAAGTAAGTGTAGTTAAGGTGGGGAAGTGGCCTGCTAGAGTCTCTCTGTGGGTCCATGCGGCCAGCTCAGGTGGGTTTGTGTTGTAAGGTGCAGGTTTGTTTCGTTTGTGCTCCTGTTTTGTTTGCCTTCTGTCATAATCACTTAGCACTTAGCAGTTGTGTGTGGCATCTAGTGCTAGGGTAGCAGTGCAGCACTTAACAATAGCGATTTGTCAGTAGTATATTTTAAGCAATTAGTGGTTAGCAGTAGCATGTAGCATTTGCACTAGCTAAATGGTAGCATCGGCACTGGTCACTACCTGGAGCATCTCCTAAACGGGCCTGGGTCAGTTGAACGTGGCAGTGCTGTTTGGATTCTGTAGGAGCAGTGTGAACTGGCACTAGGGGGGGTGACTCTGGGACGCCAGAGTTCACCTCCTAGCCTCCTGGAGGTGTCGTGGGACTAAGTAGGAGAAACAGCGTTGAAGGGAGGTTTCCACCTGATGACCCCCAGAGACGTGTTAGGAATCACTGCTCACTAGTAGGTATAGAGACAGATTAGGGATCCTAGGTCCTTCATGGAGGATGAATCCTTTCTTTTTGAGCACAAGTGTCTTGTGTTTAAATTAACTAACATCCTGAATTGTCTGAGACAAAACATCTTCAACTGTAACATCCTAAACTGTGGCGCCATACTACACTGCATACTGATAACAGTGCAGTGATTATGTACAAGCATTTTTTCTGGCCACAGCAGCATGATCATCGCTCTTCACATGCCCTGCTCGCTAGATTTGGCTTCTTATGACTTCTTCCTATATCCCAAAATTAAATCCAAGTCATAGGGTCGCCATTTTTGATACTGCGAAGAAGATTCAGCGGCAATCGCAAGTGGCGCTTGACATGTTTACATAATGGGACCTCCAGGGAGCGTTACAAGTGTTGCAGGAGCCCTGGGAGCAGAGCTTTATTGCACAAGAAGACTACTTTGATTGGGATGAAGGCCAAGTGTAAACGAGCTACAGTTTTTGATTTTGGCAACACCTTATAAATGAGAATTTACTGGCATCATTGTGCAAGATTTGCTTCTTTTAAAAATAATAAATTGCTTTGTTGTTACAAATGTAATCTTACGTTAATAGAATAGATGCACAAATAACAGCAAGCCTTAATTGCTAAGCAAATCAAGTGTACGCTGCAATCCAGAAACTTGGAGTCTGTGCCTTTAAAAATCAATAACTGCACCACCTCATTTAAATCTGGCTTCCAAGTAATCCTCTTACTCCACTCCTGCCACATTTAAAAACCTTCCCTGGAAGTCTCTAAAAGCATCAAGTACCATTTCTGATTAGCGCCGAATCTCCTCCACTGTAGCCATTTATTCTGAATTTCATTTTGGGTTAGAGAAAAAAAAAGTCACAGTGAGCCAAATCTGGTGAGCAGAGCTGTTGGGGCACAATGATTGCAGTGATGTGCTGTCAGAGATTACACATTTCCTCAAAGGCACTTGCCACAATTCAGGTCATTAGCGTTGAATGTTCTGCCTGAGACGCCTCGGGACATTACAGTGGAACTCTGCCTCGACAGTCCGACCCTCGCAAACTCATACACGGTGCACAACCATGTGAATCTCGAAGAAAACACTTGAAATGTTCTTGGATGGGTTGCTGATCTGATGCGCCTTCTTTAGCCTCGTAGACAGATAAACCCAACCCTTAGTGATGCTCCTCAACACGAAGGTTCAAATCATAATTTGAGTCTTGGTCCCGAAGCAGATTTCAGGTCACACACAGTGAAATTTGCAAATTTGCACCTGCAATTGGTCAGAACAGGACTTCCAGGGAGCGTTACGAGTGTTGCAGGAGGACTGGGAGCAGTGTACCGCTGCACAAGGAGACTACTTTGAAGGGTATGTTTTTGATTACCCCTTACATTTAGTCAGTTATCCTTATATATCCCTAGTTTGGGGTTGTCAGATTTAGCTTGGGGTGGAATAAGGATTGGGGTTAGCCGTTAGGGTTAGAGGCCGATGCATGTATTACATCAACAAGTGTCCTCACGAGTATAAAAGCAGCAACGAGTGCGTGCACATGCTGATGTTACCAGATGTTGCTCGGTTGGGTCTGATCAGCCACCAGCAGGTTTCCGTGCACCTCGTCCACCAGCTCTGGAGCGATCCAGCGCAAAGGAACGTACATCTGGTCCGTTGTCACGTAGTAGTCATCCTGATTAAATAAAAAATAAACTGAATTATCATCACGTTTCCTTGTTTGATATAATGAATCAAGTGAAAAGAGTTCTGGAGGAAGAAATGATCTGTAAAATCTCACTTGGGTGAGGTAAATGTTGCATATATGTTAAATAAACTCATGCTTATGTGGTGAACAGATGTACCTTGTACTTGGTGTGGGACAGTCCATAATCTCCGATCTTCACCGAGACATCCGCAGTCAACAAGCAGTTCCTCAGAGCCAGGTCACTGATAACAGAGGGGGGTATTTAGAGAGGAGGACGGGGGGTAAACAGCTGTTATATCTCTTCACTATTTATACACACTCTAAACAAGACTAGAGCATTGTGGGAGGCTTGTGTTTCTGAAGGAACAAACAATTAGGAAGCCAGCCTGCCTGCCTGCCTGCAAAAACACCGACTGACAGCGTGATGAAATAATTGTTATTTTGGCCTAGTTTCTGACTTCTATCGCTGAAAACAACAAAGCACACCGACATCCACTCGTGTCTCTGGCTGCAGACTGAGTGGAGGTTTGTTCTGGAGAGGAGGAGTCACCGCCTGCAACAAAATCACTGATGCTGGAGTCGATAAGGAGCACTCAGGCAGCACCAGGATATTGTTTCAGGAAGCAACCGAGAAGCAAGAGGCTAATTCTAATCATGGTGGGATATAACGGCTGGGCTTGGAGTCTTTTATTTTTTTTAAACGAGCGTCATATCTAGTTGCAGGAATTGCTGGTTACCTGTGTGTGAAGTTGTGTTTGTGGAGGTGCAAGAGTCCCGAGGCGATGTCGCAGGCCATCCGCTGAAGGATCAGGGGCTCGGGGGTCATGGTTTCGGCGGTCCTGCAGCTCCGGAGGTAACCTTTCACATCGCCCTGAACACAGAAGAGAAACCAAACAACTGTATGTTACAAGCTCTGACCACTAGAGGGCAGTATTGTATTTGTACTGGGATGTAGAGTCACTGGTGTCTTGTCCAGTCATGTAAATCTGTATAAATGCTGCGTGAAAAACAGCAGACTAACTACCAGAAATTGAGTTTTAAATATATAAAGCTGGATTATTGGAAATTTGAGGACAGAACAGACAAATGCGTCCATCTGAGTGAGTATTCCACTCAAATTCTCTCTTTAGTCGAGTCTTTATCTACCTTTTTACACTATTTCCTGCTGTCATGGGTTAACAACTGCTGCTATCCCATCACATAAGGTCCTCTTAAACTAAATTTAAACAAAATTTAACCATGAACAAGCCATATTTCATCAGCTAACACACATTTACTTCACTTTTACTGTAGCGAGAATAAAAAATGCTAAGAATTGGCAGGAAGGCACCGCTCCCTTCTGCTGTTATTTACCATAAATATCAGTGTTTATCCTACAAAACTAATCAATCCTGTGCAGAGGGTGATGGATTTTGGGCTGCTGCTGCTGCTGCTGCTCTTGTTGTTGTGCTGGTACAAGTGTAGCTTGACTTATTTTGTAATGTTGAGCTTGTCTGCCAAATGTTCACAGCAGCTGCCAAGGAGGATTCTGGTGCCAAAGGTAGTAAACAAAACAAAAATAAATTAATAAATAAAAAGAAAATCCCGCAACTACACATTACAAAATGTTTTCAATCAGTTTAATGTACTGAGTGAGTTACAGGATAGAAGGTCAAAACATCGACAAGGACTTTGATAAACTGCATGGCCTATCTTGTGTATATTACTTCAATATACTTTATGCACTTAATGTTGTATATCACATTTAATGCATGGTGATTTATTAAAATACCACAGCCCTGAATGAGATGGGGGTTATGGCTCCACTTTATCTTTCTTTTTTTTCTAAATTACTTCAGTGCACACCTGTCCTGTGGGTTTGTTTACTCACCAGTGGACAAAACTCCATCACCAGCAGGTAGGGAGTGACTTCAGTGCACTGGGCCAAACAGTGCAGCAGAGCCGGATGCTGGAGGGCGCTAGAGAGCAGAGCGGGAGATCTTAACACAGTGCAGTTTGGTCATGTATTAATTCTGTGCAAAATAAAATGCATTACACTAAAAAAAACACATTACTTGTGGTGGTCGCTTTACTTTCTGCTTGCTACTGCAACAGTAGGGTTTCCCCTTGGCGATTAATAAAGTCTTTCTATTCTATTATGCTCATTTACAGGTTTGTACTTTCATTTTCGGGGGCTACAATATAATGCTTGCATGCTTTGATGTTAAAAAACACATTTTTCCTCATACTGTACATCGCTGAAGCAACTTTTTTCAGCCTTATCTCCCTTCTCTCAGAATAATTCCCTTCGGCGTGGGAAAAAAAACAGCTATACAACACGCTGAAAGTAGAGAGAAGCCCAGACAGCAGAATGTGGACTCCAAATATTTTGCTTCTCTCATGAGGGGTAGAACAAATATTTTGAACACTAAAGTATTTCAGTCTAGTGCACCACCACCACTACCACATTCACTATTACCTCAGTTGTAAACACCTTTTCAACAACGTCAACAAGAAGCGAAAATGCAGAAGCTTCATAAAAGTGGAACTTGTGGCAGAGCTGCTGTATTGGATTGCACAGAGTAATTATAATTTAAAATCATATATAATAAAAGCTACGGGTTAATAATGATTACTACAATGGTTGATTAATCAGATTATTACTTCCTCAATTAATCGATTAGAGTTTGGTTTGTAAAATGTCTAGTCGGATGTCTAGTTTGGTCCACAACCTAACGATAATCAGCTCAGTGCCAAAAAAGAGGGAAAAAAACTGAAAATATTCTCATTTAAAAAGCTGGAATCAGAGAATTTAGACTTTTTCTGAGAAGTGAGTGTGTATATATGCTGTACGTCCCTGCAGAGGTATCAATAAAGTGAATTGTTACCTTAAAAACTTATACATACTGCATATTAATAGTATTTATGGACTACATCAAAACATATTTTATCATTCTTACACACTGATTGTGAAAAATTGATTCCATAATTTGTCCCAAAAGTTGAAATTAAAAGACATGATTGATCAGAAGTTGGGGCAAAAACTGCATAAATCAAACGTGTGCTGAGATATTTAAGTTGATCGAGGCCCTCACTTAGGATAATGAACCCTTTTGTGTTGTGAAAATACACTAGCTAAGAGAAAAACTGGGCCAAATTATGAGCACATTTTACTTTAGCTCAAGTTTTGCATGTAAAATCTGAATCTTCCAGCCTCCCAGTACCTCTAAACATTAGATTGATGTAGAAAAGTCTCCTGAAACTAATAAACTGACAGAAATACAGGTGATGGAGGTGAAGTTGTACCGGTACGGTTGTGCTTCTTCCAGGAAGTGCATCTGGTCCTGCACGCTGGCGCTGGCTTTGAGCTCCTTCACCACCACCTGGCTGGTGTTCAGGCCTGCGTTCACCTCCCCGAGCAGAACCTGGAACCACACGGGGAGCAGACGAATGCATACAGAGAAGACACGCATGTAGACACACACACGCATGGTGGGAGTGACCGTCACACAAGGACACGCGACAAGACGTGAAGCATGCGGGAAGAAAGGCACACATACAGATGGACGTACCCAGACAGGGATGGAGGGGACGGATGGATGTTCATGAGAAGGAGGCGACGCAGACAAAGAGACAGGAGAGGAGAGAACGACAGCATGTTATCTGGTTGTAGGAACACCGTCAGCCTGCAGCCAGGGATGTAACTCTGAGCATTTTAGCAGCGTAAAATTTGCTCCCGGGGGCTAAAGTCTATCACTACCGGGACGAGCCGACATCAAAGGCGGCGGGGATCAGGCTGGCATTACACACTCAGACATTACAGGTAGCGCAGCGTGTCGGACACTTTTAACTGACTCCGTTCGGGCCCAGATCACAGCGAGGACTGACAGCCGTGGCGCGACGCCGCGTTTCATCCTTTGGCTGCAGGTACAGTTCTGAGGGGGGCTTCTGAAGCGGGCTCACCTTCCCGAACCAGCCATTCCCGATCTCTTTCAGGTACAGGAGGCTGTGGCGGCCCAGATCTGTGGACTTCAGGAGCTGGACTGTGGAAGGAACAGAGAGAGGAGAAGATGAAGTCATAAATAATCTGCAAACTGCACTGTGTCACATTACAGCAAATAAAGAACTACAAATCCATCAGTGGCCCCTTATGTCCAGATAACATAATATCTCCTGTTTAAGTCAACTTGCTCCTCTGTTTGCTGTTTCCTAGTCTTCTTTACATACTTGTAACGATGATTTTAATCCAAGTTTTTGTTAATTTTCTTACTAAAACTGCACGTTACACATGATCAATTAAGGGAAGATCCGACAAATCCGTCTGTTTTCTAGATTTTTTAAAAAAGAAAACATGCTTTTCAACATCAAACGCATTCATTTCAGTTCCAGGTCCAACATCACATGGATGCATTTCGGTTGCATTATCACACAACAACAACGCACAGCAACAATCCCAGGCTGACTGCCACTCTGATGGATTACGCTACTCAGGCAATTGCAAGGCAAGGATGGAAAACGGAGAGAAATAAATTAGTGATGGGCTCATTAATCAATTAAATGCCATTTTGAGATAATTGCCGCAGGCTAATTCCCAGGTGACCCGCTAACAGAGGCTGCGACGGGTCAGTCTGCAGCATCTCCCGAGGCCTGACCAGCTAATGGGAGGTTTTCCACGCTGCAGATTTCCATTCAGTCAGCCTCGTTTATTACAAACAGGAGGAAGACTAAACGTGTGACACGCAGCAGAGGAAGGGGAGAGACAGAAGACACTAACAGACAATAACAGTGTTAATTATTCACTTAAGGTCAGGAAGAGGGCGTCCAATTGCTTTTTATTATTAAATTGCTGTATTTAATCAGCTGCTCAAAAAATATCTGCATTTTAAATCAACAATCAGCCGCCCTATTTCTATAAACATCAGTACCAGGACCTGAAAATTCCACATCAACCTACAAAAATCTACATTTATCAGTCAGTAGTCGGCAAAAACAACAGCAAGAGCACACGAGTTAAATGCTCTTATCAGCTATTTCCCCTTTAACGGTTAGAAAAACACATTTTCTTCCTTAAAGATATGATTTTTAATATAAAAGTAGCATTTAAAGGCTGCTTATTGCCTCAACAACACCGAGTTAAACTTTCTAAACTCGAGAAACCAAGTTTGACTACATTTATGAAATTTGAAAGCTTATCTTTAAAATGAAGTCCTTTCTATCTATAAAAACACATATATGTTCTTGTTTTTATTTATTCTAGGCTTGATTATTGTAACGTAACAGACTTTACTGAGATATCAGCCAAAACTCCGTCCACCGTCTTCAGTTGGTGCAAAACGTTAGATTTAAAGTTGGTTTTACACTTTTATTGCCTTCAACAACCTTCCTCCTAAATACATTTCTGTTTTATTTTGCTGCTATTTGCCCTCTGGAGATCAGCAGATGAAGCCCTGCTGGTTCTTTCCAGGCCGTAGTTCGTGAATAATAAAAGGCTGATCAGACTTTTTCTATCAGAGCGTCCGCCCAAGAGCTTCTTAAAAACCTTCTCCTTAAACTTTTCTCTTTCTAAAAACCTTTAAAACAGTTGGATATATTTTTTATTTGTGCTCTTTTATTTAATCTCGTTACTTTTGCATTATTATAAAGAAAAGTTCTATATAAATGAAGCCTCTTAACTTAAAACCTGAAGCTTTTCAAACGGAAGCGACTAAATTCTCGCATGTGCAGTGATCTGGTTTTCCTGGTTTTTCAGTTGTTTCCACTGAACTCTAACTTTAAAGTTTGACCATTTTATTGGTTTATTGTTGATCTTTTTGGTACCAATGCAAGTTTTTTTTGTTACAGTTTCATATACATTTGCTTGCTTTAAAGTTTATTCACAGGACAGTTTCCCCAGCGGACGATAAAATAGACCTTGATTTTGACGGTCAGATTTGCTTTATTTATGCTTTATTCTGTTAGATTTTTATCCTTTCAAGTCATAAAACATCATTAAGTTCTTAAAATGATTGACAGAATGATGGGAGGAGGTATTTTTTAGTACAAACAAACAGATAAGGAGATGACGCACGTGGAAACATCCTCGATTATATAAAGGTGAATCAAATATCTCAATAATGTACAATCATACTATTTATGTAGACAGACAGGCCAATATCTAACTGAAGTGGCTTCTGCAGAACTCATCATCTGTCCAGTCGATGGCCATTAACCCTCTCCAGAAATCATTTATTAGTTTATTGTAGATCTTTTTGGGACCAATGTCTGCTCTTTTTTTTACATTTTAATCTACATTTGCTTGTTTTCGAGTCGATTTGCAGGGCAGATTCCCCAACAGATGATAAAACAGATCTTGATTTTGACGGTCAGATTTGCTCTCCTGATAGATTTTTATCATTTTAAGTCATAAAAAATCAATGTTTTTTAAGAGTAACTTGAAAGAATCACATGACAGACGAACATACAATCAATGAATCACTGCTTTTGAATAGAATGATGGGACCAGTTATTTTTTTTTGCTACAAATAAACAGATGAAAAGATGATGCACATGGGCACATCTTCGATTATATGAATCATACAATAGATATATATAGAGAGAGGAAGGCTGTTATATATATATATATAACTTGTAAAAGTAACATGAGAGAACACACCACATCCAGGTTGTTAAGTAGCTTCTGCAGAATCCATCCTCTGTCCGATCGATGGCCATTAACCCTCTCCAAAACGAAACATAGCAGCACACCGGTGGATGTTGCCCATCGTCCGCCAGCAAACAAACGGACTCCTCGTAAGTGTTATTCTACACTGGCACCGATCTGTCTGCATCTCTGTCAGCATCCCCTGCCGACCCGAGTCCTTCCCGCCTGCTCGACATGCCCGACCGTCCCGTCCCGGCCCGGCTCAGCCAAATGAAACGGACTGACGGCAGCATCCCCTCCTCTCCCACCCCTCACCAGCGATGCCTTTGTCTGCCTCTGCGACTCCCACGATGACACTTGGATTCTGGACTCGGACAGGCACATCTTTGTGGTGCCGTCTTCCCCCTCCAGACGGCCACACAGTCCCGTCACTGTGTGGAGGCCATATTGGACACCCCTGTCCCCTTCCCCAGACTGGTCATTCCTTACACCCACTCACGCTCTCTCTGGCCCACAGCAGAATAGCCGCCATTGTCTGGGCGCTCAGGGCAGCATGGCACCAGTTAGGACCAGTTAGCACGCACACACTGGGGCTATTATCCAGCAGCTCCATGACATAGGAATGAACTGGGCTTTGGTGATAACAGCGGCAGGCAACGGCTCCCACCTACACCATCACGTTTACCACAAATATTCATAATGCTGGGGAAACAATGAGGCGAAGATGATACATTATTGGACAGAAACTCACAGAAACTAGAGTAATATTTGTTAAATTTGACAAGGAGATTATGTTTACACAACTAAAACAGTTGACCGATTGTTTTTAACATTGCAATCAGGGGTGTTTTCAACATTTCCACACCTTTTCATGACTATTTCACTTGCACGAATCCACAAAATCCTTCACATCCACTATCTGTCCGTCACCGAGTATCTGCTTCCTGATACTGCATGTATTGTAATCTAAACTGAAAATACCCAGAACCCCCTGCCAGGATCTCTTCACGGCTAATACACTAACTCAATTCTGTCTGGTCTTCTCTAAGCTTTGTGCCGCTGAGCATCTCGACACGTCTGGATTTAGCGCTGCAGTTGCCAGGAAGTCTTTAGCGAGACGCACAGCGGCTAAAACGCTCAGAGACAAATGGAATTCACATTATCCCCTCGGAGCCCAGCGCTGGTCCATCTGTGCTCAGGTGCTGGGCTGCAGCGGACCTCCATGTGAAGTTATGCACCACGTTTTCCCATCCCCTGTTGTGTAGCTCAATTAGAAATGGCAGCACGGCGAGGATTAAGAGGTGGAGGCGAGCCTTTGTTAAGCTTTAACCAATAAATTGTAGACGTATGTAGAAAAAAATAGAATTTCAAGGCAACATTTTAACTCCCGATTCTAATTACATATATATCTACAGTTCATTTCTGTCTAGTCTTAATGTTCATTCTTGACATCAACGATTAATGTAGTGGAAATCTGCGACTTCATCACAACTTGTGCTATTGACTTCTATTCAAACTCAGTCATAGATATCTATAATTAAACTTTGACGAGTCATAATTTTCAATGGAAGAAATTCTAATTAAATATATGTACAGATCGTTTCTCATTAGTCAAAATGTAGATATCAACAATTCAGTTCTCACAAGTGGAAATGTGAATTCGAAGTGAGACTTTTCTTGTTCTAAAAATGTTCTAGTAAAGTTTTCACAGTGAGTTTTTATGGGGATTTTTTTTTGTTTGTTGAATTGCATTCCATAAAGGTTAACATTCTTTATGTTAACATTCGTAGACCGTTGTGCTTTAACGTTCTTAAAATGTTCATGTTCACGAGTGAGGGGAGGTGCAGCGTCTGCAGTCATGCGGTCGTTCTACCGGTCCGTCGTGGTGAAGAAGGAGCTAAACCAAAAGGTGAGGCTCTGTATTTACCGGTCAGTCTATGTTCCTACTCTCATCTATGATCATGAGCTTTGGGTCATGACCGAAAGAACAAGATCCAGGATACAAGCGGCTGAAATGAGTTTCCTCCTCAGGGTGGCTGGGTGCACCCTTAGAGATCAGGTGAGGAGCTCCGTCACCAGGGAGGAGCTCGGAGTAGAGCCGCTACTTCTCCACATCAAGAGGGGTAAGTTGAGGTGGTTTGGACATCTGTTCTGGATGCCTCCTGGACGCCTCCCTGGGGAGGTGTTCCTGGCATGTCCCACCAGGAGGAGGCCTCAGGGTAGACCTAGGACACACTGGAGGGACTATGTCTCTCGGCTGGCCTGGGAACACCTCGGGGTCCCACTGGAAGAGCTGGAGGAGGCGTCTGGGGTGAGGGAAGTCTGGGCCTCTTTGCTTCGACTGCTGCCTCCATGACCCGACCCCAGATAAGCAGAAGATAATGGATGGATGGATGGATGGATGGATGGATGGATGGATGGATGGATGGATGGATGGATGGATGGATGGATGGATGGATGGATGGATGGATGGATGGATGGATGGATGGATGGATGGATGGATGGATGGATGGATGGATGGATGGATGGATGGATTCTTAAAATGTTATCTGAATGTTGCATTGACAATGTCCTTCCTTTGTTCCAATTCCAATTATTTTTACTAGTAAGAAAGCTGTTACTGGTATCGCTAATTAGATTAAATATATCTTTAAATCAGTTTTGTTTAGCTGAAATGTAATTTATACATGGGAAAATATACTGTAATATGTAAAAACAGTCGTACAGATATGCTAAATTACCATTTTGACATGAATCATGAGTGGATATTTAATTGCTGCTTACTGATTAGATGTTAAATAGGTTCACCACAGTGCACATGATCATGAGAACTGGACTTGTTTTGTGCTCAGATTCTTCACTGTGTGTTTTCTGTGTTCGTGTCGCTGTTCTCATGTCTCCTCTGAGTGGGTGTGATCCCCATTAGTCTTTACTGTGCAGCCTGCAGCGCCGAACAGCTGCATCGGGGCGGCTCCTATAGGAACCAGGCCTCCGTCCGAGCCAAACTCCTGCAGCACTGGAGTCTCATTAGGACTCCACCTATCCTCGCAGTCCACCGACGGTCTCAGAGCGCAGCGGGATGACACAGGAGATGGAAACGCTGGCTGGAAACAAACTGATTTACTCATAGCTAACAAGTTGTCCAGCTCCACAACTACTTTAGCTACAAATCTGAGGCTGCACTGCGTGAAAAAACAACCTCGAGGCATTTTTATTCTTGTGAAATCTTGTATTTTTGTTACAGAGCTTTGGTCCTCCCTCTTATTCCTTCCTCCACTCTGTTGCTGAATGTTAAGCTTTGCAGTTTTAATATTTTATCATCTTGTAAAAGCACTTTAGGCTGTATTGGAGTGAAGCCATACAAATAAACTTGAACTTGAGCTAAAAAGGTCTCCGGGAAACAAGACGGCATCCTCACAAAATGGCAGCAAACAGCAGAAAACAGACAATAGTGCAAGGAAAGACTCAGTGAGATGAATCCGCTTCTCTTTAAAACCAGGAATCAATATCCTCTCATGATGTCAGCGGGCGAGGCCGTCCTGAAGGTGCAGTAATGAATCCCTGAACGCCACTACACGAGCAACCATATGGTTTCTATTATCCACAGAGGACAACACATGTGTTAAAGGGTCAGTTCACTCAAATCACAGACAACAGTGAGAAAGTGTTTTCTCACTTATCCCAAGTGGTAAATACAGATAGACTGTGTTTTATTAACTCGGGATTTGAGAAACAATTTAGAATCACACAAAAATGTGCGACAGCTACACTCGTCCGCACTGCAAAATGCATTTGTTCCACAAAAAAAGCTGTAAAATTGAGGGATTTTTCCTTCACAGAAACAGGACAACCGTAGCTAGAAGTAAAGAGAACTTAAACATGTCGTCTTTGCTGTATGACCCAGTTAGAATGCCATATATTATATAGAGAGAAAACACAAAAGTTGAATTTCTTTAAATATTTATTTTGCAAAAAAGCTGGACTAATGTTACCAACACTTGTAAAGAAAACATTATTATTATTATTTTTAAAATAATTTTTGAAAATAGCAAAATGTTCATAGAATATAGAAGAACTATATTCTATGAACTTTTGCTACTTTTAAAAATTATTTTTAAATTTTTGTTTGGTCTCCTCTCTGCTCTATGATTACACTGCCTGCAGTTCAGCCGAATAACCAAAATACATTTTTGTCACAAGATTATCAGTCGCAGCCGAGTCGCTCACAGCTTCTCAGTTGTGTTGAGAAACGCAGAATTTTTTTGTTGTTGTTGTGTCTAACATAATCTGGTGCAAACAGTTTATTTTGGTGCATTTTAATTCAGCCATGTTTTAAGCTTAGATTTGGTCGATATTGCAGCCATATCTGCACGTCTCTCACGGTTAGTTCAAAGACTGTCAAAAAAATTGAAAATACACTTTCTGTCTTTAATAAAAAGTGCAATTTTGTCAGTGTTTAAAGATAAGATACCTTTCAAACCTGCCCTCAGCTTTTAGGGTTCACAGGGTTACTGAAAGTGCCTTTTTATGTGTTCTGTAAATTCTGGTTTAAACTTGGACGTAGTGTTGGTAAAGTTGTTCCTACTTTCATTCCATTTATACTTTAGCTTTAAATCTTTTATTTTTCCATTGTTTTAATTTGTGTTTGGGTGGGTTTATGCAGTTTTTCTTTCTTCGAATACATTTAAAGCACTATGTAAAGCAACTGGCTCTTTGTATGAAATGTGATATTCACCGATCAGGCGCAACATCATGACCACCTGCCTAATACTGTGTTGGTCCCCCTTATGTGGTCCAGAATGCTCTGAACCATTGGACCAGAGGACCTCTCAGGGGGTCCTATGGGGTCTGGAACCACTGGATCCTTTGGGTGCTCTGGCTTGTGCAGTGGGGCCTCTGTCAATCCAACTGGTTCCACTGCATCCTGTTGATGCTTGATCAGAATGGGCTGTAGGAAGTCTGGAGGTCACATCAACATGTTGGACCATTGTCATGTTCCTCCACATGTTCCTGATTGGTTGATGTTGTTGCCATGTGGTGGGGTGCATTTTCATCCAGTGACATTTGGGATTTCCATTTGCATGAGGGAGTGTGTTTGTTGTGGGACAATGTTTATTTGGGTGTCTAAGTCTGATCAAGGTTTTCCATCATAACACCACATAGAACCAATATGATCCATGTTATTCACTTCACCTGTCAGTGGTCATGATGTTGAGGCTGATTGGTCTAAAACAATGTACTTGCCTTTACTGGTCTGTATCCACATGGCGTGACTCACAAGTTTGCCTTGTTTTTGACATGAAAACAGCAACAGAGTCCATGTAAGAAGGTGTTGGTGGGATCCACCAAACTTCATGGAGACTGGAGCTGCAGTCCAGTGTGGGACCTTTGTTTTTTGTGCTACTTTAACATCTTGTTGTGTTTTCAGTCGCTGTTTGCTTTTGTTTGTGCTGCAAAACTCCCTGGTTAGGTTTAAGAAAGGATCATGGTTTCACCCGTGCAAGTGCTAGCCACTAAAGTCCGGTTGTTTTCTAGGTTGATGGAGCGACCACAACAGAAAAGCCTCTAAGAAAACTATTTCACAGCCTTCTTTGGGAAAATAACACATTTTTCCTTGGTGTGAATCTGGGCTGTTGGAAGCTTCTCCCACCAGAAACTATTTCATTGGTTTTTCCAAAACATGTAGCTCCACACATGAAATTCCATTAACATTCCTCACATTGACCTCCTTTAGTTTCAGCTTAAAACATCAGCAAATAAAAGCAAACCGACCTACACATCCACAGGAACAAGATAAGGAGCATATTCTTTGTGACTTTGATGAAAGAACCCTTCAAGATTTGCACATTTACACCCGTTTGCGCTTTAAATCAGACCAGTGCGTGCGAGGCCATGATCCATTGTGTCTCACCACGCTCCGGTGTCATAAGTTTATCGGGCAGCATCGGCCCCATTAACACACAACAAGGGCCATTGTCACACGGCAGCGGACGCAGGGAAAGAAAGCGCCAGAGCGAAAGAGGAAGATTCTCACTGGGGTTTTGTGCTCTCGCATGCCTCACATACCGGCGAACAGCAGCGTAGGCCGGCCGCCTGGACACGATTATGCAACAGGCAGATGTTTGTGGGAGAGAGAGCGAAAGTTAAAGAGTTCATTCTGTTGGGACCTGCAGCGAGGGCTTGTGGGATAGGTGGAGGCCCAGCTGACCGGGGCCAGTGTCGGGGTGGTGCTCCCTCCAGGGACACACAACTTCTCCTCCACGCTTACTTTACTCTCACACCCTTCGAATGTACTCGCACATGTCAGGCTCTGGCACTTTTGCAAAGCGTCTGCAAGGTTTGCATCAGCGAAGGACGACACATGTAGATTACAAAGCGCTAACGAACCCGTCACACGGGGTATCATGATTGGAATTCTTTCATCTTTCATCTCTTTCAACAGCTGGTAAAACGATGAATCTCTTTAAGTGTAACAATGATTTAAACAAACTGCAAATGAAAGTGGTTGGACTGTGTTTGATCTCTTCCCCAATCAGTCTTTACATTAAAGAATTCATAGTCTTCACACTCAGAGATTTATAATTGAACTTTTGGGGTCTACAACAATATGTTTGCTTGCTATAATCATCATTTTTCTCATTATGTAAACGCTGCAGCAGCTCCTCTGTTTGAAATGCTCCATTTTAGCTCCTGTCCCTTTAAGGACCCCCTCCCCAAAAAGCCCAGTTTGCCCTGATTGGTCGGCCGCTACATCGAAAGTAAAGCAGCTAGGCTTTCTTTTTTTTCTGAGAAAGTTCTAATGCTTTCAGCAGGAAGTTTTCGTTTGGTTCTCAAATTGTTCTTCTTAGAGGTACGATAAAGATGTTCTAAAAACATCTGGTGATTACTCTGTTAGGCCGTTATGCTCTAACGTTTTCAAAACTAAATGTTACGGTGAGAATGTTCTTTTTATGTAATGGCTGGCGTTGGTTTGTTTCTTTGTTTGTTTGAGTGCAAAATAACTCGAATAGTAATGGACAAATTTCGATGAAATTTTCAGGAAATGTGTGAAATGGGACAAAAAAGAAATGATGACATTTTGGGACTGATCTGGATCACCGTCTGGATCTAGGATTGTTTTTTAATGTAAGTGTAACCAGGTGGACAATTAAATGTGGTTTTACTCTAAAAGCCACCAGAGGGCACTCTTGTTTTTGGGGTAACCCCCTCTGACCACATGAAATTTTGGGTCTCCACGCGACAGACAGCGACAGTGACGGAGTTCTCTTTCCTTCCTGAGCGACATACGCACGGTTGGGCCGGCATTCTTATCTCCGGTTGTCTAAGAAGCTGGGAGGCTGTTAGGAGCTGCCGCGCTAGAGGCCGCGCCTGTTCATTAGGTCGGATGGGGTGAAGGCCGCATTGTTGGTAGGACATTTGAACTGTATGTAATTACATTAGTATCTGTAACGTTCCATACAAAATATGTGAATTGGGAGATTGTGTTGGGGGTGGACTGAAGCTCCTTGGTGAGGTATGAGTTCTCTGAGGGCTTTTCTAGTGTTATAATGTGACACTGCGGAACATTGCTGGAGCGTTTTATAGATTCTACAATGTGTTCCCGCAACATCCACAAAAGTTCCACGGCTGTTATTATATCACAGTACAGGAACGTCTTACGAAGAACGTTCTGTCATCTGAGGTCTCCTTAACATCTTATAAACGTTTTCCAAATGTTCCACTGAGAGCATCCTTTCTTTATTATCATTGTGGAAACGCCTTGTGGCAAAAAGTTCTATTTTTTTTTCCCTCAACAAAAAAGGAAAAAAACATTCTGTCATTTGAGGCCTCGAAAACATCTGGAAAACATTTTTTAAATGTTGGTTTGAGAACGTTCCTGACAACATCATCTGAATGTGGACAATAAAAAATTGTCTTAACTTTATGGGAACATTACTGGAAATAAATACTTTCTTCAAATGTTTTTGGACATTTAATTATAACATGTTTCTTTTGATTAACATTACTTGTAGGTAATGTCAATCAATGTTGCAGGAACGTATCCTACCAGCCGAGACGCAAGTGTTGGTTTTGGTTTTGGGTGTGAAGATGAAGCTCTAATAGAAGCAGCTCTTCATTTGAGGTCCAAACCCGGCACCAGTCTGGCGTCATGCAAATGTGTGACATGATGACATCGATAAGTCACGGAAGTAAAACCTGGACTTCAAACAAGGTGTTTCAAGTAGATAAAAGCAAATTTTCCCACACGAGAAAGAAACTGTTTTTTGGTGTAGACTACGCAGACATTTTACATGCACTAAAAACAACTTACATAACACTGAAGGAAAGAGAAAAACCCCAAAAGCAGAAAACAGGCTCTTTAAAATTCTGTGTATGATTCTCAAAATACATTATTTAAGACTGCAGCTCTGCAAAGAATGAAATTTCATCTACGTTTGAGTCATTTTTGACTCTTAGAAAACTTTCCAGTTTAATTACTTCACATTGGTGTGACTTGCCTACATAATAAGACTCTACTGGTTGCAGCAGATGGATCCGCTGGACAACCGACAGAGTTTACGAAGCCAAACTCACCTGATCGAGCAGGTTGCTTGGCGACCGGCAGGGAAACCTCGGTGAGTGGCAGGATGTAGACGTCCGGGCTGCCCTGGGAGGCCGGCGAGGCCAAGGTGGACATGTCTGCATGGTACTCCTCCCCATCCACATTCTTGAATTCCTGCAGCACAAATAAACAAAGGGGTTATGCGAAGGAGAAGACTGCCTGAGAAGTTTTAACTCCTCAGCCTCCGTCTAAACTGCGGTGTTCAGACTTGACGAGCCGACTGAACGTACAGCCGAGGGTTCACCCAACTCTTAGGAAACAAAACTAGCATATTAGCAGCCTTTCCCAGCATGCATTACTGCACATTAGAGCGAAACCTCTCCAGAGACGCCCTCTGCTTTGTAATGCGAGGAAAATATTCAGGGTGGAAATTTGCTGTGTGTTAATGCATGTAAATGAAATCATGGCGGTTTCTTTTCATAGTAATGAAAACAAAGCGAACAGTGATGAAGGTCAGTAGCAGCTTTGTGTTTCGTCTTTGTACTGACTTTGGGACAAAATGTCTCTGACAGGAGCGGCCGAATAAGTTATTCATGTCAAATGCAGAATTGAAATGTAAGACTGAAGGATTCAACTTAGCATGTTGTGTTTATACATTCTACTTATTCTCTTCTGTTTTTAAGTGTTCTTTGTCTCTTTGTCAGCAAGATTACGCAAAAACTACCAGGCTGAATTTCATGAAACTTGGTGGAGAAGTGGAGCATTGTCAAAAGATTCTCAACCTCACTAATAAATCAAAAAATATGTGCGTGTGTGTGTCTGTTCTTTGGTTTTCTTGACAACTGTTCATCTGATCTATCTCAAACTTGGTGACATTGTGGCTGTGGACCTGAGAAACTGCACTGTGGATTTTGAAAACATTAATATAATCTGTTCCAGAGAAACACAGAAAGACAAACAGTAAGCAACAGTCGGTAAGTAAGAGAAGGATGGGGCAACTCAGTGATGTAATGATGTAACTGATGGTGACTACAGTGCGTTTCAAAGAATAAATAACCTGCCATATATGATTAAGTAAATTGTAGGAGTATTTTCGACGGACACCAACAACGTGGTTCTCTGTAATCATCGGAATGAAACGAAAGCATCCAAGAACTTTGTCAAGACTGCAGCAAGAGACAGCACCACTCTGTGGCCAAGCAATCGGCCAGTTCCAAACAGACACAGTTTGCACAGGGACTAGACTAATATTAATAAAAACTGAAGGTTAAGAACTGCAAGATCTGCAAGGTTTTCTTAACTACTGTTAACATAACTCAACTAGTTAGACGATTTCAAAACTCACAAAATGACTTTGAGCTATTTATATGAACTAAATTCAGTTAATTGACAGTATCCAGGTTTCCATAACACATTTTTACGCATAATATAAATTACCACGTTTGAAAAAGTTGATGAAAATGGCAACATGTTAAAAAAGAACTGCTTTCTACACTGACTTGAGGTGTTTTTGAAGAGTTAATGAGGGTCATGGGAGATGAAAACACTTTAAAAAATAACTTCTAATGTAGTGAACATTTTCATGCCTGAACAGCTGTTTCTGCTTCTAGAAAAATGGCCGATACCAGCTGACACGGAAGAATAATCACAACTGTCCCAACTGATAACATTTCCTGACGACTTCTCTTGAATTTTTCTCTCTATGATCGCCAGAAAATCACCTTCTTCTTTGGCAAACTGCTGGTTTTCTTTCTGGCTTCTTCTGCTCTGTTTATTCCAGCCTCGGAGCCTTTAGCGCCACCTTCTGCTGACACTGTACAGTTGCGCTTTCCACTCTGAAGCGGTTAATGGAAGCCTTTGCTTTTCTATCTGTTTTCTTTCAGAGTTTGCTCGATAGTTAAATGGAAATATGACTTTTGTTAGGGCAGCAGAAGTTTAGTTTTCAGGTTGAAGCAGCTTGAAATCATTAAACCTGTCCTGGGTCTTTCCAATATTGATTCACACACCTGCACCTGTTGGAGGCGGGGTGTTACTATCTGTTTTCTGTCCAAGACCCTGAACGTTCAGCAGCAGAGAACCACCATGTACTACACCGTGTAATTTGTTGCTGTTGCGATGTGTAATATTTAACAGCACCGCCTGATAAAACGCAGAAGGCTGGTGATATTTTGGCGCGACCGTCGACGAAGTGAAGCAAGCTGTCCTGGCACGGTTCAGCGTTTCTCGGTAGCCGTTTGTGAGACTGCCGGAGAGCCACAGTGTAAACAAAGCCGGTCTGTCATGTCCAGAGATTATTAGCTGTAAGATTACATGCAGCTCAATCCTGCATTTCACTGATAAGCCTGCTGGTGTTGGTGCTGGGACGCGTTTTTGGAAACCTGCACTGGACAGACTGGAGGGAAGAGCTCCTGTGTCGGACTGCAACTCACCAAGAAGGTCTCATTTTTGAAATGTCTTCACACAAAATCGACAATGAGCACATTCATAAAGCAGCAGGGGGAGTGAAGGAGGTGATTTAGTGCAATTTGATCCAATCTGTCAGCTTCACAGGCCCTGAGTGGCACCAGGCGGCACCGCGATCAATAAGTCCTCACATCTCCGAGTGGATTAGAGGGATCGGCGTCACACTCACGCCTCTGCCAGTGAAGATCTTCTATTGTGTGTTAATTATATCGCACTTCAGAGGAAACCGGCGAGGAAGGAGATCTGTGAGGGATGTTAGGAGCGACTACTTTGAATTTAATTAGCCAGAAGTGGCTGCCAGAGCAAGTTGACGTCTGTCAGAGTGGAGTTAAAACGCAGGAGCAGACCTACAAATGGAACAAACAACACACAGAGCCAAGCTCATCATCACCCTGCGCTCTAAACAAGGACTGCAGCCACAAGAAGTATGAAAACCAAATGTGCAGTGGTGCATTTAAGGGCGTTTTTAGGTACTTTCTCCTTCCACGGCGCTGCGTTCATCTCGCCATTGAAGTCACTTTTCAGATAAAGACTTTAAACAACAGCTAATAAAACAAACTCTTAAAATGCAACACAGTTAAAAATCAAACTAGTGGTTTCTCCAGGCTTCTCCTAAAAAGCAGCGTGTGGTTGACGAGTTCTTAGCAGCTCCACCAAAAAGTGATGTCCCCCCCCCGACTCTCCAAGCTTCACACATGGTTTCATTTCAACAAATGTTCAAATGATCCGATATCCCAGTCCAGAAAACTGGAAGCAGATTCGTGCGTTGGGACTTTTCTGCTTTTCTTTTCCCATGAATCGCGTTCAGAGACCTCGGATTTATCTTCTGAATATAAAACCGGTTATAAACTAGTTCAAACCTGCAGCAGCTCCGACAGTGAAATCCTGCTGATGCTTCGTTATTAATAAGCAAATATATATGAGGGACCAAACCGAGGATTTTACTTTATTACAATGGAGTATTTCTATGTTGCTGTATCGATACTTTTACCAGCTGCACTGATCTCTAAAGGCCAAAAAGATGAGACTTATTCCACAACATTAACCGTTTTAAAAAGGCTGCTTCGACTAACAGAAGGCTCGTTAATAACGACCATTTATCAGTATTATGGTTGTTTCTTCACGTGGTTATTAACACAAAGTTATGTTGTCGGTTTCCAAAAAGAACAAGAGAGTTAAAGTACATGAATAACTGTGCGACTCGCACTTTTAATGAGTAATGTTCAGCAGTTAAAAAGCATATTTAGGGACAGATGAGGAGCTCATTGCTGGTTTACAGAGCTGCTCTCTAATTAAACACGGTCCTTTTGCTTAAATTAAATGAAACTCTGAATGAAAAACAGGACTAAGACTGTAGATGACGATACCAGGGATCTCCCAGTTCGATATTAATGATGATTAATTATTTTTCACTGTTATTTTAAGATATTTTTTTTCCCTGTTTTGTCCAAATTACAGACGATATCCAGCAAACTTAGAGGTAAGAAAGCTCAATTCACATACAGACTGTGCATAATGTCAGTATTAATTAATTATAATTTGTTCTTTTACAATGTGTGACCATAAAATTAGGCTGTTTTACTGCATTTAACTCAGCTAAAATATCATTTTACATATATTTACTGGTATTTCTATCATTTATGTCACAGTATTTTCCAAATTTAAAGCGTTTTTCCTGGGAATCTTGCTGCCAGATAGTGTTTTGTGTGTGTGTGTTTGTTTACAGGATTTTCATTGTCTTTTTCTAAGCATAGAGCTTCACAGCATGGTCCGAGAGCACCCGGCTTTTTCCCTTAATGCATTGCAGAGGTATTCACATGTCAAGCACCTGCACCGGATTGATTTTGAATGTAGTTGAGGGAAAACGGTTTCAGATTAGGATTCCGTAAATGCTAAACGACTCGCATCGGATCGGCAGCAATGAGCTAGACCGGACATCTCCAGGGAACAGAGCGACGCTGCTGCTAAAACTGCAAATAAACAACATTTTCAGTCATGTTTTTGGTGTCCAGCTGACATTATCTTTTACAGTGAGTTGCGGTTTTGTTTTTAACCTTCTTGTTTTTAAGTCACCAGCCTTTGCATCAACATAGACGGCAATTTTAAATGTCATAAACAGATTAACGGTGTTGTTTTTATCACCTTCGTCTTTTATCGAGAGTGAAACCGTTTTTATCTTTCAATCTTTTTGAACAGATCATGTATGCTTTTGTTTGTAGTTGACTGGACGACTGCAAACACAAAGCCCTCCAGAACGCTGACTTTTAACAGGAGCCAAAAAGCGGGAACACATCACCCCGATCCTCGCATCTTTCCACCGGCTCCCTGTTCAATTCCGTATTGATTTTTAAGATTTTATTGTTTGTTTTTGAAGCTCTGAACGGACTGAACCCACAGTACATCAAGGACCTCATCCGAATCTATATTCCTGCACGCGGATTGAGGTCCGAGGGACAGCTCTGGCTCGTGGTGCAAAGGGCGAGGCTTAAAACCAGGGGGGACAGGACTTTCTCTGTGTTTGGCCCCAGGCTTTGGAACACCGTCCCCCTCCATGTCTGAACAGCCCCACGGTGGAGTGTTTTAAGACCCATTTTTATTCTCTGGCCTTTTAAATTTGCGCGAGTTTTGTGGTCTTTTATTTATTTTATGATGTTTATCTGTTTGATTTTATTGTTTTATTTATAGCATTGTTTTAGATTTATGCACGTATTTGATTATTTATTGCTGGTTGTTATGTAGGAAATGTTTGTTTTATTGTTTTTATTATTCTCTGTACAGCACTTTGGAGACGTTCTAGTCGTTTAAATGTGTTGTACAAATAAAGTGGATTGGATTGAAGCTCAGGCTCAGGTGGACTTTCCTGCTCCTCTTCCACGTTTCTTTCATGCTGCATCGATGAGCTCCGAGAATCTCCTCAAAGGTTCTCTCTCTGTGCAGCGACAGCGGGTGGAGGGGGAGGGATCTGGCTGCACCTCGCCGACCGGATGTCAGAAGAAAAGTGTCTCGGATGGGAGCTGGAGAGCGGAGGGGTCCCATCGCTGGAAGAATGTGACCCGCCGCGGCCCTCTGCAACACCCACACAAACACACGCGCGCATGAACGCCTCGCCGTCTCACGCTTCGCCCCGTCCGCAACACCAGCGCACACACTCCGCTCGCCGCACGCCCGCCCTCCTCTCCACATCAGGATCTTCACACGGCCCCGCTCGCCCTCCCGCTCAACATGTGGTTTCACTCTCCACACACTCTGTCACACACACAGAGCTGCAAGCAGACCCTCGCTCCCCACACATCCTGCAGCAGAGTACAGCAAACCTGAGCTGCAGATGATGAATGCTTATAAATGTATAAATAAAAAACTGCCTCTCCAGAACGCAAAGTGACATTTTCAAACTGTGTCGTCCTGCAAACTGTCCAAAACTGAACGGAAAGGAAGCGATGTGAGAAAAGTGAGAAGCGTCCCTGATCATTCTGCTGCTGGCTCTTTACAGTTACGTCTGCCGCTGCTGCTGCTTTTTGGACAGAAATCAAACCAGCTGCATGTTGCTTGATGCTTTAAAGGAGATGGACATGCTGGCAAAAGCTGTCACCCATGAACAAAAACTCAAACTATCCTCTCCCACAGTCCTCATCTTTCTGTTTCAAGCTGCTACGTCACGCCAACAGTCCAAAACTCAACGATGAGGCCTGGATATAAAACCGACAAAGAGCAAATCATCTAATCTGAGACGCATCTTTGATGATTCTTGTTTTGGTCGCTTGCAGCCACATCTACTGCTTTGGGATGAGTGATGCAGCTCTTATCTGTGGACCGAAGACTGCAAACAGGAAGATGGATGCATGAACTGGCCCTCGTCTATTTGTTCCTCAGACACGGGGAGCTTTAAAGCTGCTCTTTCCTGCAAACAGTCCAACAATCAGGACACGACATAAATAAATCCTTGATGCTTCTTGCTCCTTGTTTTGGTCGCTTGCAGCCACATCTAGTGCTGCTACTGAAGACATCAAATCATCTATACAGTATAAATATATGCATTTATTTGACAGTCGGATGAAAAGAGTGGCGCATCTCTCTGGCAAAATTTCATCACCACTGTCCCAAACTAGCCTCTCCCACTCCTGAGAAACAGAGAGCTTGTCAAGTGTTTACTCATATTCAACATATTCCAATGAAACAAAACTGACAAGAAGCAAATCATCAAATCTGACTTGAATGCTGATTCTCCTCGTGGTCCTTGTTTTGGTTGTCGCAGCTCTGCCGCTATATGTTTATTCCTCAGATGAGTCCTTTAAAGTGTTTCTTTGTTAGTTAGGCTTCGAGGCTGCAAGCCGGCAAGATTTTAAATGTATCCGATGAGCGAAATCCCAAACTAGCCTCTCGCACAGAGAACTAGTCCTTGAGATTCAGCTTCTAAAACACAAAGAGCTTAGTAACGTTATAAATCAGAGATACTCCAGTGGCAAAACGACAGACCAAAAGAATTTTATTTGCACAGTAAAGTCGTTTTTCTTGATTCATTTTCAGCTGATTCAATAAAAGAATCAATTCAGGACTGATTAAACCAGAAAAATGAAGATGAAATGCATTTACCACCACCACAGATCCCGATTTCAGCCTTAAACTTCCCTCGCTTCCCCACAGCATCCCCTGCTCGCTTACCTTTCCACAGGTGGAGACGGCATGTCAGACGCCCTCGAGCTCTGGCTGCAGCACCTCATCCACCTCATGCACACACATCCAAACACACAAACACTCGGCGACCCCGCGGAGCTCCCACCGGTGTCGTGGGCGGAGGGTGGCAGCGACAGGAAGAGCGGCTTCATCGCTCTGCTGAGGATCTCGCCGCCGGTCCACGGAAGAAGAGGAGGGAGAGGATGAAGAAGGGGCTTTGTAGCCGGCTGAAGCCAGGATCTCTGGTGATGGAAGGATGGAGGGAGAGGAAGGCAGATGGGAGGAGGAGGGGGGAGGAAAAGCCAAAGCCTCCCATCGAAGGAGCGAAACCAAACCCCTGGTCATCTCATGAGAGAGACGGGAGAAATTGAGCCCCCACAAAAATGCGAGAGAGAGAAATCCGAGTGGGAAGAGGAGGACGGAGGGGTGAGGGGGGGGGTGAGGGGCGGGTGGGATTCACATACTACACATGTGACATCACTCGCTCTCTTCCCCTCTCGTCCTCTCTTTCCCAAAAGCTGAAGAACATCTGCAGGGCATTCCCCCTCCCCACCAAGCCGAGGAAAACACCCACACATACTTCCACTCGCACTGCTCTTGTGAGGACCGTCCACCGACCTCCGACCTCGTCGCCGTCTCCTAAACCTGACTTTAAACCAAACTCTTCCATTTAATCCTTAATCTGACTCTAGTTATTGTGTTGTTTAGATATTTCTGCATCACAACCCTCACTGTGGTTCACAAAAAGCAGCCCAAATGCGTGCTTCAGTCAGTTCCACTACTAAAAATTAAGGGTTTGCTTAAGGCTCATTTAAGTACCTCATTCCGTGATATTGCAAACTGGGAAACATCTGCAGTATCGCATGCAGAAACGCACATTTTTCCTCACTGTCGGCCCATTTTTCACTGCAATCTAAAGTCCTGCACCTCTGCGGAAACAACACAACCATGAAGAAGGAGAGAGAACGCAGAAATGTCTTCTGTGGTGGATGACACAGGTAGAACTACACAAATCATAAAAAAAGAAAATGCAAAATGTCACCCAAGCACATCCGGAGAGTGGGGAAAAAAGTGGCGCTACATGCTATAGATGTGCAACTATTTACAATTTTACAACCACTAGAAGCTCAGCGGTTTCCTCTCTACTCTGCTCTTCAGCTGTAGAAAGATGTTTCACCATGCTGGATGGATCTTCCATCAACTTGACCCCCAGTCTGCCCTTTTTGAGCCATGCTGCATTTATTTAATGATCCAGAATGTTTTATTTTCCACCAAGGAGCACAGACTTTTTAGGTTTGTTTCAGAAGATCTGGTGCAAAAATGGAACATATAGAATACAGTGGAAAAATCTCAATTTTAAGCTTAGATTTGATTATTTTTCCCAATGGAGCTGAATTAGTTCAAGGACTGTTGGAAAGTTGAACGTCCTGTGATTTTTTCACTTTTTACAGTTTCTGGCTCTGATAAATGGCGTAATTTTAGTGATATTTTTACAAATAACTTGCTTTTCAAACCTGCTGGTGGGCTTTGCCAGTCAAGGGTTAATGATTAAGGGTTTTAAAAGCCTGATTTAAGGTTAATTTAAGCGCCTCATGCTTTTGTCTTCGTGAATGAGGAGAAATCGGAGGAATCAAATTTAGAAGTTTAAGAGGCACTGGGTTAATTTTGAACGATGTGTGCAAATGATGCATAAATAAAACCGTCTTCAAGCATTGTGCTGTGACTTGCTCTGAACTCAGTTATGTTCTCCTCCTTGGTTTGGTGCTTTTACTTTGAAGGAATTGTTCAAGACTTGAGGAAATATGTTTATTTGTTAGTCAGATGAGAAGGGTGGTCCTGCTCATCTTGTCTCTTATCTGTGGGCTGAGGAGCTGGAAGCAGAGAGACTTGTTCAATTTGCCTTCCAGAGCCTCTAAACTTCACCACTGAACACAATCCCAGATCAAAATCCTAAAATCCCAAACCAGACTCTCCAGCAGAGAACTAGTCCTCGTCTTTCTGCTCCTAAAACACAGAGAGCTTTTCTCTCTCATCCCCTCTTGAAGTTTTTTTTTTCCCCTCTTCTTGCTGACATTCCCTCTCCCTTCTCTGGGAGAGGCTCTGTCTAATTCCAGATGGGGCCCCGAGGCCGGATGCACTGTGGGCTCATGGGTATGGCCTTCCTCACGCCCTCGCGCCCTCTCGCTTCCCCCTTTCCCCCCCACCTCCAGCCCCTTCCCCGGACACACCCCGACAGGTTCCAGCTGGGTGGTCCGACCAGCCAAAGACAAAAACCAGACGAGTCTATCTTCACTGCATGAGTGTTCCTCGCACACAACCGAGCAACAACTCGACGTGCATCTGTAAACACATGCAGCGTCCAAGAGAGGACAGGATGTTATGTAATGCAGCTACAGACACTCCTGCAAGCAGGCATCAGAGCAGAGACGACATGAAAGCAGGAGATGAGAAACGAGAGGAGATGGAGATGCACCCAGAGGCTAAAATACCTCATTATTAAAACAATCTTTCACGTCCCAGAGTGTGTGAGAAAAGCCATCCGACAGGCTCGATCACGTGCACTCAGCAGAGCCTCGCGGCGGCATAAACGTTCCTGTAATTTCCGCTGAAGTGACTTGAATTACGTTAACCGCTTACATAACGTTGCAACATAAATTAGCGAGCCGAGGGATAAATCGTGTCCCTGTCGTGCATTAATGTGAGTCACAGCAGAGGCTTGTCGTGGAGGATAACAATATTTTCTTTTTTCTAATTATTCATTCGGTCTCATCCACTGCCCGGCGGTCGGATGCTTTGTTTTGGCCAACCAGCAGACCAAAACTCAAATCTATCCAATTACCCGGGCTGAAGGAGAGAGAAGCTGAAGCCACGTCAAATAATTTCTTGTTTGCCAGATCTTTAAAAAGCTACAAAGAGGATATGTGGCACTTTTAGGGACGACTCAAGAAAGGAATACAAATTTGGCGCTAACCGGCTAATGCTAACATGCTAAGCTAACTACATTGACACTAGAATTCAGGTCGCATATTGACTCTTTTTGCTTGATAAATCATTTCAAGCTAGGCTGCAAGACTTTAAATTATAAACTGACATCTTTTACTTTCAAATAAAACAGGTTATAAATGTGGTTTTCATGGCATCAGTCCCTCCCTGGCAAAGTGTTTCATGTTCGCTTACAGAAATGAAACAAAACCTAGAAAGCATCTAGAAAAAATTTCTAAGGCTCCATATTGAAAAGGATCTTTTGAGGAAGAACTAAGGGGGGGGAGACAAAACGTCACGATGCAGGTTTAAACATCAGAAAATCAACTAATCAATAACTACAGAATTGTTTAAGTGGATCAAGAGGCTCAAATACTGCATGTGGTGTTACTGGTGGGTTCCGAGTGGCCAGCAGTCTAAATGTGTCCTGTGAAGTTTTGACGTACTGATGCTGTGGAGCAGCCTTCCGATGAGCAGAAATAGACTGTTTATAAAAGATGGATGTAGCCTCCGAGTCTGAAAAGGGAAGCCAGTGTTGAAGTGCCTTGAAAATGCATCTAATGTAGGGACGTCGCAATCAAGGGTTTTTTTTTTGTTGCCCCGATTCGATCCAGTTATTAAATATTTAGCAGCTGCCGATAAAGAGTCCTAACCTCATATTATTTTCCTACATAATACACACTTCAAGTACATTAAAGTTATTAAAATCCATCCAGTATATATGCTTGACAACTCAATAGCTCTGAAATGCATTAAGAGAAAAAATGCATTTTTGCATCCAAGCAGTTTCTTAATGCGATGTCATGAACCTTTTTGTTGAGGTCCAGCAGGATGCTTAGCATATAGCACATAGTGTTAGGATGTACTGTGGCTCCACAAGCTGCAAAAGACTAAGGAACCCTGTGTTCTCTACATACATGTCAGAAAATGTGTTGTCGATCAGCTGTAGTACCTGGTCGTTCCACCAGGTGGAGCCTCTTACTGTGTGGCAACCAGAGGAGGCGTCACTCAGACTACAGGCAGTTAATTTTGGCCCACAGACAGCAGGTTTAGCTAGCAATGGGCACCATGACAAAGACTTCTGTGATGCTTAATGAGCCCCGGACAGAGCTCATGTGCTTAAGACAAGTTGGTATTAACTCAGACATTGTGCCTACATCTCAGTAGCAGACTTAGCAACTCAAATCATGTGCCAGTCAACATAAACAGCCATGTCAGCACAGGACAAACATCCATCGCACCCAATTAAATATAGATCGACTGATAATGCGCCCAAGAAAACTTTTAACGTCCTGCTACAAACTGTGTTCTCCCTTTATGAAACCTGTGTGACACCGGACGTAAACAAAGGATTGGGCTCAGGTTCGTACCGATACCAGTTAGTTGAAAAATACCTTCACCAAATCAGAACAGCCCCAGTCTCCTGGCCAGCAGAAGGGACCGCTATGGTTGCAAAAAGATGTCTGATTGTATGGAAATCCTCCTTCTCCCTTTATTAACTCATTAACTTTTAACTAATGAGGTAATGTCTCAATTGTTAGTTTTCAAGTCTCCTTCAATAGAACTGTCAATCCATCCATCCATCTTCTTCCTGTTATCCAGAGTTGGGTCATGATGGGAAGCCAAACAGGGCATTTTAGACCCAGCGAGGTTTTCCAGTTCCTCCTGGAGGATCCCAAGGTGTTCCAAGAGTACCTGGCTGCAGACCTCCACTGTCAGGACAGGAAGTAACAGGTAAAAAAAAAGGACATTTAAAGCGTCCAGTCTGGTTAGGTGGCGGCATGTGAAGTTGGTTTGCTAACCGCTAATTATATCAAAAGAAGAAGAAGCAGCCATTTAACGAGTGATCTTGACTGTTTCTCAGTATTCCTACTTGTCCACGGTACGACCATGACTGTGACACAAAATTTAGTTTTAAGATTATTTCAGGCGAGAAAGTGGTTGTAGAAACATCAAATCTGTGGTCAGTTTATCAGATAAATTCTGCTTATAAATTGACTCCAGTGGTTTCTTAGATGTGAGTGTCCCCGTTAGACAGCTACTACCAGGCGGTCAGCGCTCACAGCTCCCCGCTGACAGCAGCCTTAGCTCGGATAGACTTTCTGAAATCTGCCGCTGGCTCTGACGGTTCTGTAGCAGGATAGAAGTAGTTTTACGGGAATCTAATGGTTACACTTTTGTTATTTAATGTCCCCGGTCGCCGACTTTGTCATTATATTAGTAATTATTGTGTTGTCCTCATTACCTGTAGCACGTCTTTGTTCTATTCTTATGACTGTAACTGAGCATTAAAATAACATTTAAGGATTATTATTTATTATTATCAATATATAAATTAAAACCATATATACTATAGATGATGGTCTAGTAGATTTTATGTTGTGTTGCTAATGCATTAGCGTGAAAATTAATTCCACCGGAAGTGCCTACGTGATTTTATTTTGTAATGCATCCCGTGCATTTCCTGTCCTCACAGTGGAAGTCTGCAGCCAGGTGCCTCTCAGGTGTTCCCCAGGCCAGTTGAGATAGGTGATCCTTCCAACCACTTCTGGGTCTACCCTAGGGTCTCCTCAGGGTTCGACGTACCTTGAAAACCCCTAAAGAAATCCTGATTTAGGAGCCTCAACCAACTTCGGCCGACTCCTTTCGAGGAAGCAGCGACTCTAATCCGAGCTCCTCCCAGAAGTCTGAGCACAACCGTTCTCATTCACTACCCAGAGCCCAACGAGGAAAATCAAGAGTTTTGGATCAGCTTCGTCTTTAGCACAACAGTCTGACATGACGTCACAGTTTCTGCTGACACTACAATCCATGGGAACCTTCAATACAGCATGACTCGTTCTGTAAGTTATGGCCTCATTTACAGTAAAATAGAAGATGCAGCAGGGTATGCTCACGTCCAAGATGTTCAAATTCCACTCGAGGCTTCGTGACGTTACTCGCCAACAGAATGGCTGACATCACAGTAGCTTTTACATAGTCTGAGGTGGGGACGGATGCCTGCACGAACCCTTGGCTGGCGTGTTTCACATTCCTGCTGACCGAGTGGAGCTGAAATGTAAATCTGCTGCGCGTGCAAACTATGTGACATCCCTCGGTTTCAGGTTATACGACAGCTGCCGGCGATAATGTGCCAAGAAATACAGGAAAGCGCTGGCGGAGATCAGGGGAAGAAGGCGGCGATGTGTTGATGTATGTTTTAAAAAGTGGAAACGCAGAATGAGGAACACCGAACGTAAACATGCTTGTTTACAGGAAAACTCCACGAGGTAATAAGCTTAAACCTGCAGGTGAAGCAGCAGCAGAAGCATACAGACACATATCTTTTTTTTGACATATTGCACAGGACACATTCCTCCAACACACATCCTCCTTGTTCCCTGTCCTATTTTCTCCCAGTGCCGTGACCCATTTCAGCGTGCTGCTAAGAAACAGGGTCTCCACCAGCGACACGAGCCGGCCCTGAAAAGCTGCAGGCCTCCCGCCGCCCCACAAACTCAGCCACCTTTGTCTGCTTCCCATCAACGTATCTCAGCATGAATGGCTTCAGACCTCGTGTGCTGAACATAATGGACGTCTAACGCCATGTTGCAGCGGCGCTCATGGCCACAGGGAGTGAGTCGCTCTGTCCGAGACTCCATGAGAACTTTAATGAGTGTGTGTTGGAGGCTGCTGAGGTGTTTTTCATATTTCATGCGCACCTTGAAGCCGATCTTGCCCTTCTTGCAGCAGAGGCAGGCCAGCATGAGGAAGACGAAGGTGAAGAGGCCCGAGAGGGAGATGGCCACCACGGCCAGCGACGACGACCAGGACAGCTCACTCAGCGGAGCGCCATCTGCAGGACACAACAACAACAACAACATTAGCTGTGGGATTCGGCTCTGTGGTTTAAATGAGGCACGTCAGCGTCATCGAGGGCATGTTAAAGCATGAAAACGACAGAATTCAACCCCCACTGAGGGTTTTCTGCCGCGTTTCGAGCTTCTGCCGTCTCAGGAGATCTTCTATTTCCCATTTAGAAACATTTTCATGATTAATTTAAAGCATTTATTCACGTCTTTTGCTGGAAATGAGAAGCTGTGAGTCCACTTAGCGCACAATGAGCCCCTGCACACCTCTGCACAGCAAGACGGCCAACAAAGACATTTATTTTACGCTAATTGGCCTTTTTATTAAATTCTCACATCGTGGAGGACTGTGTGCTGCAAATAAATACATTACACAGCTTTAATTCGTTTTACTCAGATAAAAAGGGGCACTTTTATGTAACGAGGCTTCGGGGAGAGGAGGGGGGGCGACAGATGAATCTTTATTATTGTTTATGTGTCGCTGCTTCACTGCAGTGTCCCAGAAACACAGTTGTGCTGCAGCAACCACAGCTGGATGTGTTCATGACAAAACACAACCCCTGAGATAAACTGAGAAGTACAGACTTATGCATTAATTACTCAGTCAGCTGTCAGCCGCTGGATTAATTAATTGACAGTTATGCTAATTGACTCATCACTTTGAGTATATTTTTTGAAGGAAAAAGTCTAAATTCTCTGATTTCAGCTTCTAAAATGAGAATATCTTCTGGTTTCTTTCTTGTTCTGTGGCCGTAAACTGAGGATGTGGACAAGACAAGACATTCTGGGGCGTCAACTTGTGGTTTGGGAAACAGTGATCGATATTTTTCACCATATTTTGACATTTTATAGACCACAAAAACTGATTATTTAAAAAAAAAGTAGTCCACAAAATAATTAAACAATTAAAATACTCATTAATCAGTAGTTGTAGGATTTATTTATGACGTTCTGAGGCGATCAGGTAAGGTACACCGTCTGCTTTATTTGTTTCTCAGTTTGTTCTTGGTCTTTTCCTGAGACAAACGTCAGTGTTGAAAAGCTCGTTTACTGAAATATTGAACTTCTGCTAGTTTATTAACAACTCAGATGTAAGTAGTGGAGTTTTATCTGCTAACTTTAGACAGTAATTACTTTGCAGATTCAGCTAAATTGACAAATAAATGACGATGTTTTACTGCAGATCAGGATTTTACTCATCAGTGAGGGAACTCATAATCCAGACAGCAGTATATTAGGTTATTATCAGAACAGATGAGTTTAAAAAGCTTTCAAAAAATGTCTTGTAATGTTTTACCGTGGGACTTTTAATACCCTGTTCTCTTTTCTGTGGTTTTATTGTTGTTCTTTTTGTAGAACACCTTGTAGCTTTGATTATTAAAGGGTGATAAAGTAATTAAATTGAGCCACATCATTGCCAGTAATGTGCAGAGTAATATATCAATGAGTATAATGCAGGTTTCTGAACAGGCCGTTCTGCAGAATGAGAACTTTTACTTGTGCCAGTGCTGGTTTTAAGATGAGGTGCTGTTTTAAAGGTGCAGGTGTAACCTGTCGGTTGTGTTGGTCTAGTTTTTGCTGATTCTACTCACATTTTGTTGTGATAAAACAACAAAATGACAACAAATCTCCTCCCGTTGAAGAAGCTTCAGCTGTGAAACCGCACCACTGCTTTCGGGGCAGCTCACTCTGATCAGGTTTCCACGCTCAGAAGGAACAGATGCATAAAGCGCATGGCTTATAGCTTGTATTTACCACCATTCCTGTCAATAACAACGTGAACGGGAAGAAAACAGATGCTCTCAGCACCACAGAGGGTTCGGTTCATTCCTCTGCTTTGTTTTACGGCCGGTTATTTTCAGATTTTTGAGTCAAAGCGACGGCGAAGGCGGGAACAGCGGGCCTGCTGGCGTCCCTATTAAAGAGAATTAGTGATGAGTCGTCCTCTCGCGTTCGTCAGTAACAGCCTCAGTTTATGAATGATCCATATATCCGGTGGAGATACTGAGAAGCAGAACAGCAGAGCAACAAAAGCTGTCAATATTTTGGAGACCCAGGAGAACTAAGGAGAGTTCATTTCTTATTCAGCTCTACTGTAGCTCACACATGGGATAAACTTCAACTGCCAGCAACTTCAAGCTTAACTCGGGTTTGTTCACCTAAACACATAGAAAACAGCAGCCTCCCCCATAACAACACGCAGCGTAAGAAACTGATCAGATCAAACTGATGTGATGCTGCGTGGATGGAGAGGAGGAGAACTTCACCGATTGTAGCGTTTTAGCACCGGAGACCGGGAGTGATCGCGCCGGCCCACCCGGATATGTCCCGGTATGCCAGCTGGCCAGGACACCACTGGGTAAACCTCTGGGCACGTCGTATTTCTAATAATTATTTGTATCGGATGAAACACTGAGCTATCGTTAGCTGATGCTGCTAAAGTCCACAGACTATCGTTCGTTCATTCATTCGGCAAAGACGACGTAAAGCGCGTTGCTGTGGTAAAACCGACTTCTTCCCATCTGAGTTCGACTAGTTCTGCCTGACGCCAGGCCCCAGATGTGTGGCACAAAAAACTGAATTAGAAATTTGAAATCGAAATGGAGAGAAGTGAAACTGAAAAGTGAGACTGAATTAGGAGCTGAATTTTTTAACTGAATGAAATCCAGTTTCAATTTTACATCGATGCACATTCAAACCAGTAGATTCAATTTCAAATTAGACCATTCAGATTCAGATTTTAAAAGCAATTATTCAAACCGATCAATTCAGGTTCAAACTGAATGATTCACATTCAGATATAAAGAATTCAAATTCACTTCCTGCTGGCACAAAATTTATCCCATACTCACACACTTCATTTAGCCTCTCAGTACAGTACATTATCCTCCAGACAAATTGCAGCAAATTAAGTATTTCTGACTCATTTATTAGTAAAGTGAGAGTATTCAGACAGGTAGCAAGAGGAGAAAGTAAAATAAAAGCATTGCATTCACACATTTTTGCAACATGAGGAATAAAAACCCAGCAGGACACACTGAAGACGCCCCCTAGGCCTCGTGTTCGCTGTTATTTACCCGCAAAACTGCGAGTTTGGTGATTCAATTAAAACTGTAATCATGCTACAATATTAATGCGGCTGATTTACAATATTTACACGCTGCGGTCCCGCCTCTGAAGCCCAGCGGGGCTCATCTGGGGAGCTTTTTTCCTTCAGGCTGCATCTCTGTATCTGCCACCGTGCAGCTCCCGGCTTCATTCTGCAGCAGCAAAAGCCTCGATGCTGCCGAACCCTCGTCCAATCTCATAAATAATGTTTCACTCCTGGTTTTGGGGGGCATTTTCAAAGCAGAGGATCATTCTTTTTCCCTCTTTTTTCCTTATTATTTTTTTGCGACGGCTTCCCAAAATGCAACGGTTACCAGGGAAACAGATTGGACGGACAGCCATGCAGGATTGCCTTCAGCTGTAAATCTCTCATACCAATTCCTGCCAACAGCAGTGCCACCCAGCTCCACACACACACACACACACACACACACACACACACACACATACAGACACAATAAACAGAGCCCAGAGAGTCATTTCTGCTGCCAGTTTGTGCTGATCCCCTGAAAGCTGCTGCGACTGGCTCCCGGCGAGTATCAGGCTTTTAGTATAATTGGACCGAGAGCAAACACTGTTGTTCAGGAGGCCGGCTGGCGGGGCGCGGGAATAGTTTAATGAAAACAACATGCAAATTTAACAGTTAAACGCAGGATTGGGCTGCCAGCTCAGAGCGCGAGCTCGAATCTGACTGAATGAGACGAGAACAGACGGAGCGCGGCGACGGCGTCCACGAAAAAAGTGCAACTGGACGCCACAAGCAGCAGAGTGGGAGGAAGAGGTGAGGAGGGCCGGCTTGCTGAACCCGTCAATAACCATTCGGTGCTCTGGAATGCTACACAAGAAGATTCAGATTTAATTACTCCTTATTTGTCAGGGGGATAATTACGGAGCGCGGGGGCCCATTCGAACTCTGTTGTGGTTTATTTAAAACTCCCCTGCTAACAAAGCCCGGCTCCCTCAGCAGCCTGAGTGGGAGGCGACGGAGGATGCAGCCGGTATTAATATTTGATTACGGTCCACGTGCCGTCGAAGTGAAAGCGGAGCAGCTAAGCCCTGCCAGGACGTTATTGTTTCCACAGGCGGGGATGCAGAGGAAACATCCCACTCAAACCTTTGTCCCACTTTGAAAGACTTTGGAAGACTTCTATAACATTACTAACAAACAAAAGACAGGGGGAAGTCTTTCTTCTCACCATCCTGTCTGTCTTCACTCTCAAAATATCAATTATGAGCACCAACAACCACTGAATCTACTGTGGAACATGAAATTAGATCAATATTTAGATTTTTGTGCTTTCGTTCGCATAAAAAAAGACACTTCCACCTTAAAGTGATGCCGAAAATGCACAAAAAGTCGCACGAAGATTCACCAGAATGCAAGAAATGAAGTGTTTGTTCAGCAGATGCAAAACTATTTTATTCACATGCTGCTGTAGTTTTCATACTCTGGGACAGAATGTGCTCACAAACCTTTGGATTCCCGATCAAACAATTCAAATTCTGCAGTGACTGTGTGCATCCGAAGCCTGATGCATCTTATTCTTCTGTGTATTGAGCTCCAGAGACTATATAAAACCCATCAGTGAGCCTCACTGGGCGGCCTGTTCCTTCATTACAAACACACACTTTAGCTTATTTGACTCAGTCACACCTTTCAGCTGAACCCAAATCCTCTCCAGAGCACCAAATATGCTAAAAAACAGTCCCCAAAATTATGAATTAGTCCATCAAACTTCATTTGTACGGCCTGTTTTATGCAGTCAGTATAAAACAAAGGGTCTTGCAGAACAAAAAGGAGTAATAAATACCTCCAACCTGCTCCCAGTCGGCCCATAAACATCATGTTATAAATGAAGGACTCGATAAAAACAGGGATCGGAGGAAACACTATCATGAATAAATGCAAAAAGGAAGCACCAGAGGCAGAGTAAGGCAAAAGAACAACTGCGCTTCATGCTTGGGTAGTATTTGCTAAGAACATCAGTTCACACCAAATGTTTAATGAAATAATGTTTGCCTTTTCAGCCAACCTATCATTTATCAGACCTCTTCTAATGTAAAAAAAGTGAAGGAGAATACAGTGAAAACATCACATTTCAACCCAAATTGTGATACTTTCCCAAACCCAAGACACCAACACCAGACACTTGTGCTCAAAAACAAAGGATTCATCCCCCATTAAGGACCTAGGATCCCTAATCTGTCTCTATAGCTACCAGTGGGCAGTGATTCCTAACACGTCTCTGGGGGTCATCAGGTGGAAACCTCCCTTCAACGCTGTTTCTCCTACTTAGTCCCACGACACCTCCAGGAGGCTAGGAGGTGAACTCTGGTGTCCCAGAGTCACCCCCCCTAGTGCCAGTTCACACTGCTCCTACACAATTCAACCAGCACTGCCACGTTCAACTGACCCAGGCCTGTTTAGGAGATGCTCCAGGTAGTGACCAGTGCTGATGCTACCAGCTAGCTAGCTGCTAAATGCTAATGTTAGCTGCTAATTCAAACAGCACTGCCAAATCAAACTGACCCAGGCCTGTTTATAGGAGATGCTCCAGGTAGTGACCAGTGCTGATGCTACCAGTTAGCTAGCTGCTAAATGCTAATGCTAACTGCTAAATTACCCAGCACTGCCACATTCAGCTGACCCAGGCCTGTTTAGGAGATGCTCCAGGTAGTGACCAGTGCCAATGCTACTACTTAGCTAGTGCAAATGCTACATGCTAATGCTAACTGCTAGAATACTTCAGTACTAATAAACTCATCATCCACAAGGGGAGCATACAGTCAGATTCACCTATAATGCTAGTGCTAACTGCTAAATGCCAATACTAGCTGCTAAGATGCTACCATACTACTACACTTTTAGCTATTGTTAAATGCTACGATGCTACCACAGGCCTAGATGCCACACAGCTGCTAAGTGCTAAATGATGATGCAAGAAGGCAAACAAAGTTATCATTGGGAAAGTGTGAACTAAGGTGTGATATTTTACTAAACCTGAAGTCTTTCTATATAAGGGGTAGTATGTTTGCTCCAGAACAAAACTAATGATGCAGTTTACTTGTGTAGGAATGTAACTTTGTGGAGACATGGTTGGAGAAGCTACAAGGTGAGGGCAAATCGAAGTTATTTGTCGGTTTTTGGCAACAAAGCGACTCCAAGTGCTTTTTTTTTTACATAAGAAACCTCCAAGTGAGCCAAAGCAGGTTGTTAAATGGGAAGAGAAACCTGGAGGAGAAGCGAAGAGTTAACATCCAATCTTGAGTTTCTTCCAGTGGAGTGCCCGGAGAGGAAATGTGGGCAGAAAAAAAGGCTTAGCGCGGCAGTTAGCGAGGGGAGCTCATCAGGGAAGATCATTGGAATGCATCGGTGCTGCTGGTCTGAGGCCTGTCAGAAACCCTGGCAGGTAAAACTGCAACATCCCGTCTCTGCAACTGTCCAGAAACACTGAAAACAAACACCTGCTTGTTGTGTTTGCTTCCTGCACTGTGTAAAATCAATGCTATTGACCGCTAATCCTAATGAAATAGAGAGGACTCCAACTCCTGTTAACTGTAATGAGCCCCGACCCAATGAGACAAATGCGTCCTGCTGGAGGTCCTCTGGTTCACAGACTTCATCACTCAAACACAGGAGAAGACAGGGCCTGGCCTTTTCAGAGCACCTCTCTTTCTTCTTTACTACTTGATGCCGGCAGCTCGAGCACCATGGAGCTCTCGGCCGCTCAGAGGTGGTAGCCATTTTTAGCCTCCCGAGGCAGAGAGCTGGAGCACATCCTGATGACTAAATGATGAAAAGGGGAGGCGGGAGGAGGGAAGAAGACGAGAGGAGCTGTGTACTCTGCAGGGAGGGGATCTCCTCGGCACTCGAAGAGCTGTAGAGCAGCTCCGAGTCGAAATCTGCAGAATTAGTCCATCCGGCAGCCTCACGTGTCTGCCGAGACGGAGCTGGATGAAAAATCACTCTGCAGCTTAACGAGCTAGCCGCCAGCTTCACCCTGCACATGTGGGGCGTTTCAACACCAAACACTGCTGCTGCTTCATAAAGCTGCACCCAGAGGAGACGTAAAAGGACTGATTCACATTTCTAGAGAGAGAAATCTGCTTCCTGGTCCGGACTCTGATCAGAAGATTGATGCCACTCCTGACTGTAAGCTAAAAATGGAGTCAGCAGGCGGTTAGCTTAGCGTAGCCATCACTGGTTGCCGGGCAACCTCACAGCCAAGACTCCTCTGCTCAGTCAAGTAACTGAGCACATCTGAAGAACAGTTTTGAGACACTTCACATCGGTATTTCCATTTTTCTGCAACTTTTTCCTTCCACTGCACCACATTTCCACTTCAGTCATCTGACAGCTTTTTAAGAAGAAGATTTAACACGACAGTTACAGATCAAACCAGCGGTGTCAGGCTGACTTTAAGATGCCTACGAGTCGTTAACAGCTCCACCAGTTACTGACTTTTCCCTTTAAATTATCACCTATAGAAATTATTCTTTATCTCATTAGAAATCTGAATTAGAGCTTTGTATTTTCTTCTTTCCTCTCCCATTATTTATCGAATATCTGCTGTCCCTGACCATAAAACTGGATACAAACACTGATGCTTCAGGTTAATGATCTAATGGTGTCATATATAAACATATATCAATCAATGCAATACTTTACCTACGTTCTGTTGCTACGTACTTTGATTTAAGCAGGATTTTAAACAGTATTTTCACATTGATGTAAGGATTCAGATTCTTCCTACACAACTGAGGTCCTCTATGCATAAATGATCAAACTGGAGACATGCTGTTGATTCACGTTTAGCACAATAACATTCAACTAAAGTGTTTTAACTGGGAGGTTCAGACTGTGCCTTTAGTGGAACACTGATGGGTCGTATCACCGGGCCTGAACCAGAATATTCAACTATTCAGATGTTTGTTTATTGTGTAGGTATTTGGATTCAGATATTTATATCAGTGAAGGCAACTCCAGGACATTTTATCTGCACATTTTCTCCGATATAAATCTGAAATCCAGAGATGTTTTCTTCTTCCCAGCTCAGACGCCTGACACCCCTCCGACCGGAGCGAACGCCACGCTTCAGTTCAGCCTGACAGTGAAGGAGGAAGACGAAATGCAGAGGAGCTCAGCTGTGTGGGAACGCTTTCAACCGAGCGACGGCAGGAGACAAGAAGCAGGGAGCCACATCTGCATTTCAAAACTGGTCTGTTGGGGTGGAGCAGAAAAGCTCACCTGAAAAACTGAGATGACACGAGCTGGAGAACTTATCTTGAGTGATGAAGCTGCTTTATTTGTTATCGACGCTACACAGGATGGAAACAGCTGCATCTGATCTGAATTGTTAAACTGGGGGATTAGCTTTAGCGCTAATGTTCAAAGAGCATCTAATAATTTCATATGATGTTCCTAAAGACTTTTAACTGCAGCATTCAGAGGAGGTTTAAAAAAATAAAAGGTTACATGAGAGCGAAGGAAGAGAATTCTCAAAACCGACATTTTAAAAAGGTTTTCCAGATGTTACTGAGGCCTGAGACGACAGAATGTTTTCTCAAAATGTTCCTGCAGCGTGTTTTGGTTACAAAAGCAGAACTCTTTGTGACTTTCTAAGGATGTTGTGGGAATATTGTACGAGTGACTCAGTAAAATATGTTCTTTTAGACAACAAAAAAAAAAAGAACATTCTCGATGCGACATTCGGAAAATGTTTTCAAGATCTTATCGAGGCCTTTTTACTTCAAAATGTTCCTGTAATGTGCATTTTACGGAGCCCCTAAAGGGACATGGGCAGAAAAATTTAAATGTTAGTTTCTTGTGTGCACGTGAAATTTTCTCGTGGTCACGACATAATTTCACGTGCGAACAAGATAATTCCCTGTTTGTTCACTGCAGGAGTCTGAAAATGATAATACAGGAAAGATATTCACAGATTCAGACTTCCAGCATCAATAACTCATTAGCGATAAGTTGTCAGAACATAATCGATGCCTCTTTCCATCGTTGTCAGGTAGACAATGTGCTACAAGCCCAGCTTTATCAACAGTAGCTGTCTTTCAGGCTGCAGAAATAACACTGGTGTCTATGAGCAGCCGGCTGGGAGATGAGTGTCCAGGGACCGTCTGCAAATTGCAAAACCGCTGCAACAGTAGAGAGACACCACACAATTGTTCAATAACGTCACCCTTATACGCTGTAGTGTCACCAGAATCACTGCAGCCATTGACTGGCTCCTGTTGATCAGACCACAACACTTGGTTTGAGATACATGTAGATATAAAAATCATACCGTCTGCTAAATTACAATTTGCAGACGGTCCCTGGACACTCATCTCCCAGCCGGCTGCTCATAGACACCAGTGTTATTAGTGCAGCCTGAAAGACAGCTACTGTTGATAAAGCTGGGCTTGTAGCACATTGTCTACCTGACAACGATGGAAAGAGGCATCGATTGTGTTTTAACAACGTGTCACTGATGAGTTATTGATGCCGGAGGTTCACGTGAGCACGAGAAACTTACATTTTAATTTTTTTCTGCCAATATCCCTATAGGGGCTCCGTAGCATTTTGCTGCAGTGTTTTGATGATGTTTTGGGGATGTTGTCGAGGTAACAGAAAGGTTTTCTATTTTAAAAAATGAAGGATATTCTCAACGCAACATTTGAAAAACATTTTAGGAATGGTAGAGCGTGATCACTGAGCAACAACTTCCTGCTAAAAACATCATACTTCCTACTAGAACTTTGCAGAACTTTCTCAGATTGTTATTTAGAGGGAAAACAGGAGATCTAGCTGAGAGTTAATGGGTCTGAAACTTCTTTTAAAGAGTCAGACACAACCTGAAAGAGTCTAAAGATTGATAAAACCGTGTCAGAACTGTGCGTATACATATAAAGGCATAGCACACATATCCAAAGAACTGATGTAAAGTCAGAGAAACTAATCCCAAGAAACACACTTTCCTCCTGTCACAGCAGAGGAATAGCTGCAGTGTATTTTCTATTTTCTCTGCCAGAACAAACAATAAGCAGCTAATCTGTGTACAGTAACAGTCTGAGTCACTGGTGTGACTAAAGTGAGGCTGACATGTCGGATATTTAGATCAGAGCCGACACACTGAGTCCAGTCTGGTCATTATAATATCAGAGCTGGAAGCCTGGATGAGGAGCTTCTCCATGTCATCAGCTCTTCATTTAACAACAGCTCCACCAGCGAAATCAAGTTTTCTTGCGCTGCTGCTGCGTCACGGGGAGTTATTCTGGACCTCCATCAGCCCTCAGTGTGTCTCTGCTCCATTCAGATAAGCTGCGTGTGATGCCCAGCTTTATGCCGAAGCTCAGAGGGACAGAACTCGGTGTCCGAGCCAAAGCTGGGATGGTTACGGGACTGTTCTGGCTCCGCTCCTGAGCCGAGCAGCAGGAGGGATATCCAGGGGACTGCTGACACCCTTCACCCACCGCCCGGCCTGGTTACTGTCCACGGCACGGCTAAATTATCTAAAGCTCAGCGGACAGAAAGGTGAGAGCACCTGAAGGGCTGGAGGCCGGCCAGAGCAAACAGTCTGCACAGCGATCCCAATTAAGGATGAGCGAGGCAGAGCCAGAGGAGGGATTAGGAAGCAATTGCTCGTCCCAAAAGGCCGACCTGGACGCACATTTTGACATTTATCTTAAACCCACCAGCGTGTCTTTCATTGCAGCGATCATCAGAAAGAACAATATCTGAGAGTCTTTGTAGGTCACAGAGATTTAAATGAAACTAAAGCTCAGAACACAGGAATCAGGGCTTTCCTCCGTTCAGACCAGATCAGGACACAAAGAGCATTTTGTGTCGGATGCAAATGTGGCCTTACAGCTGCTTCTAAAGGTCGCCGTTCTGCACATACATCAGAGTGAACTTTACATGACGCATGACTGCAATTTGATGCCTCATTTTATCTTCTCAATGAAGTCACAGCTCATGTCTTTCTTCCCCCCTTGAAACCAACTCGTTCTGGAATACCACCATGAGTTTCTGCTCGGACTGCAAATCCTCATGAGTGCAGCCACGTTCCTGTGAAGCGGCTGTTTGAACTGCATGCAGGAGAGCTTCAGGATCCCCCCTGCATGCTGCTAGTGTGAGTTAATGCTGAGAGTCAGCTGTCAGAGTGAGCAGTCAGGTGAGTGATGGCTGCAGCCTACTGACCTCAGCCACTGACAGACGGCTGAAAAAAAACACAGTTCACCTAAAATGCTGACGGATGCTCGAAAAACTGACGCATGCTGAAGAGTCTCTGGGGTTTTCAGACCCTGTGAGACCCGCTTAGAGACTTAGAATGAGGCTGTTTTATACATTTTCAAGAGGTTTGTGGGGCATTAAACTGATGTGAAAGCTACCCACTGCATAACAGGTGGGAGATAATAGACGCAACGCAGGTTTCGGACATTTACATTATTTTTTTAGCAAACCGTGTTTATGCATGACCAAGACCTTCTCGCTTCCAATTCATCACACCTCTTCAGAGTCTCTTTAGCCTCCTGAGACCCACATGTGTGGACGTCGTATTTTGGCTTCCCTGCACCATAACCCGAACTCTGGAAGTCTGAAAAACTTGAGAGGCACCTGGCTGCAGACCTCCACTGTGAGGAAACAGGAAATGCACGGGATGCATTACAAAATAAAATCGCTGAGGCACTTCCGGTGGAATTAATTTTCGTGCTAATGCATTAGCAGTACAGCGTATCATCTATAGTATGTATTGTTTTAATTTATATATTAAACTTGCTAATATTTTGAGAATGAGCCTGATTGTGAGTTTTTATTCCTGCTAACAGAAAAATCCTTAAATGTTATTTTAATGCTCAGTTACAGTCATAAGAATAGAACAAAGACGTGCTACAGGTAATGAAGACAACACGATAATTACTGATATAATGACAAAGTCGGCGACCGGGGACATTAAATAACAAAAGTGTGACCGTTAGATTCCCGTAAAACTACTTCTATCCTGCTACAGAACCGTCAGAGCCAGCGGCAGATTTCAGAAAGTCTATCCGAGCTAAGGCTGCTGTCAGCGGGGAGCTGTGAGCGCTGACCGCCCGGTAGTAGCTGTCTAACGGGGACACTCACATCTCAGAAATCACTGGAGTCAATTTTTAAGCAGAGTTTATCTGATAAATTGACCACAGATTTGATGTTTATACAACCACTTTATTGCCTCAAATAATCTTAAAACTAAATGTTGTGTCACATCATGGTCGTACCATGGACAAGTAGGAATACTGAGAAACAGCCACAACCACTCGTTAAATGGCTGCTTCTTCTTTTGGTTTAATTAACGGTTAGCAAACCAACTTCACATGCGTCACCGCCACCTACCGGACTGGACGCTTTAAATGTCCTTTCCTTTTTTTTACCCGTTACTTCCTGTCCTCACAGTGGAGGTCTGCAGCCAGGTGCTCTTGAAAAACTTTGAAAACTCCTCCTATTGTGCTGGCTAGTCCACGACTCTCCAGGAGCTGTGCGTTGTACCTGACGACAAGCGCAATTACTATTCATGTTACTACTACTACTCATGACTATTATTCAAAGACATAGCTTATTTTTTATATTTATTAGGTCCTACTAATCCCAAATAACTGGGGTAAATCAAAAATGCAAGGCCCAGAAAAGGTCAGGTCCCAACAGGCTATAGTAATTTTCCAATGTCCTAGGGTTAGCTAGCATAAAGACCAAAGCAGTCTTCTTTAAAATAAAAAAAACAACAGGAGGAATGAGTCAAACACAAGACTTTCACCAAGAATATTGTGGGAAATATTATGGGAAAATGTAATGCATGCATATAAAATTAGATATGTTCGATTGTTTTTAGAGTTGGAAACTGGATGTATCTTAGTAAATTCAATATTGCGTGGACACACAGCTCCATATATAACAGCAGTTTAGCCTCATATTACCCCCAGTCTGCTCCACACTCTCAAGGCCTTTTAAAAACACATCACAGAAGCCCTTAATTGTTACTTTAAGAGCAAACTGAGGAGCGTAAGCAACATTTAGCTCTGCACTTCTGTCTGGATAAGAGGCCTTGAGGGGTTTTTGCTCCATGAAAATATTTATTCCTGGCACCCAAATGCGCCGCTGCGAATACAGAGCGACGTCGGCAGAAAGACCCCACAGCGGAGCGTTGGAATTCGGGTCACAAGTCAGGGGATGGATGCGATCAATAGCAGCTCCTCGCAGTGAGATATGCATGAGTGTGTCTGTGTGCCAAAGCAGTGACAGAGACGGAGCTGCTGCTCTCACAGCCAACGCTGGATCAGGACTGCTGGTGGAATGAACCCCCTCCGTCCTCCGCCACCCTGCAGCGCTACTGCTGACACCATATTCCATCAGAGGGAGACGGAGGCAGGGTGACAACAAGAGGAGTCATCATTTGGAATAAAAAAAACCCACAACAACAACAACAGAAGAGGAGGTGGAGGCTGATGGAGACAGGAGGGAGCGCAGATGGAGGCTGGAGATGGTTAAATAAGTCCGCTGGGGGCAAACACACATGTAACCCGCAGGAAACCGATGATCTGATCGTGAACAATCTGTGTTGGAGGCCGAACACACGACCGAGCTGTCGGACATCTTGTGGTGCAGCGATCAAAGCCTCTGGTCAGGCAGACAGACAGACAGACATATAGAAAGGCGGACAACAACCGGGATGCGTGTGCGGTTCGTCATCGCCGATGTAAACACGACCAAATGTTGGCGAACAGCTGCTGGGACTTCTGACTCAAGCGCAGGCTGTAGGGGGGAAAAAAAAAATTAAAACTAAATTAAATCAGCTGGTTTCCATGGCGACCTCTTCCCCAAAATCCCTCTCAGACTTACTCAGACCCCCTCCTAAAGCTCACAGACGCTGCGCCAAGACAAAGAACGGCTGAACCCTGACACGAGAAGGAAAGCCAGCCTTCCACACGCGAACATTTTAAGAAAGAGAAAAGCTGGAGCCGAGCAGTTCTGTAAGCGGTCAGAGGCGATAGAGGCACAGCTGTGGAGTTCTGTTGTTGTTATTCTGAGCAGTAGAGCTTATTGGAGTTTGATGGCAGCAGCAAACGCTCTCTAAACAGGAATTTTACTATTATTTCCTCGCCCTGTGAGCGTCTGCAGAACAGCTTCTCCTTGTTGAGAATAAGCAGCGAGCCTTTTCCGTCAAGCAGCATCTATTTAAACTTGAGGAAACCATCTAAAAAAAAAAAAACATAATAACGATACCAATACTGGTTGCTGGATCCTAAACCTGGTAGATGTTGAAGAAGAAACACTAGGATGGTGCTCCAAGTTGAGTTTAGCTTCAACCAGACCTGCTTTGTACAGAGGAATGCAGGTCTTTCTCTGGTTTAATCAGTTAATACCCCTTTGTTTCTTCCACTTACATGTATTTTATTGTAATTGAGTGGAGACTAGAAGCTTCTCTGTGCACAGTCACCCAGTTATAGTCTACAGTATCCTGCAACTTGTGGAAACTGCCCCAGAAAACAAGATATAACGCGTTCAACTCATCATAATTTTATCAAAACTGGGCCCTGGATCCTGAACCTGGTAAATAATGGAAAGAAAAGACTGGGATGGTGCTGCAAGCTGAGATTCAAATTGCCACATGGGTGTTTCAGAGGTTTCTAACACCAACTTGAGCAAGACCTACTTGTTTTTCTTGGCTTCCACCTACACCTACTTTCGACAGCTAAATGCATTCATTGTTTGTGTAAGTTAAAATTCATATTTAGCTCTGAAACGTTAATGTCGGTGCCTGTGGTTGTGGTTAGGGATTACTGTTAGCAGGAAAGTCGTTTACCAGTTTTAGTTGCTACTTGATAAAACAGTGCTATGACAGAAACCGCTCCATAAGTCTTCGCTATTTTGTCCTATGGCATCTCATCACGTCAAGCTGACCTAAAAAAAAAGCATGTGCTGAATATAAAGGTGTTTACATGAAAAAATAGAACACTTCTGGTGACTCTTGTGCAATTTTTTGTGAGACCAGGCTGGAAAAAAGACAAGCAGCACCCTGCAGAGCTGAAAAGAATGAAACGTCCCAAGCTGCAGTTCCTCAAATGTCCACTAGAGGCTGCCTCCAAAAGTGAGTCAGTCCCCATAGACCTCCATGTTAAAATGTCCGACTTTAAAAGTGGAAATAAACACGTTTACAGCCTGGTGCAATCAGCAGTTTTGGTCTCTAGAGATAATTTTTCCATTCATGAGAGCTGTACTGGGTGTGAATCTTTACACATCACACCAGTTTGAATTCTATTAAGGTGTAAAGTTATGCATAATTAAGGGCCATCTTTACACAGTCTATCATACATTGATGGTTTATGAATAAAAAACTACCAGAATTGCCAGTTTTACGGTTCACATGAACACTTTTTCATTTAAAGGGCTGTTTTGACACCACAAAATAATCCTCTTAATCAGCTTGTGGCAACAAGCTCAAGTCCAGTTCTGTTCTGTATGCAGATGTTGCACAGTGACGTGACACTTCTCCCACGTTAGCTTCAATTTATTTAAGAAAAAAAAAGGTACATTTTGTGATTCCAGCTGGTTTTTCACCTCCTCTGCGACGGCAATCTTAATATCTTTGGACAAAATATGACATTTAAGGAAGCACTGATCCACGTTTTTCACCATTTTGCGACATTTTACTGCCTAAATGTTTAATTACAGTGAAAATGAGAGTTGCAGCTCTGCTATAGAACACTCCGACTTATTCTAACTCACACAAAAGCTCTGTGTGAATACAGTTTGACAGATTAATTGATAAAAATCACAGCTGCATCTCTAATTCTCCAGCAGAAAGCCATTCAGCCTTTTTAAAGCTGCAGATGTGACGTGTGATGCTGAGGCCTCCGTACGTGACCCCGAATGAACACCTGAGTCATCGTTCCTCTTTATATTCGTTCAACGACCCGCTGTGAAGGAATCTGACACCTTTCATTCCCCTGCCTGAGTGTCATTTATTCAACCTGCTGCTCTCAGTGTGAAACCCTCCAGTGGAGACGCTGACTGTGGACCATCACGCTGAGGACATGGAGGATTAGCTATTCACATCATGAGGGAGCCGGTCGGCCTTCCATAAGCAGGCAGCCCACGTACTGTAACCCAATTACAGAGGAAGCTGTAATTCGGAGCTGCTAACCATGAAACACGTCTCCCCGGAGCAGCCATGTTATCTGTGTTCAGCAAACCCTGGACAAATAGGAGAGCAGCTCAGCGGATCACCCACTTGTGCTGTGTTTGTTTCGCTGCGTGTTGTCTGCCTGATGTCTGCTGTTTGCTTCGGCATGCTGAGAGCGTCCTCCACCTGAGGCTCCCCTCCTCCAGCACTCTGCCCAGAAACACCTCAGCTGGTCGGGTTTGCTCGGCTCGCAGCTCCCTGGAGGCACCAACAGGACGTCCAGCAGTGGAGGATGTTGTTCTCCATCCAGTTCTCACTTCCTGTCTCTTGTTTTTCTGCTTTATCTCCCCATTATCTACCTCTTCTGTTCCGTTTCCTGTCCTTTTCTTTTCACTCCCATTTCTTTTCATTTTCTTTCCATCTTTACCTGTTTACTTTCCTTTCTTTCATCATCATCACATTTTTAAGATTTTTATTCACTGAAAATTTTGAAAACTAGGCTCTATGTTTCCACATCACTATGTTCCAACAGTCCTATGTTCCCACATACCTATGTTCCCACATCTCTATGTTCACACATCCCTATGTTCCAACAGTCATATGTTCCCACAGCCCTATGTTCCCACAACCCTATGTTCCCACAACCCTATGTTCCCACAACCTTATGTTTGCACAACCCTATGTTCCCACAACCCTATGTTCCCACAACCCTATGTTCCCACATACCTATGTTCCCACATCTCTATGTTCCCACATACCTATGTTCCCACATCTCTATGTTCCCACAGCCCTATGGTCCCACAGCCCTATGTTCCCACAGCCTTATGTTCGCACAGCCCTATGTTCCCACAACCTTATGTTACCACAACCCTATGTTACCACAGCCTTATGTTCCCACATCCCTATGTTCCAACAGTCCTATGTTCCCACATCCCTATGTTCCCACATACCTATGTTCCCACATACCTATGTTCCCACATCTCTATGTTCCCACATACCTATGTTCCAACAGTCCTATGTTCCCACAACCCTATGTTCCCACAACCTTATGTTCGCACAACCCTATGTTCCCACAACCCTATGTTCCCACATCCCTATGTTCCAACAGTCCTATGTTCCCACATCTCTATGTTCCCACATACCTATGTTCCCACATCTCTATGTTCCCACAGCCCTATGTTCCCACAGCCCTATGGTCCCACAGCCCTATGTTCCCACAGCCCTATTTTTCAACAGCCCTATGTTCCCACATCCCTATGTTCCAAGAGCCCTATGTTCCCACATCCCTATGTTCCCACATCTCTATGTTCCAACATCTCGTCCTTAAACCAAGGACCACCTGTATTGGCAACACCTTTGGACTTTTGTTAATTGTTTTTTATGATTTTTGCTGTTTCTGTTAATGTGCGGGACTTTGTATTGCAGTGAAAATGAGCAACAGTGAGGAAAAATGCACAAAGAATGCCGATAACCTGGAGTTTATAGGGTTGACAGCATTAGTAGTGGTAATAACCTGCTTGCATTGCCCAGTTTTAATATGTCTTCTCTTTGTCAACACTTGGATTTCGAGTGCAGCCACAGAAATGCGCGACTCCGGGATGTTTGCACTCACTTACAAGCTGCGACACTCATCCTAAAGTGTGTGTGTGATCTGTTAAAGGTCACAACGCCGAGATCCAGCAGAGCGATTCCTCCCCCTGACCTCCCGCCACACCAAAACATGAATGTCACCGCTTTGTTCGCCTTCATCTCTCCTGCTCTTTCCTCTCCGTCTTAATTCGCCGCCTTCCCTCGGGGGATGATGGGATTTGTGCGTGGGTTCAGGCCCGCTGGTTTCATTCTGTGTGGGGACAAACAGCAGTTGTGTTGTTCTCTGTGGGCTTCGCTTTGTTGCAGTGAGGAGAAAACAGGGAGTCCGCTGTGAGGATTTAAACTCCGAGTAAACAAAGAAATAAAAAAAGACGCAGCTGAGGGCAGATTATGCGGCTGTGTTGGCCGATGGACGTGAATATTAATGTGAGTCGCTCTGAAGATGCTGATTAAAATGTTTTGGGATGTTTTCTTCCGTCTGCGCCTTTGACATTCACGGACTAATGGAGCATTAAGCCTCGTCGGTGTGGCTGGATGCTTACATTTCACTGAAAATGGTGAATAATAATCATGTAGTCATGTCAGCAGCCCTGCTGCACGACATTATTTGCGGGGACCAAGATAAATAATATGCAATTCATAAGGGAGTATCTACTGGTTATGGATTTAGGACTAATTAACATTGAAGCTGCATTCAGCAACTAAAAATGAACTCATAATCTTACCAACATTCACAGATCAGACAATGGCAGAGCTATGTTACTGTTCCATTGGATTGACGTTTGTCTTAATGACTCTGTTTTTGGTCTCCACCACCTCCTGCTGAGAATATTTGGTTCTTTACCTGCTAGACGTTTGCATATCTTTCTTCACCTCTAACTTTTACCTACCTGCTGTTTGGTCCTGCACAGGCTGGGTACAGTAAAGATTTACTGAACCAGCGCTCCAGTGTGCAACCGTTTTGGTCACGTAAATGAAGAGAAACCTTACAGATGCAACTATTTTGCCAGGTTTTTGTTTGTCATACTGATTCACCTGATATCTACCAGGTCTGAATGTGTCTCTTGGTGGCCCGACAAGTTGGATGAAGTTCCCACTGAGGTAAATCTGACCTCGGAAGACATTATTTCACTGCTGTCTGAGCTGCAGTAAGTCAGCGGACACTAGAAGGTTGTCGGTGCACAGCTGCCTGGAAGCGTCTGCCGCTGCATGTGAGGCATTTAGGGAACATCTGTAATTTGTAGGTTCAGAAAACAACCTACTTAACACTCTTTCCTTCTAAACAGCATGAGTCTCTGCATGCACATCTGTTACGCTGCACCTCCATGAGTAACAACTCAACCAGCGAGCAACACTGAGATATGATCAAACTGCCAGCTTGATGCACTACGACTGTAATTTTGCTGTCCAAGTGTTCGTATTCGAAATTCAAACATTAAAAAAGCACAACGTCTCCAAGAAGTTAATGACCAGCAGAGCAGCCCCTTCTCCCTTCAGTGTTTCAACCCCAGGCAGCAGCAAATTAAATTATAATACAACTTAACTCTGCTTATAATACAGCCAATAACAAGATGCCGTTTACCAACTTTGAGTCCCAGATCATCCTGATGAAAATGAACTAAACACTTATCTGTGCTTGGAATCCGATTTGCAATCAGTTATATAATGAAAATACCGATGGGAACTGGCAAAAAAGGTGTGACGAAGAATTTTGAGTTGACTCAAATTATTTGTTGTGTACTTATATTAAAAAAATTAGGCACCCCAGGGCGACCAGTGTAAAAAAGTCTGGAGCCCTGCAAGTATAACATTAAAATAAACAAACTAAACGTTTTACATGGGCCAGAATTATTAAATCAGAAGCTAGATAAATTAGGAAAACATGCATCTACTCAGTTACGCCTTTAGATGAATAGGCTTTAATACCTATAGTTGATGAAGAGACAAATACATGTATAAAGTCTGGCCAAGGCACAAATGTGGAATAGGGAAAGGAAAAAGACCAGAATTTGAAAATCCAGCCCTCCTCCTGCAGCTCTCCCTTCTCAGTCCTTCCCACCAGACGAGCAAAGATGTGCAAACGCAACACAACTTTGATGGTAAATATAAATATAAACTTAGGCCCCATCCACATGAAGACGAGCCCAGGCCTAAACGCACCAATAGTCCATCCAACCCGTGTATCATCCACACCAAGGCGCCGTTTTGGGGGTCTGAAAATGATCCTTTCTGAACCTAGGTCCCGCTTTTAGGTGTCGGCTGGAATAGCAACTTTTCTGACTGATCGGATCTGCATTTGTAGAGCAGCACCATCTTTCTGAAAAACTGTGACTGGCCAAAACCTCCTATTAACAGCTTTACAGTCTGAAAACCAAGCAGAGATGAAGTGCACAAATCGAGTTTATTATTATGGAATTTTAGCAGAATAAGGCCAAAAAATGTATAACTAGAAAAGCACTCAGAGAGCTCATACCTCCACCAAGGAGCTTCAGTCCACCCCCAACTCAATCTCCCAGTTCACATATTTTCTATGGAACGTTACAGATACTAATGTAATTACAGACAGTTCAAATGTCCTACCAACAATGCGGCCTTCACCCCATCCGACCTAATGAACAGGCGCGGCCTCTAGCGCGATAGCTCCTAACAGCCTCCCAGCTTCTTAGACAACCGGAGATAAGAATGCCGGCCCAACCGTGCGTATGTCGCTCAGGAAGGAAAGAGAAGTCCGTCACTGTCGCTGTCTGTCACGTGGAGACCCAAAATGTCATGTGGTCAGAGGGGGTTACCCCAAAAACAAGAGTGCCCTCTGGTGGCTTTTAGAGTAAAACATATTTAATTGTTTTTTAATTATTTTTAAAAATGTGGATTCTTGCAGCTGTTCTCTCAAATGTTCATGTAAATATAATCACAGTTTTACTTTTGCTAATAGTATAACTGTCTAAAATGATGTTAAATTATAGTATTTAACAATGAAAATATATATTTAACACTCCTGTGGCTACAGTAAACTAGTTTATTTTCCATTTTGCAGTCCTTTTCTCATCATATTTGTCAGTGTGACTCCTTCAGAACTGTGCATTTATCTGTTTGTTCTTCAGTTAACATCTCAGCGAGCAGAGTGTTAAACCGGAGAATATCATTCAGTGTGATTTGCAGTGAAAGCCTGGCATTTATCAGGTCCTCGTGTCTGGAAGAGCAGCTCAGAAGCCGAGGATTGTGGGTCTCTGGAGCGTGTAGTTCACGTGTAGCCGCCCGGCGAAGCGTGACAACACGACAAGGCTTCGTGTCGATGCAGGGTCATTGAGTATGCGCACACACAGGTAGCGTCGGAGCCAAGAGACACAAATCGTACGAGGAGAGTGGAGAACACGGGACGGTTCACCTGAGCGAGCAGCGGAACATCCAGCTGCTTGGATCTTATCAGGATGAACCGTCTCAGGAGTAATGGAGCGGAGAAAACACAAAGCATCACACATCACAGACTGCAGGGCTTCACCGATTCCTCCGTTTGTTCCTCCGTCTGTGACTTCAGTCTGACCTCTTCTCCCAGGAGCTTAAATAGAAAAAGTTCTGCAAAGTTCTACTAATATTTTCAGTTTTCTTTCAGCTCCCAGAATGTTCTTTATGAATGCAGGAGAACTAAAGACGTTCTGAGAATGTCTGGTGACGACTGTTACACGCTTCTCACAGTTGGATGTTGCACTGAGAACGTTCTTCGTTTGTTATCACGCAACATTGTGGGAATGTTTTGTCGAAGAACGTTCTAAAATGTGTTCCTTCAACGACGTCTTCGGAGTACTGCAGCCAGGATGCTCCATCTTGGTTGGGAATGTTTTATAAAAGTCATCTGATGCCTCGAGGACATCCTTCTTATGTAATCTTTGACGTCTTGTAGAAGTTCTATACATCTTAAGAACGTTCTGTAATGTGTTCCCTCAACAGAGAGGCAAAATGTTCTACCTTTAACATGCTGCTTTACAGGAACAATAACAAAAGTTCTCCATCGTCTGACACCTTAGTTTGAGAACGTTCTTATTCTGTTGTCATGTAATATTGTGGAAACATTTTATAGGTTCTACAACGTGTTCCTCAACAACATCTCCATAACATCCGTAGAACATCGTAGCCAGAATGTTCCACCTTTTTTTTAGTGTATCACATAATGGGAATGTTTTAGAAAGATCACCTAAGGGCTCGAGAACATCCTTCCTTTGTTTTGGTCATGTAAACAAGAACGTTCTATAAGGTGTTCCCTTAACAAAAAGGCAAAACGTTCTACCTTTAATATGGTAATATATGTGGAAAACATTCTTTCAATGTTCTCCTTTTATTATGGAACATTGTGGGAACATCTTACAGAAGAATGTTCCTCAGTGAAATGTTCCATCATTAATATATATCACATGACAGAAACTTTACAAAACGTTCCGAGTAAAAAACATTTTATCATCTGGGGTCTCAATAACGTCTGGAAAACTTATTTTAAATGTTGGTTTGAGAACATTGCTCTGTTGTTATCACGGAACATTGTGAGAATGTTTTATAGAAGAACGTCCAACGTGTGTTCCACAACAACATCTGTAAAACGTCCTCAGAACATTGCCGCCAGAACGTTCCACCTTGGTATTATAACGCATTACAGGAACGTCTTATCAAGAACGTTCTGTCACCTAAGGGTTTTGAGAACATCTTAAATATGTTATTTGAATGCTGCACTGAGAACATTCTTCCTTTGTTGTGGTCGTGTAAACGTCTGATAGAAGAACGTTCTATGAGGTGTTCCCTCAACAAAACGGCACAACGTTCTACCTTTAATATAGTAATATATATAAAAAACGTTCTGTAATATGAGGCGTGGAACATTGTGGAAACATCCTTTAGAAGAATGTTCCACCTTTATTATATCACATTACAGGAACGTTATAAAAAGTTCTGCATCAAAAACATTCTGCTGTCTAAGGCGTCGATAACGTCTGCAAAACATTTTCTGAATGTTGGCACGAAAACGTTCTTGTTTTGTTGTCATGTAATGATGTAAGAAACGCTCTGTGTAAAAAACATTCTGTCATCTGAGGCCTGGAAAACCGATTTTGAACTCTGGTTTGAGAACATTCTCCTTCTGTCATCATGGAACACTGTGAGAATGTTTATAGAAGAACATTCTATACTGTGCTCCTTCAATCGCATCTCCATAACGTCCTCAGAACGTTGCCGCCAGAAGGTTCCTCCTTTGGTAATATATCTCTCCTTAGGCCTCGAGAACATCTGGAAAACATTTTTTGAACGTTGGTTCCTCCTTTGCTATCATGGAACATCCTCTGAATGTTGACGTTAAAACATTATAGTAACTTCACAGGAACATTTCTGGAAATGACTGTTTTTCTAAAACACTCTAATGATTTGACTGAAACATTTTCTGTAAAAAATAACTGGAACTTGTTGGTAACGTTATCCAGTGTTGTGAGAACGTTCTCTGCCAGCTGGGTTCCTCCATGCTCCTGTTTGCTCGTATTTGTTTTTGTTTTTGCTTCTCCGTCATGGCCGTCTATGTGTGGATGAATGTTGAGGAGATCACTGGAGCAGAATGAATCTCTTCCTCCTCCAAAGACTCTCACTGCACGTGCTCAGATGTGACGTCACACCTCAGATGGCATTAAGGGTCGATTACATAACACACACACACACACACACACACACACACACACACACACACACAAAATGTTTTCATATTCATAAATATTGTAAATGGTCTGCACTTATATAGCACTTTTCTCTACCTTAGTGGTATCCAAAGCGTTTTACAGTGTGTTTCTCATTCACTCATTCACATACCAACAGAGCTGCCATGCAAGGCGCTAATCTACCATTGGGAGCAACTTGGGGTGAGGATATTGAACCGCCAACCTTGCGATCAGTGGACAACCTGCTCTACCACCTGAGCCACAGCCGCCCAATATGTTAATATACAGTAAACCTGTGTGGTAATAATTATTCCTTTTTTAATTACACCTTGTAATTAGTGTCTATTTCACTTATTAAAGGGAGACTGTGGCCAAAAATGTCAATTACAGCATATTTTTTTTAATTCAAAAAAGATTCCATTGCTTGATGTTTTCATATTAAAAGTGAGGTTTTGTTTGCAGCTCCTCAGCGTTTTAGCATCTTTTAGATCTTTGTTTTGCTTCGACAGCCTGTAGCTCAACCAGGCTTTACAAATTTTACTCTGGTGCAGCATCAACACATTAAAAACCTGTGCATTTTGAATATTTTCTACATTTAAAAAAAACTATACAACAACAGTTTATTCTATATGTACGGAAATCTGTGCAATATCATTATTTCTACTCCTGGAAGGCGCAATAACACTGTTGTTTTTATATAAATATAATATATAAATATTATTTTCCACATCCAGAGGAATGTGTGCAGTATGAGAAGTAGCTATGCATATTTTTTATTCATTTTCATTTCCCACTGATTGTCTTTGCTGCTGTAACACTGCAAAACCTCCCCACTGTGGTATTAATAGAGGCTTATCTTATCTTAATTTGGATGGGATCAGCCCATTAAAAGGCTGTTATCATCACAGAGATTATTCCCATAGATGTGGGTTAGTAGAGACTTCCAAATAGGCTCAGTATACAAATCGCTGATTCTGATCAAACAGAAAGTAACCCCAGTAGCGTCTATTTTAACCAAAGTTGTAATGATTTAGTAAACCTAACTGAGTAGTTTTAGTGCCTGCACATAACCAAATACTGACTGAAGATGCAAGTAAAATAAAACAGAACTAAACCTCTCCAATCTCTAAATGTGAACTCTTGTTCTCATTTTCCCAATGGAACTAATGCAGTTTATTGCTTAGGTATGTAAAATATTCATTTTTGTAAAGGGATATTGAGTGAAAGGTGTGAAAAACAGGCTAAAAAACATCAATAACACAAAGATTTTTCATATTAGTTATATAAAAATACCTTCTTGCTGTTTAACTGCGTCTTGTTGTGCTTTTTTTCTTATTTATAACAACTTCAGCACGTGAGCAGCTTTGTGGTTTCTCTCTGTTTCTCTCTCTGCATTTCCTATGTATTACTAAGCTGTGCTCACCATAATACAAAACTTGTTTACTGCAATTACTGGCTTCTTTTCTTGCAACAAGAAAACAAACCCTCTTCATGAAGTTTAAAACAATATGCTGGGACTATATGTAATAATACCCACGAGAAACAAAGAAAAAGATTATCACACCACGGGTCTCCAAGTGTTTGCAGAAAAATGCTAATAAAGTAGAAAGATTTAAAAGTGTGTTTGTTGATTATATTTACAGTGTTTTACCGTTATAGCTAAAAGAAGGTAGTTTAACTGTGTCCTATTGTGTGTTTTCTCTTATTTATAACAACTTCAGCACGTGAGCAGCTATGTGGTTTCTCCCTGTTTCGCTCTGCGCTTCCTATGTATTATTAACCATAACAGGAAACTTGTTTACTGCGATTACTGGCTTCCCTTCTTGCAGCAGGAAAACAAACCCTTTTCATAAAGCTGAAAACAATGAGCTTTCACAATATGTAATAATATCCACATGAGACACACATGAAAAGAATATCACATCACGGGTCTCCGAGTGTTTGCAGAAGAATGCTAATAAAGGATTTAGAAGTGCGCTTGCAGAATGTATTTACAGGGAGAGCAGATGAAATAAACAGCATGTACATGAGGCAGTTCCTGACACTAAAGGGAATATAAAAAATAATTCATCATGACAGGCGTTAAAAGACTGACTTCCACCTTCTTGACCTGCCAGATGTGTTCATGTGTGTTGGTTTTCTCGTTAATCTTTTCCTGAACATCTGCATGAAAGCAGCTTTTAACTAATCAAGTGTCTTTGCTTTAAAAGGCCGACGTGAGGAGACACAAGAGAGACTCTTCACAGACCGAAGCCTCTTTTCAAGTATTAATGACGGAGGCTGGCCAGGTTTGTGATATGCGTCGGCCATCATTACGCCTGATCACAGGAAGCGGACTCGCTCCAAAGTGGCCCCCCTGCCGAGCGCCGGGTTTTCGAAGCACGGTTGCCATGGAGATGCTTTTTAGTATATCAGCCAGCCTCGTTCTCAGTGTGTGTCTGTGCGCGTCGAAATGGCCGCGAACATTATGTATGTGAAGTGCTTTTAGCGAGAGACGGCAGCGGGATTTAGAGCTACCTGTTCAGAGGCAGAATTCACACGATCAACACGTCAAGGTTATGCAACGGTGATAATCTGGTCTCAAGATCAGAAGAACAGAGGATATGTATAATGTGACTAATGTATGAAGTGCACTTAGAGCATGAGGAGCTGCTGGGATAAATGCTACCACTTTTCCACCAAGAAGAACCAGGTGCTGGTTCTGGTGCTTAGTTGATTCTAATCTGGTTCCTCCTAAGAACCTGTTTGTTTTTCCATTGAGCCAAGTTGGAGCCATTGTGTCACCATAAAACCACTACGCTAGCATCCATTACATAGCAGTTAATCAAAAGCAGTAAGTTGATGATAATATCTATGTTTATCTCTATAGATGGTCTTAAGGCTGATTGTCAGGCGGAGGTCCTCCTGTTGCCTGGACACATCCGTGATCACGCTACTGGTGGGACACAACTGTAGCGGATTTCAGGTCAACAGTTTGTGGTAAACTTCCAGGAGTCATTCCAATACATGTGTGATGGGACCAGGGACGTCCTGGAGAACAAGGACACTAACTACCGCTTGTGTGTCCCTTTCCACCGTTGATGGTTGGTCACCATAACCCCGCCCCCAGCCCCTGATGTACTCGGTGCTTAGCTCTGGACCAGCAAAGAGTTGGTGCTTGCTGAGCTCCAGTTTATAGAACCTGGAGTCGGTGCTTAGGTGGTGGAAACACAAAGAAGTGGAGCTAAGTCAGGCTCTGGCTCCGAACTAGACCTGGAACCAGCTCGGTGGAAAAGAGGTATGTGCGAGTACAAACTGAGTAATGAGCATACGGCTGCTGTACACAGGATATTAGGACAGTAGTGTCCAGCTTGATGGGTCAGTTAGTTGGTCAATTCTCAAATTCGTAAGGGGAAAAAGCTCTACATCAACAGTCTTCCAAGATTATTCCATTAAACTGTGAACACCCCCACGTTTTTACAACTTTGAACTGCCCCAACCTGATGGAAACTGCTAGGTTTACCTTATTAACGTGTACCGAACTGCATTTTGTTGAAAACGTTAAGCGTAAACTTTGCACACAGCAGTTTGAATGTCACAGCTTAATCTTAACCATCTGCATTTTCCTCAGGTTCAAATGATTTATTAAGCTGCAAATATTAACTTTTTGGTCATTTAGTTCATCTGCAGACAATGTCCACATGTTTTCCATATTTTTTTGGACTCCATCCTATGAGATATTATTAATGTATTTTTATTTTTACCGTCCATAGGCGCACAACAAATGCTTGGATTGGGCTTGTGCCGACTACGTATGCTGAAGCAGTTCATTCTTTCATTTGAGATCTAAGCCTAAACACTGAAATTATATAAATGCTAATCAAAAAATTAGATGACCAGATTCCAAAAAGGTCTAATGTTTGTATTTTTTTTCTCCCCCAGGCTTCTTCTCTGAACAGAACAACGAGTAAATTAGGGGAAAAGAATGGGCTTTCTATCAAAAGTGTAGCATTTCGAAAGTGTAGGATTGATAGTAGGGTTACGTCAAAAGACAGGCTAGGTAGATAAATAGGCAACATTGAAATTGTTTTTATTTATTCATTTTTTATTTAGACATGAAATACATGAAATATGTTAAATACTGTGATGGATTAAATAAGACGCATAGCTGGAACTTTTAGCATATTTAATTACAGATATCCCAAGCCCGGTTTTAGGATTGCGATTGAAAACGATAACTGATCAGTATCGGCACAAACCTCTGCCGGATTCATAGTTTGCGTGCTCTTCACAAGCTGAACCCCCACAATGCTCTCTGCTCTCCAACACAGAACCGCCTTCCTCCTCTGGTCTCTACAGTACTAAACAGCGAGAGGCTCCACCTGGTGGCACAAACAGGTACTGCAGCTACTCTACAATACTCACAGTGTGTATAATGTAGAAAAATTGCAAATTAAATGGCTTCAATCAGATCGAGAGCAAAAAAAACAACAACAACCAAACTTGATGAGGACGTTATTATAATTACTTTAATTATTTACGAGTACATGTGAGCATGTAAAGCCAGTGCTCACTTAATACAGATACTGTTACCTGTCGACTACATGATGCAGCCAGACCATCGTGATAAAACAGGAAGCTGCGTCTTTGCTACAGATCGCACACTTCTTTCATCTACCCTCCTGCATATCTGTGTGTGCGTTCAAACGGAAAGATTTCACACATGACGTCCAGCAGCACGTGTTAAAACCCATGCTGGGAGCTGATATCCTCATATTCCAGTCCCAGCACTGATGCGAACCATCATTAGTGCACGGTTGAAAAAAAAACGTGAGGAATTATTGAGGAGCAGATCAAAAAACAATCTGATCCAAATGAATCATTGATGAGCAGCTCCTGATTAACCCAGAATCCAGGACTCTGCAGCAGATAATGAGAGAACCTATGTGAATGAATAATTAGCTTAAAAGTAGTTCATAACAAAACTCACTTTCTTTACTAGTCAGTCCTAATTAACTGTGAAGCAGCAGCTGAGCCGTATGAAGCAGAAACCACACATCCAATGCTCATTATTTAATCATTGCTTACCAATTTAAATTTAATTTAATAAAGAAATCATCCACTTCTGGTCCTTTTGTGCATCTCTGCAGTCGTTTTCCATCTATTTCTGCTCATTTGATGCATCTTTGTGGTTGTTCAGTGTCTCTCTGGTGATCATTCGTTGCAATCTGCGTAGTAAAAATAACATTTCACAGATATCTATGAAGTAATCATCATTATTATATTAGTTATTCTTATATTAAGGTGAAAGTTTTCAACCTCCTTGGAGATTTTCCTCTTTTACTGCTTTTCAACAATGAAGCATGATCAGTAAAAATGTGTTTTTTCAGTGGAGAATTTACCAAAAAAGTCTCTTTCCTGTCAAAGTGAGAACAGATTTGTACAAAGCAAAGTCAATTATCAAAAATATAAAACATAAAAACAGTGTTAGCAGAAATATTCACCTCGTTTCAAATCCGTATTAAGTAAATTCACCTAAATTTAAGATTATAAAGGGCATAAAAGCAACTATACTATACAGGTGGTCCTCGGTTTACGAATGAGATCCATTCCTATGATGTGTCATGAGTTGATTTTCAGTGCAAGTCTGATTTTATACCTAAATTAATACCTTAAGTTTCTTTGTTTGGCTTTCTTCTGCGCTGTTACGCCTCATGACTCCGTGTTCCCCTTGTGACTGCGCACCAGCAACTAGTTCTCACGCAAGTCTCTTAATGTTTACGAACCAAACCGCTGATTTCAAAATTAGGTTTTTAAGTAATTCATGGGAGTCATTCGTAACCTGAAACATCGTACCACAAGACCGTCTTAAACTGAAACCTCCTGTAATGTTATAGCTATGATAGCAGCTTTCTATATTAATAAATCCATAGGTAAAGATTATTTTTCAAATATGTGTGAAATTTTGTTCGTTTCAGTGTTTTAAATTAACACAGACTGACAGGAAAAGTAAAATAATTACAAAAAGACGTTACTTTTCACTTTGACATGAAAGAGTCTTTTGGGGGGTAAATTTGTGCCAAAAAAAGGTCAAGTTTAACTGATTTTAATTCAATGTTGTATCAAACTGCATCCCCAAATATTGATGACATTAAATACAAACAACATTAAGAAAAATATCTATTCAAACACCATAAAGTGCTTAATAATGAGCTGCTATAGAATGAAATGGGAGATACTATATTAATGAACCATTAATTACTGATTCTACCTGTAAATGTAGTTATTTTAAGCGTCTTGCTAAATTTAAACAGCCTGCGAGAAAGAAGAACGACGAAAGACATTAGTTTGTTGATATCCATCTTCACTTTGACATGAAAGAGTCTTTTTTTTGCCAAATTTGTTCTAAAAGAAAGCCAAATGACACTGCTCATAATTCAGTGTTGAAAAGCAATAAAAGGGAAAAACTTCCATAGACACTTTATACTGTAATACTGACAAAATTAAAATAAACTGATCCAAATCATTTTTTCTAATACTATAAGATGCTTAATAATGAGGTACTATGGAATTAAATGGAAGATATTATGATAATTGATCATTAGGTAATGATTGTTTCATAAATAGCAGAAAGATTTGTTTTTTTCAGTTTCTTACTAAAGTAACAGAGACTGGAAAGAAAGATTAAAGAATTGCTTTGCAGAAATCAGCTTTCACTTTGACATGAAGGAGCCTTTTCTAGTAAATTCTTCAAATTAAATTGGCCATGATTCAATGCTGAAGGCAGTAGAAGCGGTAAATATACAGCTGAATACTTCCTACAGTTACTGCATATTGATGCTGCTTTTGTAGATTGTTTAAATTCCGTTTTTAAATATGGGATTTTCCTTCTAATTGGCTAAACGCTCTCAACCTGACGGCTCACCTGAGGAGACGTTCATCTGTCTGGCGGGTTCTGATGAAGGCCGGCCGACGGTAATTTCCTGTGAAGTTTATTCCGAGTGAAAGGACAGAGCGTGGGAGTTCTTTGTTCTCTCATCTGTGGATATTTCCTCCCACACTCTGAGAAACTGTACATGTTCAGGAGCCTTTACAGTAGAAGGCTTCAGTTCACTGGCAGGGTATTGATTTTCAGGTCACTCCTGACTCACTGCTCGCTCGTTCTTTTCCGTCCCATGCTGTAAAATGTTGCCCCACCACTTCCTCCTCTCCTCCGTAACCTCAATCTTTTCTATATGCTTTGGCGCCATCGTTTACACGCCGTGCCAAGGAAGTAATAGTAAAATGAAAGCCCTGGCTGCGATCGGGGGGGGATTCTGATCCAGCTCCGGGTGACTGATGTTCTAAATATCGGATGAGCTCAGCTGTGACCCAGAAAGAGCAGGGTTTGTGGGGGGGGGGCGTCCAGAACCAGGAACTGGAACTACACAACGCGCTAACGCTCGCACATCCGCCCACACAGCAGCTACACAGATGCTCTTTTTCAGACTTTCTATTCTTGTTCTCATCCCGTCGAATCCTGACAAGTGCAAAATAATGCAGAGTACACGGGGAAGGTGGGAGGACGCCGGTGAGAGCAGCTGTGTTGTGGGTCTTGGAGACGCTGGCACTCGTGAAAAGACAGGAGGTGGAGGCAGCTTAGTATATAAAAATATGTATAAGTATATGAGACAAGCAAGTCGGTGACATCACAAGTAAGGCTATTTGAACATGTGTGCTGCAGTGATATCAGCTAATATCAGTCCTTCCAGGAATTCTCGATGCTGCGATCGCAACAACTAACGCTAATTCAACCAATCTCCATGAATTCTGCACCACCTTGCAGTTTCGTCCAATCACTGCCACTTTTCTGCAATTTTGTCTCGCCTCCCGTGAGTTTCACCAATCACAGCAGTCCCCAGTAATGCACGTACGTCACCGGATTCACTTCCTTGTTTATGGTTTGAAGATACAGATACGTATGCAACAAAAACTACTGCAGAACAATTCCCTGATGTTCTTCACCAAAGCGGAGCTAAACTGTTTTCACCCCGTGGAATATTGAGGTGGAAACAAACCAAAACCATCCACTGACAAACACTTTTCTACCGTAAACATATCAGGAGAATGGGTGAAACCAGCGGACCACAGACCAGACAAACCACCGTGATGAAGCTGTTGATCCAGATCTGTGGCAGCACTGAAACAATGAAGGTCAGTTAGATTCATTAACTGACGTGACGAGCTGTGAGCGTGTGTGTGTGAACACGCGTGTGCCAGGATGTGGAATTAACTTTATAAACTTTTAACATTTTTAATGAATTATACAAAACAAAGGAAAAATGCAACTTTTTAGCAATTTTTTACCATCTCCCGCAATTTTATCGCAACAAATACGCTTAAAACATCGCAATTTTTTAGAAAAGCTGCCGCGAATTCAGACATTTTAGGAGCAACAATCTGGAAAAACGCCCAAGAAATCCTGGAGGGACTGGTTAATATTATAAAAAGTGATTAAACCAAGCAATCAGAGCAAAAAATAAAACCGAATTTGATTTTCAACCTTCGTTCAGTTCAGTATCTTGATATTTGCAGCCCAAGGTAAACAAAATACTAGATCTCAATTCAAAAAGTCTCTAATATACAGAAGCTTTGATCAAAACCGTTGATTCTTGGTGCACAAAGAAGTAGGAACACATCTTTATGCAGCACAACACACTAAAGACAACTATTCTGACGACTCTATCATGTCATCTCTTAAGTTTGCTGCAGTAGATTTCTGAATAGCTGACCTGCAGCAAAGATCTCCACAGTCATGTTTGTGTATTGGCGATAAGTCATTTTGTCATTAGTGCAGCGCTTTGCACACAGTTGATCACCTAAAAACAGCTTTTGATTGGAGGGTAGAGAGTCAACATGATTATCCATCCATCCATTGTCTATACACCTCTACGGACAATTTAGAATACCCAGTTAACCTCAGCATGTTTTTGGACTGTGGGAGGAAGCTTGAGAACATGCAAACTCCACACAGGAAGATCCCAGGCGTCCTAATCGGGACGCGAACCGGGGATCTTCTAGCTGTGAGGCGACTGTGCGAACAACCGAGCCGCCGTGCAGCCCCTAAACAAGAATATAAAACATCAAAACATCACTTTTAGTTTTTCTTTTAGCATTTTCGAAAGCATCTAAAACAACCCGGTGATCCTCGATGGATTGTTAAACCTCTGGATTGCTGATAAGAACGAGTAAAAGGTAAAAGCGAAAGGACGAATTTTAAAGTGAGCTGCTACGAATATCATTTACAGAGATGTTATCACAAGAACAAAGTGAGCGCTTTTGCAATTGCGGACGACTGACGGAACTACGACAGGTTTGAAAGGCGTGTTGTCAAAACGAATCATCCGACGTTGAGCTTTCAGACAGTCCTTGAACTTATCATATGTGACTCGCAGGGAAAACGGACCAAATCTGAGCTTAAAAGTGCGAAATTTCCTCAAAACCAAAGCGTCTCAGTTAAAATTTGCCAAAAAAAAAAAGTTTGCACAAACCAGATTCTGTAAAAACAAACAAACTTGTTGGCTGAACTGCAGGCGGTGTAATCCCAAAGCAGAGAGGAGACTTTCGGCATGTTTCTCCAGGCGTGAAAAATCTGAAGCCATGTTTGAGCGACTACATCTCAGGATAATATATAAATATTGTGATATTTTATATATCGAGCTGAAATGTCACAGATGGAAAAGGCAGATCACGGATGGTTGAGCAGAAGGTCCCTGAAGATTGGAGGAGGAATGACCCAGATTCAACTCTTTCTTTTATGATTTGTGACAATAAAACTTCGCCGTTCTGACATTTCTGAGCGCTCTCTGCTTCAAGGCCGTGCCGCTTCCTGACGGGTGCATCGCAGTAAAGACCGAGTCGGTTTGGAGGAAAGATGTCGGGGTTATGGTGAGGAGGGCGCTGAAGATGAAGCCGCCAGACGAGAGGAGATGATGAAGTTAAAGGATGAGATGGAATCAGACATGATGATCTGAATTTTAGCAGCCGAGAAGAAGAAGAAGGAAAATTAAAGCTGCAAGCAGCGTCGGATGGGCCCTCGCTCCTCACCGCACTGCTCTCCACACGACCTTGTCTAGGGGGCGCCGTAGAGCCGATTGGAATTTTGACAGTGCAAATGTATTGGTCTTGGGATTTTATATGTATTAACCAAATTTCATGTTTGTAGGATAAAGCAGTGATTTTATATGAGTATTTGAATATTTGTAGGGGGCGCTGTGGAGCCGTTTGACCACGCCCATTCCTGAATTGTATATTGAACGATAGGTTTTGAGATTAATGAGCATTTGTGTGGATTTGGTGATTTTACGTGGATCCTTCACCTCCAAAAGTCATTTCGTTCCACATGGCGAATTTGCTGAAAATGGCCGCCATGCCACGCCCACACCGTGTGACGTAGCCACGAGATTTTAATAACTTTTCATCCTGGAGGGGTTTAGATGCCACACAGCGAATTTGGTGAAGATCGGACAAAAATCCTGGGAGGAGTTCGTTAAATTCCAATGCCTGCACACCATGTGCTCTAGGGGGCGCTGTTGAGCTTTTTTTGAAATTTTAAAAGCAGGAATGTTTTTGTCTCTTGCTACTGTACCTGTGTACCAAATTTCATGAGTTTACGTGAAACTAGCCGTATTAACTCCACTAAAGCCCAATTTTCAAGGTGGCGCTATTGAGTCATTTTGCCATTCATATGTGTAATTCCCCCAAAATATCAAATTTTTCGCCAGTCCTGATGGGTGTGCCAAATTTGGGGAGTTTTTGAGCATGTTTAGGGGGTCAAATTGAGGTTCCGCCAAACCCCAAAACCGCCAAACACTACAGGAACAATAGGGTCCTACGCACTGTAGTGCTTCGGGCCCTAATGAAAACACACAAAGACACTTAGAGGCTCGACGCCACCAGCGGCATCATGTTAAAAACTGCGTTGCGGGCGCGTAGGGAGACCAGCATCCCCTCGCTCCTCGCTGTCGCTCCTCATCACAGCAGCCAAACTCCTGCAGCTGCAGCGGCTTCACGTGCGGCGTCTCAACCCTCACATGGAAACGAAGCGCGAGGAGGGAGAGAGAGAGTATTTATTTTATCCTCTCGCTCAGACCTTGACGGCTAAAAGAGTTCTGAAAATGTTGAATTAAGTCGTGATGAATGGCAGCACGGATGCGGAGGGATGCGTCGCCATGGGGACGGCCTGACGAAGCCGCAGCCGCTGACGCAAGTTGTTGGTTTCGCAGGTCAGACAACGAGCAGACACAACATGTGGGCATCGCTTCAGCTGCAACCAAAGGACATGAAGAAGAAAGTAATGTTTTATAGAACATGTTATTAGTGGAATTAGAGTCTTAAAGCTCAGTGGTTACTCAGTCAGGGGTCAGGACTCCACCAGGAGGTCATGAGATGATTCAAAAACAATTTAAAACAATAGAAAGAGCACATTTTACCCAGAATTATTAAAAAAGCTCTTACATATTGCATGTTTACTATAGTTTATACATATAAATATCACTTTGACTGATGTTTTCTGGTGCTAGCCTTCAGTAAACTACTATAAAGTCATATAATAGTCGTTAGGCTGTTGTGTTTCATTGTGTTGCTCTCATGATCTGCAGGCTATCATGGAAGCGGTACATTTCATCACTAATTTCTGCACTTTTTCAGCTTTTAACGTGTCATTTTGGTGCCCTGAAATCACATGCAAGCTGGTTTTGGATAGGTTAAGGGATAATTTGTCACATCTGCAAGGCATGACAGGAAATGAAACGCCAAATGCAAAAAAAAAGAAAAAAAGAGTGTGTTCCACCTTTATGTGACACTAGCTTCCTCTTCGGTATTCAGAACTTCCTCTTTTTGACTGATGGCGGTTACTCGGTGTTACAGAGGGCAGCTCGTTTTCCAAGCGGGTTAATGAGCTGCATTAATAAGAGGAAAACTAAACTGACTCGCCCACCTGGCCAATCAGACGAAGGCAGCTATGGGTTGCTAAAAATGTTCACCTGAGGCATCTTCAGTCATTTCGGTTACACAGAGTTTAAGGTTGGTGCTGCAGGAAAGACTTCACAGGTGACTTTTTTTGCCATGAACACAGATTAATCACCTTAAATAATATATTAACAGATATTTACCAGAATCGTTTAACATTTCAGCTTTACTACTATCAAATTATACAATCAGATTTATGTACCTCTGACTTCACTGTGGTTTTACATTAAGCATCTTTCTTACAGCAAAGAGACATTATATTGTTTTTTACTTTAATTTTTCACCCTTTTTTTCCCTACAAAAAATCATTTAAATAGTTAAAAAAATTATTTACCATTTTTCAGTCTTCAATATATTTATTTCTTATGTTTAATTTATAAAAAAAAAAATCTGTAAAACAATAATATTTTGTGGATTAAAATCCAGTAAAAATAGTATAAATAGATTTTTTTTATGTGATTAATATTTTCATGTTTTTCTACAGTCAACATATAATTTTTGTGATTTTTTGACATTATTTTTATTTAAAAAACAGGTTTAAAACATCATTATCTATTTTTTAAATCCTTAAATATACATTATTTTTCTGTCAGATAATCACAGATATAAGTAAAGCTATGTTTTAGCAGATTTAAATACACTAAAAATAATGTAATTCTATGGTCAAATGTTGTAAAAGGAGAATTATCATTTATAAAAATACAGATTTTTGAAGTGTTATATGCTTTGTTTTGTTTTTTTACAGTCAACACATAAATAATTTTTTTAATCCATGAGTTTACTGTTTATTATCCTTAACTAAAACAAGGAAAATCCATCAAATGGCAGTTTATTTCCAGTTTTTAGTATCCTTTTTAAAAAAAATAAATAAATAACAGCAAATATCTGTAAAACAACCATGTTTATTGGCTGATTTATATATAGAGTTATTTAACGGTTAAATGTTGTAAAAGAATGATTTAATATTTATTTTTATGTGGACATTTCTTACAGTTTGGCCTGTTTAATTAGGACTTACATGTGAATTAATGCTTTTTCCCTGTGATTTTTAGTCATTTTCATCTGTAATTTAACAAAACAGTAAAAACAATAGTTAAAACCATTCATGCTAATACTGTGTTCATAGCCTCTGCTGCCATCTTATGTCATCTGTTCCAGCCTCATGCAGCTCATCCCAGCATCACTGCGATGATGATTTAATGATCCTGCATGAACCCACAGGAGGATCTTTACAGCCGCTGCAGTCTGCAAGCTCCTTCACCATCAGGCTGGTTCCCTCTCTTTCCTCCGCTGACGTCTTCCCCCTCCTCGTCTCTCTATCTGAAACCAGTCACCCCATTCCTCAGCCGGCTGAGCGTGGCCTGCTGATGGATCTAAATCAGGGGCTTAACTTCCTGCTGCGACGCTGCAGGGACGCCGAGGCTTCCACGGCCCAACGCGCAGATAGACAGACGCAGAGACGGAGATTAAAGAAGCAGCCAGGAAGATAAAGTTCATGATATCAAGCCTCAAAGAGGACGAGAGCGAGCAGCGGTAAAATGAATCAGTATCGGGGAGAATCGATCAGATCTGCAGTCGGCTGTTGACTCTGGGGTCCGCTGATCAGCCTCTTGTGCAAACAGATGATAACTGGATGCGTCTCCGGCAGCGTTTCCCTCCACAGCAAATCAATCTGCCATTAATGCCTCAGCCGAGAGGCCAAAAAGGAAGCAGGAAATGGAATTGTTCCCACAGTACGCTCGTAATTACACAGACAGACCAAGGAATAAAAGAAATGACGGCTCGCATGATTTCATCCGGAGGTTTTTTCTATGTGTCTTACATAAAATCCACACTGGGTGATGCGTTCAGAGGTGGTCGGCCTGTCGCACCGCATTCTTGTTCTTGGTGTGAATAAAAGCGCTGCAGGAGGAACAAGACGAGGTTGGACTGAATTCACAAAGAGCCTGCGATGGAACAAGAGAATCATGAAGGCGTCGAGCAGGTCCTGAATATTCCATGAGTTCAAGGAGTTTCTAACCGGTGGCGTACGGTGGCCCAGGAGGGTCAGCGCAACTGCAAAAGCCGCAACACGAATGCAAAGAGTCAACCCTCAACGACGTTAATCGCAATCATCGAGCAGCAGCGTTTCACTTACACCTCATTAAAGTCTCCCGTAATCAGAATAGTCCGTCAGAAAATATCGTCCCCCTGAAACAAACCGCCGTTCACTTCCACTGTAGCGTTTGCGGTTGCGTCGACCCTCCTGGGCCACCGTAGCACCGCCTCCACGGAGCAGCATTTTGAGGGTTTGACGTCGTTTTGTTTCACTCTCGCTCCACCAGCACACTCACGGAGGACACAAACGTAACACGGAGACACATCATGCGATAAAACATCCCCGCCAACCGTTTCACACTGGTCTGCTAATCGACAGTTGGTACGAAGAACGTGCCAGGAAGTGCAGCGAGAAAGTCGGGGGACGGGACTGCAGCAAGCACGGCTCAAAGATGGCGTCAAAAAGAGAGTGGGTTTTAGAAAGGCTTTAAGAGAAGCTGTAAAGCCCTAAGAACACACACAACTGGTTTAATTTAGAGATGCTGCATGTTTTTGTTGAGATTTTTTTAAAAATCAGGAGCTGAATTTCACGTTCAACATGACAGCAAGTCAACTCCATATGGTTGAAACATGATACAAAGAAAAGCACCAGAAGAGCGACTAAAGAAGAGGTTTTTAACAAATCCTCTTGCAGATTTTCCCTGTTTTCTTAAATTACAGATAATAACTTATAAATTTAAAAAAAATTAAAATATTAATTTACATCTTAACAGTGAAAAAACGGGGCAAAATTCTAAATAATGTCGGCATTGAAAATCTGCAATAATAATTAGCTTTTTTATTAAATTTGACTGATCAAAGAATAATGCTATTTTACAGATATTGGCTGTTATTAGAAGGAAGAAATGTGTATATTAAAGATTAAAAAGGGTAAATATATATTTTTAAATGACCTTTTTTTAAAAAAAATTCTCCTGTGTTGGTAAATTATTGAGACGTACCGTTAAAAAAAGGAAACAACGGTTCTTTCTCAATGTGTGACAGTAAACTGGACCATTCCACTGCATTTACATCAGCTAGAAACATCAATGTTTTACAGTTTTTGAATGTTTCAGGTATTTTGCTGCCAGATTTTCACGTTTTTAATGGAGTTTTTTTTCACGGTTTACTTTAAGGTGAAGTTGCTGTTTTCAAGATTCTTAAAGTGCACAGAAGAAAACGCAAATATTACAGTCCCTCCAGGATTTCTTGGGCGTTTTTAAAGATTGTTGCTCCTAAAATGCTTGAATTCGCGGCAGCTTTTCTAAAAAATTGCGATGTAAGTTGCGATGAAATTGCAGGAGACAGTAAAAAAATGTTAAAAAGTTGCATTTTTTTCTTTGTTCTGTTTAATTCATTTAAAAGTTTAAAAAGTGAATTTCACATCCTGGCACACGCGTGTTCACACACACACGCTCACAGCTCGTCACGTCAGTTAATGAATCTAACTGACCTTCATTGTTTCAGTGCTGCCACAGATCTGGATGCAACAGCTTCATCACGGTGGTTTGTCTGGTCTGTGGTCCGCTGGTTTCACCCATTCTCCTGATATGTTTACGGTAGAAAAGTGTTTGTCAGTGGATGGTTTTGGTTTGTGTTCCACCTCAATATTCCACGGGGTGAAAACAGTTTAGCTCCGCTTTGGTGAAGAACATCAGGGAATTGTTCTGCAGTAGTTTTTGTTGCAGACGTATCTGTATCTTCAAACCATAAACAAGGAAGTGAATCCGGTGACGTACGTGCATTACTGGGGACTGCTGTGATTGGTGGAACTCACGGGAGGCGGGACAAAATTGCAGAAAAGTTGCGGTGATTGGACGAAATTGCAAGGTGGCGCAGAATTCATGGAGATTGGTTGAATTAGCGTTAATTGTTGCGATCGCAGCATCGAGAATTCCTGGAGGGACTGATTGATTAACATTTACAACAGGACGACTCCATCTGGGGATGTTTGGTCAACTTTTAAACACCTGAAACATTAACATGCACCATTTCATCACTTGGTAAACATCGTCTTTGAGTAGTCACTGCAGCATTCACAGGAACAACCACCCATTCAGCCCTGTTAGCATTTCTGCTTTTATTACAGTGCAGGGTTCAACAGCTTTGACTCAGACATTAACTCTGATTCCACTAAAACACCAAAACAATAGTATTTACTGCACCAAACTCCAGGTCTGCTTTAGAAATAGAACAGTGGAGGTTTGTGATGCTGGCCTACGCTGCTGATGCCGACGTTGGAGAGAACATGGAAAGGAGTTTAACCAGTCAGTGCCGAGACCTACACAGCAGTATTCCAGGGCAGCTCAGAGGTATGTGTCTGGGGTAGATACTGTTGTCCCCCCTGAAAACAGTTCTAAAAGTCCCTGCAGTCAGACGATGCATAAAGGTGTGGGTCTCCCTGAAAATGCAAGTTCCTGCAGTTGGAAAACAGCCGATTGCCTACAAGGAACTGTAGCTCTCGGATGAAACGGCAAGTAGACAAAACGCTGAAGTCAAAATGAGAAAAATGGGAAAATAAAATACCTCCTATGCGATTAAAAAGAAAGAGCTTGGAGCTGTTTTATAGCGCTGCACCAGATCCCAGGTGCTTTACGAGAGCAAAGCACTCCCTGCTATTCTGCATGCTTCTATTTCAGTTGTCTCTGAGGGCAAAACATCCATTAGCCCAGCCGTGTATTTAGTCAACTGCATAACAGCGTCTCTTCCGCTGTGAGGTTTAGCTGCAGAGACCGAGGCCTGGGGACGGAGCAGCAGCACAGAGGGGATCTAACCAGGTGACGGGTGCCACACTCCATCATCCGTCCCATTAGTCAGCTCCACAACAGGCCGAGGAAACCTTGCACAAGGGCGCCACTGCAGAGCCGCCGCATCAGAAACCAGAGCATGAACGAGTAGAAATCTACAGAGACGATCAATGGGGGGGATTAGGGGATGAAGCAGTCCTGTAGTAGCAAAAGCTGTAGTAAAAGTAAAGCTCCAGTGATCCATCATCATCTGGGCTTCGCTGTGTGCAGCTCTTTTTAATGCTGGCTCTGGTATATAAAAGATTTGTGATCAGTTTTTCTGTCAAACTAATGAAAAGCTGGAATATTTTCCATCAAACACGAGAGCGAGTTTCAGTTCTGAGGAATACGGCTTTGTAGGAATACATCTGTGGAATAAGTGCAGCTGCTCTAAAAACAGAGCAGACAGAAGGGAGTCGACGTATTAAAAATACAAACCCTGCAGTAGGAACTGAGTGCAGCAGAAGTCAGCGCATGTTTCATTACCGAGATCTAATCTTTAATGTTTTCGTATCTCCACCTTTACTTTTGATGACAGACTGAACGGAGCATGGAGGACACTACATTCACTAGATATCTGGGGAGTTGTTCTGCCGTTCCTTAGAGACGGTTGTTTTCAGTAGCGCTTTTCTTCTTAATCCCTAAGGTGTTCTGTTGGATTCCAGTCAGGAGACACACTTGATTCTGGCAGAGTGTTTTTGAATGGTTCTCAGGCTGGAACGTTCCTCTTCTCCAGGCTTCCTGTCAGCCAGTGTTTTGGTTTAACTACAAACATTAACGCTGCGTCTATAAACATCATCTCCTCCACACCTTCTACACTCATGCAGCCTCGTATCGTCACACCACCACCTCCGTGCTTCACTGTCAGGTCTATGCATCCACTGTGGCGGTCCTGGTCAGGCTGGACTCCATCTGAACCCAGCTAATTTATCTTCACCTGACTAAACCATGTGCTCCCAGCATTCATCAGGCTTCTTTAAATGTACTTCAGCAAACTTTAATCTTAGTTTGTAGCTCAAGACCAAGCGTTTTCCCTTGTTCTCCATCCATACACATTGATGTCATAAAGTGTCCTTCACACTGTCTGAGCTTCACACTAACTCTGGTTTCCACTGATAACCCCTGTGACAAACCTGATGCAGCTGCTGTCTGTTTTTTACAGCTAGATGGTGAAAGTAATCACTGTCCATGGAGTCATTTTAGCAGGACGACCACTGTAGCCATGATTAGTGGCAACCAATGCTAACAATGGCGCCTCGTGAGTGTATTAACTCTTCTTTTGCCCTCTGTGTTGGTTGTTTTTGTGAGAGTCAGTAACCGGTAACGCCTGAACAGATTTGCTTCCACAAACCGTTAGCAAAGTCAGAACTTAGCATCTACAAACCAGCCTGGACATGGATGATAGCAACATACGAGGGTTAGCTTTCCCTCCACCAACATCCTGTCACCAAACAGGAGTCCGATCCTGCCCTCTGAGTCTGAACAAACTGATATTTAACAGGAGATCACCTCATAGCAACGCTCAGGTATGAAACAGGAGCGTTTGGTGCATCACGACACTTCTAATTAACCACCGTATCGGCTCTGGGTCTCAGTCGGTGGGTGGTCCAAACCTCCCACTCACACCAGTGGATCAGGACGATCAGCCCACAGGGCAGCAATCAGCCCGTCGACCAACGCCGAGCCTCAGCGTTCAGGCTGGCGGCGCAGCCAAGAAGCAGGCAGGAGGGAGCCGAAGTGGCCTCGAGCGAGACGCCGAATCCCTTCCGCCGCCGCGTTCTGGGCGACCCCGAGCAGCGAGGCGAACAAGACGAGAAGTTCCCTCAAGGACCAATAAAGAATCACATTTCATTATTCTTTCAGTAAGTGTGCCTTTTGTACCTCCGCGAGGATTTCAAACCATCTTCTCGCACAGCTTGTACGCGGCGTGAGGAAGCCCGTCGGGACGCACGCATGAGCTTCTGTTTTGTTCTCGTTTGTCAGCTCATTATACGGCAGCACACAGAAAGCTCAGCCTCATAGCGCGCCGCTGACTTCTGGATGATTTACCAATTAGTCGGTAAACAGAACATTTCCCAGTTGTTGTGATCAGTTATTGGCAGATATTCAATCATTCCTGCTCTGCATTTTCTGCAAGACATTTTACAGAATAAGCAGATTTATAGTAAAGCATCTACAGATTAACTACTTTCAAGGTAATTCCACTTTTAAACTCTTACTTTGATCCTTATAATGTCCAGTCATTAATGCTAGATCTTGCTTTTTCAAGGCTACTGAGCTCTTAAATCATTTGAGTGTGACAATACTTGTAGATTGTTTTATATTATCCTTTAAATTAAGGGAAAACACTATTTTATACTATGAAATTGTCGTATTTTTACATGTATCCTGCCATAAAATGCTGGCAGTAGAGATTTTTTTTCATATTTATGCAGAGAAAACTGTCTGGAATCTGGAAATACCTGAATCATGATGGTATGAATCTAGAGGATGTGGAATTTTGATCACAAATTTCGCAAAATTCGCTGCCAAAGCAAAGCCCACATTTCGTTTTTGCAAGCCATATGCCGGAGACGATGCAGACGTTTGCTCCAGTTTCTAAACCAGATCACTCAGCAGTGGATTGTCGCACAAAGAAACAGCCGGTATCATCAGAAATGGCAAATTCTGCTGTTTATTTTGATTCACTGTGCATTATAAAACAGCTGAGAAGCAGGAGCGCAGAGACGGCTGAAGAAATTACAAAGATGCTACTTTACAGCCGCCTGTCTTCAGAACGTTATTCTTTGAATATGCACGGACAAGTAACAAACATAAAGCTCCAGTTTCACTCTCTTATGTGATGTGATACCAGCATATTGACCTGCATTCATATTGATCTATCTAGATATTAACATATCTATGCAGTGGCACAACAACCAGAGCACAGGCTGTGGAGATGGAGGCTGTAACTACGACAAGTTTGATGTAAATTCCAGAGGATTGCTTTTGCTGATACTTTGCGGCACAGATGAGCAAGTGGCTTTGTTGGAAAGGTCAATTTGCGCGGTTTCATTTGATACGTGCAACACCCCGCTGCAATAAACGCTTCAAGAGCAGCTGAACCGAAAGGACAGGATGCGACTTTGGATGTAAAGTGCGTCCGCCTGGCTCAACGGGTTAATAAATGTCAGTCGCAGCCACTTTTCTGACACAAAAACAGAAAACTGGATTCAGGTTTAAATGACGATTTCAAAATAAAAGCCCAGCGGTTCATTGAGATATCCTTGCTGTATCAAATCACCATGGGATGTGTGCTTCCCCGTTATCTGAGGACGCCTTTTAGGTCACCTGAGGTTCACATGAATCCACCTGACAGCTGGGAATTTGCGAGTAACAGCCTGGTTCCTGCAAGAAAAGTACTTTCTAATGCAATCAGAGGCGATTATGCTTCAGAATTCTTACAGGGGGGAGAAAAAAACACACACAAACAAAGAGGCTCTTAGTAAGAGCAGAGGCTATTAGCAATCAGAGCCAGTCTGCAGCAGCAGCCGCCTCACTTAAGACACTCCGGGCCTTTCAGTACAGAGCGATTATGTTTTGAACAGGCTGTTCTGCAGAAACAGGAAAGGAGAAAAAACAACTCCAGCTGGAGGATGATCGCCGGTTACAGCCACCACTGTTCCTTCTGCTCTCCTGATTGGAGTTGCTCCTATCAGGAGGTTCGAAGGTGCAGATCAGCTTTTAGAGGTTGTTCAATTGCTGTAAATGGCACGAATCCAATTAGCTTCTTCAGGCCGCCAGCAGCACGTCATTCACTCCACAAGCCTCTCCTTCACTAAAATCATCACCTCCAACCGCACAAACCTTCCTCCATTAAGTTTAATCTCCGTGCTTCGGCAGCAGTCTGTTTTTTCGCTCAGTGTGAGGGGCAAAGATCAGCACACGCCCGCCTCGATCTGCTCCTGACAAACATCCCCCCGGTTTACCTGCATCCTCCGGCTCCTGGAGCTGCTGGTTTAGCGACGGCCTGGAGGGAAGAAGCTCCGCCGGGTTCTCAGACTCACCACGGCCTCCTCTGCGTCCATATAATTAGAGAGCGCCGCTGTATGTGCAGCCAGGAGCCCGCTGAGAAATGTGAAATGGATAACCTGGGGCCTGGGAGACCGGCATGCGCTGCCAGTAAACTCGGCCCACCATACCAGCCCTGCCTCTACTGGGCTGTGATGTCATCCCTACATCCGTTAGGAAGAAGCTCCTCTCCTTCACTTCATCCTTCCTTGAGCAATTTTTCTTTCACACTCACATTTCTAAACTCCAACAGGCTTCATCTGAGCTTCCCCACTTCCATCATCTCACACATACATCCTCATCTGTCAATAAAGGCATCAATAAACTGACAGCCGATGCAAATATGACGTTGCAGATGAAATATCGATCAGCTGAAACATTGATTTATTTCATACGAGGCTCTTTAGTTGGTTTATTGTCATTCAAACATGTAAAAAACATGAGGGAACAAAATCTGTTACCAGGGTCCGGGAGCACACAGAATAAATCACATCTTACAGTAAATATCGAAGACTTAAATAAGTAAATAAGCTAACAGGCTGGACGATACATCGCATTTATTTCGAAATATATTGTGATATTAGTCGTTATTTTAGTGGGAATTGTTGCATTTTGTCTCCACTGATGCAAATACCAACATGTTAATGTGATTTTTGCTGCAGTTTATAGCAAACATGTTTAGAGAATGTGATTTTTAAGCATCTCTGTAGACCTGCAATGAATAATTTATAATAGCCGAGTTGTAGTACGCTTTACATTTAGCAGGATACACATTTAGAAAGGCTGAATTTGGTGGAAAACATGTGGAAAATGATACACAAGACATCTAAAAAAAAAAATCACATCCCTACATTAGCATCCAGCTAGTTTTCCAGATAGCCAACAAGTAGATCCTCATCCTTTTAGCTACAGTAGCTAATCCAAGGAATTCAGCACGAGTAGCTCAGGCGTTGATTCAACCTCCATTCTGATTTCTGATGAGCAGAAAGTAACCCTGATGACGTCTCGCAGCCGTGAGAATAAGCGAAAGCAAAATGTTCAGCCGTAGTCATCACCCCGGAAACGTGCAAACGCAGCAACGAGGTGCATTTAAACCCAAATTCTCATCCTTTTTTGAACCCAACCAAGCAGTTTTGGTGCCTAAACTCCAAACGTGGACATCTGTTTTGTATTGCTGGCACAAAACTGCAGCTCCACCACTATTATGGGAATAATCTGTAATGGCGGCGTCCATTTAAAGGCCTGAAAACATCCAAAACTGGTGCACCAAGTATCCAGATCTCCATCATTCTGATTGGCCGACAAAGTTTCCTAGAAGCAGATCCTCATGCCGTTACCTGCAACAGCTAATCCAGAATGTACAAAATGAAGCTTTGCAATTTGGGGTAAATGAAGCGGCAGGATGTATTTAACCCTAGCTGTGGTATTTTTCCAAACCTAACAAGGCAGTAAACTCCAAATGCCCCAAACTGCAGCTCCACCGCCAAGACATGAGGAAATATTAGCTTACTGAGGCTGGTCAAAGGTGAGCATGTAATGGTATTGTCCATTTATTGAACTAACAACATCCAAAACAGGTGCATTAAGTGTCCAGATAAGACGCTTAATGTTGTGGAAAATGTGCAGGAGAGTGACACACAGAGATGAGACTCGTATAAACAAATTAGCATGCGGATAGTTTTCTGGTTTGCCAGCAAATTTTCCTGGAAGCAGATACCTCTGACAACAGCTACAACAGCTCATCCAAGGAAATACTTAATGTGTTTATGTTCAATCTGAGCTTAAAGAAGAGGTCGAACAACAACAAGCCTGGCCGATTATTGGATCCAATACTTGGCTTTTTTTCCCAGATTATCAGTCTTGTTGCTGCAATGTCGCTCCCGCAGCGCCAACAGTCAACCAACGCTGCAGGAAAAACACGGAAAGCTCTCTTTAGATTAAACATGCAACACAATCGTTCAAATTCTGACGCCAAGATGTTACTTTTTCGCTGCAAATGTCTCCGGCTGCATGTCTCCTTGGTGACTGATAATCAATACCATCCCAGAGAAACCACACCAATGAACCTCTAACTCAAAGGCAAGCAGAATTAACCCGGGAAGCTTGTTGATGTGCAGCCAGAGAACCCGCAGGTAGAAAAATGCCTTTGATATTATATTTAGAGTCTGTTCTTTCCACATGAGCGCCTCCTGTACATCTCAGTGATTTCAGCACCTCGGTGAGCTCCATGACAACAGCTGACACGTTTTTTTTTTCCTCTACAGAAAGGAGGGTATTTATAAGCACAACATGGAGCTGCGAGGCCGTTTGAACACCAAAAGTCACACTCGAATTGCAATCCGATTTCACCGAGAAGAATTTCATCACACTCGGATCTCGGACCTGAGTAATTTGAGCTAAGATCCAACTGGGATCAGAGCATCGCCTGGTTAAATTAATTTCTCGGAGAAGACAAACAGACTCCAACTTGGTTTCTCTCATTTGGCTACCCAGCCGCTGCAGAGGCTAAAACACAGGGATGGAAGGAGAGGGGAAGGGTTTGTGCAATTCAATTAATGCGTTCTGAAAAGGGCAGGAGGGCATTATGAAACCGCAAAACACAGCAGAGACCTACTTAAGCATGTTAGGAGGACGTCAGGTGGAAGACGACCAGCATGCAGATTCGGCTTCACTGAATCTCAAAAAACAATCCCAAAAAATAGAGTTTGGCACCGCAAGGGTGAATCCATTTATTATTCACTGTCGGAAACAAAAATGGTAAAAGGCTGCTGCGCCTTCCCGTCGCCATAGAAACCACCTGAATGACAGTATCAGCTTTCTTAGGCTGCATCACAGAAAACTAAGCTTTTATTTTGGTTTCCAGTGATTATTTCAGGAAGAAAGGAACCCATTCACGGCCTCCCATGATCCTCCTTTCTTTCTCAGCACTAATTGGATAAACCGCATCCTCCTGCTCCAATTAGAGGAAGCCTTTTTCGCTCCCACGGCTCCTTCTCATCTGCACCTTTAAACCGCTCAGCTCACCTGATCTTTTGACCCGAGCAGCTGAGGGGAGCTTTAAAAACATCATTTGCACACTCTTCTTTTCCATTTTTACGCAAAATCTGAGCGCACAAGTACAAAAACACACACACAGCATCAGCAGGCACACATTAGGAGAGATTACATCATTTCTATCCATCCATATCGCTCGACTAATAGAATATTAATTGCAGAGTGTTCAAGGCGTTTATCCGCAACAAACCGTGCAGTTGCAGGGACCATGAGGGGGGGTGGGGGAGATTATTCGGGGATGTCAGCGGCGGAATGTCGCCTCACCTGAGCTGAAATGGGAGCTGCGGGCGAAGCCGGCGCTGAAATACATCGAGGACATCATCGTCGCCAGGAGGAGCAGCATCTTCAGCAGCCGGGGGGGAGAAACCGAAAGACGAACTGCGGGGCTCGGAGGACGGAGAACTAGGCAGCGCTGGTCCCTGAACGCGGCTTCATTCCTCCTCTCTGAACCGGCGCTTGGCGATTCCGCGTCCGTCCATCCCCTCTCCTCGACAGATGCTCCGGTATAAAGTCACCACGGCGGGCCGATGTCTTTCCTATATTCCTCCTTGGATGAACTCCTGGATGTAGATTGTAGAAGGATGAGGAGCTGGTGATGTTTAAGTCGGATGTTTTTCTCTTTTTTTGGATCGCAGTGAATTACGCACACTTTTACGCGACTCCCGGACGCAGAAACCTCACCTGACACCTCCGCAAACAAGTCAAAAACCACAGAAAGAGCTTCAGTTTTGTGTCAGAGCCGCCGGAGCTGTCCGAGGTGCTGACAGCCAGAGCGCCATCTTGCTCCGTAATGCGCCCAAACAGAATTTATGGAGCGTTTTTGCGCCCCGTCTGCAGGCGAAGGGGGAGGGGGCTGTGGATGCTGCTGCTGCTGCTGCTGCTGCTCGAGATGTACAGTACAGGAGGAGTGGATGAGGGTGGAAAGTATTTTTTCCTGAAAGCTGGTTCACCTGCTCTGATTTTTTACTATTTCACTGCTTCTGGAGACACAGAAACCAGGAATTCTGCCCTGAGCAGGCTGTGATGTAACACCAGGGGAAGGCACCCAGCAGGACTTGGCTCTCCGGACTCTCCCCACTCTAATCCTACTGTTCATACATGTTGGACGAGGCCCCCCTCCCCCACCTGACAGCACTCATCCTCTTCCCAATCTCCCCCCCTTTCCCTCCCTTCGTCCTCCTCTCTTCCTGGCAGCAGAGACAGTCAACTTTCCCTTTGTGCGTCTTACTATGAGTGTAATTCGTCGCCCACGCCGAGCCACAGAGATGCCACCGAGCTGCCGAAAGAATCCCAACACAAAAGATCTGCCTGAGCACAAAATCCAGTCTGGTTGTTCCTCCTGCTCCTTGTGGCACGGATGAATAGTTATGCAATGTGTCATGTATTATTAATAGACATGTAGCCTCGATGATTTTCTTTGTGTACACTCCATTCTGGGCTAAACACACTGCCAAGAACGCGTACGGAGCTTAAAGAAACAAAGCATTATATAAGGGAGAAGCAGTTTCAACTGGCAAATCATAACACAGATGCATTTTTGCATCGTATTTCCTGCTTTCCTGAGTAATCTGATTACTCTGCAGCCTCACTGTACGCCACGAAGACCCATTTTCATTCATTCAGAAGTGAAATTGTCGGGCACACAGCTGACTTTTCACTTTGTTCTGAACATCTACACATGGTTTCAGCAGCACATCCAACAGCGAGCCTCTCACAAGGCCTGACGAAGCGCTTTTATTTAAATAAAAGTAGCAATGCTTCAATTCACGACGAGCAGAAGTCACTGAATTCACAGTTTTGTTTACGTACGGAGGCGTGAGCTGCCTAAAGTACTCAATCTTTATCAAACAAAGCAGAAAAGAAGCAGAACTGTTGTTACATAGATGGCTAACGTAAAGGCAGTCCTAGTATTTATTCAGAATTTCAAGCTGCTTTTATATTAAATATGTTTTTTTTAACTCTACACTTAATTTTTAAACAGCATTATTTTAAAACAAAGCCGATCTCCGTCCAAACAAGCATTTCAGCTCCGTTTCATTAATAATTTCTTTGCACAGACACGCCTGAAAGCACATGAACATCTATGTACATATGGAAACATAAAGCAGAGGGTCGGTTGCTTTTATGTGGAGAATACGAGAGAAAGAACAGCAATGGAGAAACCGGAGATCCATGAAGTCCTCGACAGCCGCTAGCAGAGACAGCAAACAGCCCCTTTAATTCATTAACTGTACTGAACAAAGTGCTTGTAGTTGAGGCTGATGTCTTTGCTGTTTCTGGTAAAGAGTCAACTCTAAGACCAAATCAGGAAAACAACATCGGTGTCTGCATCCTCGTTTCCAAAGCCTCAGTTTCCCCCATTTAGACTAAAACAAAACTTCGGTCAACAGCGTTTTAGAAAATTTGCATTTTAGGGTCCTAAAATTCCAGAATAGAGTGGAGAAGTTAAACATTTTAAAACAAAAACTTATGAAAGTGGAGGCTGCTTAAGTGACTCCAACTGTAGCCCAGTGGGAGCAAATAGGAAAATGCACAAACACCTCTTATTAAAGCAAAGTGAGATCAGATCAGATGAGATACAAACGATGATATGAGACATGAACGATAAGATGAGATGAGATACAAACGATGATGAGATACAAACAATGAGATTTGATCGATGAGATGAGATTAAATGAGATAAAAAATGATAAGATGAGATATGAATGATGAGATGAGATACAAATGATTATATGAGATACAAATGATGAGATGCAATATGTACGATAACATAAAATAGGAAGAGATACGAATGATAAGATGAGATGTAAACCATAAGATGGGATTAAATTAGATAAAAAATGATAAGATGAGATGAGATTAAATGAGATACGAATGATAAGATGAGATGAGATACGAACGATAAGATGAGATTAAATGAGATACAAACAATAAGATATGAATGATGAGATGAGATATAAACCATAAAATGAGATTAAATTAGATAAAAAACAATAAGATGAGATGAGATACGAACGATAAGATGAGATACAAACGATAAGATACGAATGATGAGATGAGATATAAACCATAAGATGAGATTAAATGAGATAAAAAACAATAAGATGAGATGAGATACGAATAATAAAATGAGATTAAATCAGACACAAGTGATAAGATGAGATGAGATGAGATACAAATGATGAGATGCAATATGTACAATAACATAAAATAGGATGAGATACAAACAATAAGATACGAACGATGAGATGAGACACAAAAGATAATATGAGATAGGAATGATGACATACGAACGATAACAGAAGATAGGATGAGATACGACAATAATATGAGATACGAACGGTAAGAAGAAATGAGATACAAACAAAAGGATAAGATTAGATGAGATATGAATGAAAACATGAGATGAGATACGAACGATAAGATGAGATGCCAACGATAAGACACTAAAGATAAGACACGATAAGCCTTGATAAATTCTACAGTGGGGAAATTTGCATTGTTACTGCAGCATATAGGACAGAGGAAACATTTAAGGAAGATGAGTCGAAAAATAAACATAAACTTCACGTATTACTGGTTTGGATTCATCCAGATTCCTCTGGATCGAAATGACAGTATTGCACATATCGGTGGTGCTGCATAGATTCTCTAACAGATAGAAAAAGTCAATAAATAAAGTAATAAAGGTTGGAAGCCCACTAGTTTAGTTCTTAGAGCTAAAACCTCAGTCTGGATGTAAATATTCTTAATGTCTTATATGTCTACTGAAGCATGACGGTTCTTCAAATCTGGTGTCATTCAAACATCTAAACAGTGACTTGAACATCTGAGGCCGACCAGAAGCGGTTCTGGATACTGAACCGAGTTTGTTGCCACCGTCAACAATCATCTTTTCCCTTTAACACTTTAAATCCATCCTTCTCAGACTGCTTCCATCATAAAATACCTTACCTCCATCGTTCCTGCTCCTCCAGCAGCCCCAGAAAGTGATCCAGCTTCAGCTCCAGTCCAGGTTCTGTGTCTCCTATTCGTCCTGGTTGATCCAGGTCACATCAGGCCCCTCAGTCCTGCAGCCACAGATAAAGAGAAAAGTCCCCGTCACTGGTTTCAGCCTGTTATCTCTGCAGAGTCCCACGGAGCCGGATCAGCCTCTCGCAGCGCCGACACACTTCCACACAAAACCCTCCACGCAAACCGAACCACCTTCTCTGGACTGTGACGGGAAACTGGGGCAGCCAGAAGAAACCAGCTCAACATACAGAAGGACCTTAAATCTGCTGCAGCACTGTGGAAATCAACAATCACTGTCTTTGAGGAGTTTCTCCTGCATTAATCGCCTTTTGCACTTTGTTTTTCTCCCACACTATTTGCCCTATGGACACTTTAACATTTGTACTTTCTTATTTCACAGAGGACATCTTTACCCAGAGTCTATGTGACACTTATTGTATGTTTTTCTTATTGTTTATTTTAACTTACTGCATCGTTTTGCTTATTTTTCTGTATTTATGGTGGTGGTAACTCGACTCTTTCTGCTGTAACCACCGAATTAATGAAGCATTTCTATTCTATTCTATCCAGAGAGGAATATTTGGAGTCTCCCAGAAGAGGTTTTAAAGAGGAAAATCAGCAGCACCAATTATTAAATAGGGAATTTAACCGGTTTTCCAACTTATTTCGTTCATTAGGATTCCATTTACTTGAGCATAATAGACGTTTTTGTTTATTAAGTGATTGGAAGCAACAGGAAAATGCATAATATTCTGTCAAATAAGGCAGAAAAGATGCATCCCCCTTTGCTTTGCATGCTCACTGACTAATTCTGAGTCAAAAAGGATAGTTTTTTTACATTATTACTATGTTTTTAAGAAAATACTTCATTGATTAGGTCAGTGGTTCTCAACTGGTCCAGCCTCAGGACCCACTATGTCTCTATTAATAATGGTCGCGACCCAAATTTGTGAAGTTTGCTGTTCCTGTTAACAAATTAAGGTTCATTTGGGTGTAGTCTGAATGCATTTTGATACAACTTGCGAAATTTTTGGCTTATTTTTTGGTCATTTTGGTATATTTGGACACTTTTGCCATGTTTTTTATGCATATTTTGGCCCATTTTGACAGATTCTGAGCACATTTTGGTTCATTTTTGGGACATTTTAGTTTAATTTCTCCAATAAGCTGGCAGAGACAGATCTAGAGGTTAATATTGGGAAACTACTGGTGTCACCACCACTAAATATCCTGCTATTGAAAGCAAACTGCGTCATAAGAAACACGTCCTTTAAAATAAAAGACTTTATACCACTACTTTTTGCTTCTGCGACCCTCTAAAAACGGCTTCGCGACCCACTTTTGGGTCCCGACCCACCAGTTGAGAACCCCTGGATTAGAGAATGCATATTTATATATGGAACTAATTAACATATTACTGCATTTATCCCCTGATAATCCTATTAGAATTACCACCTCATGGTTGAAAGCGTCTATCAAACGATCAAGTTGATATACATCCATGTCGATCCAAACTTGACCTCTGACCTTCTGGATATAACACGTCTTGTCCAATCAGCCCCAACATCCTGACCACTGACAGGTGAAGTGAATACAATGGATCATATTGGTACTATGTGGTGGATTTTAACATCCGTGTTGATCAGACTTGCTGATGGAAATCCCAAATGTCACTAGATGAAAATGCCCCCCACCACATGGAAACAACATCAACCAATCAGGAACATGTTGAGGAACATGACAATGGTCCAACATGTTGATGTGACCTCCAGACTTCCTACAGCCCATTCTGATCAAGCATCAACAGGATGCAGTGGAACCAGTTGGATTGACAGAGGCCCCACTGGACAAGCCAGAGCACCCAAAGGATCCAGTGGTTCCAGACCCCATAGGACCCCCTGAGAGGTCCTCTGGTCCAATGGTTCAGAGCATTCTGGACCACATAAGGGGAACCAGGCAGGTGGTCATGATGTTATGCCTGATCGATGTATGTCAAACATGAGATCTGATAAAAGCATGTAGAGTTATTGATATTTAAGGTGGATTGATTGGTTCACGGCATCAACTCCACCTTAAAAGTTGCAGGTTGTCTTTCAGCTGCTCAGTGAATTTAATTATTGTTTTCTCCAGTCTGCATATTAACTAATAAGATGTAAAGGCATTTTTAATTTTTGGAATATCTAAAAAGGTAAAAAATAATACAGTAAAATAGCTTCAAGCTCATATGAAGCCCTTATTTCTGCCTGTATATTTCATTTATCACTATTAGTGGTAAGAAATCCATCAGGGTTGGGGTCTACAGTCGGGTTAAATAAACACATTTATTTAGAAAAATGGCTTCATCAGGCTGCTGCAGGATAGTCGATAAGAAGATAGTGACATAATCCTTTAAATGGGAATACTGAGCTGCTTTTTTTGCAAATAAATGAGTTGCAACATGATGAACATTTGACCTTGTAGTCAATTAAAGCTGACTAATGTGTGTAAACTGACATAATCTTAGAAATAAATTACAATTTAACTGTGTGTTTGCATTAAAGTACACTCTGACACTTAAATAACACACCTGATGTAGCACATCGCTCCATAATCTCCTGAGTTGGGTTCAGATTTGATCATTTAGTGACAATTCACAGCCTCTAAAATCTACATTTGTTGTCTTTTTACACTAATTTTCCTCAATTCGTCACCAGCAGCTTCATCTGTGGAGGTTTTAATCTGCAGCAGAAACCACACCGGCTCCCTTCTAGTCCGTCTAATATAACCTTTGAGCAGGATTTAAACAGGACAAACGGACGGAACCTTTAAATGAAGTTAAATCAGTGAGTTCAATGTGATCTTGTGCACAAACAGCTGAATGCGAGGAGGAAGAAGACGCTGCTGGAAGGAGTCCGTCTGTATTTCCCTATTTTTGGACGTTTGATTTCACCGACAGGAATATTCCTCCTAAATCTTTTCACTCCTCCGCCTCCTCCTCCTCCTCCTCCTCCTCTTGTTTCGCTGTCTCAACACGTCATATTCGACTCTCTCATACATTGTGTTGCATGCCGGCTGTTTCCGTGGAAACAGAGAGGAAGAGGATGAGGTGGATTTCTGGAGTGAAGCGGAGGAGCTCCTCCACTCGCTTCACGTCTCGCATCAGACGTGTTGAGCTTCAGGTGAACCGCGTTGAACCACCGTCTTCATGCTTTAGTCTTTAATCACAGCCGGAGCGTCGTTCAGATCAGATCAGATGCTGCTTCATGTTGTCTGAGGAGAGCAGAAAGCCCATCACACTGGTGGAATTTAAACATCCATCCTCCTCCATCCACAGCATCCCACGGGGGAGAGGATGGGGGAGGATGGGGGAGGCCTGGAGCAGCTTGGGTCACTCTGCCAACGTCTTCCTCTCTGGTTTCACTGTGGGGCTCGTGAAACTCCGGTTTCACGTCAGACAGAAAAGCTCTTTAAACTACTGACTGAGAGCCTTTTATGATTCGCCGCTTTTGTGAGAACCTGTCAGGGGAGCGTCGGATAAATTTAAAGCAGCTCCGCGGTCGATCTGAAAACAATGCAGCGTCTAATGATTCCCAAGGAGCTGACATTTGAGGAACAGTTTTTAAAAAATAACTCTGCTGTTGTCAAAATGTAAAATCCCTCCCCAAGTGCCAGTTCACACTGCTCCTACACAATCCAAACAGCACCGCCACGTTCAGCTGTCCCAGGCCTGCTTACAAGATGCTCCAAGGAGTGACCAGTGCCAATGCTACCATTTAGCTAAATGCTAATGCTAACTGCTAATTCAACCAGTACTGCCACGTTCAACTGACCCAGACCCATTTAGGAGATGCTCAGGGTAGTGACCAGTGCCGATGCTGCCAATTAGCTAGCTGCTAAATGCTAATGCTAACTGCTAATTCAACCAGTACTGCCATGTTCAACTGACCCAGACATGTTTAGGAGATGGTCCAGGTAGTGACCAGTGCCAATGCTACCATTTAGCTAACTGCTAAATGCTAATGCTGACTGCTAATTCAACCAGCACTGCCACATTCAACTGACCCAGACCTGTTTAGGAGATGGTCCAGGTAGTGACCAGTGCCGATGCTACCATTAAGCTAACTGCTAAATGCTAATGCTAACTGCTAATTCAACTAGCACTGCTATGTTCAACTGACCCAGGACGTTTAGGAGATGCTCCAGGTAGTGACCAGTGCGGACTGTACCATTTAGCTAGTGCAAATGCTACATGCTAAACAAAATCTTGATGCACAGGTGTCTGCTGGATAAATAAATTTTGCAAAATGACATTTTTTCTGATTTAAATACAGAAAAAAATAACGTAAATTTATGATCAAACAAATAACCACCTTTGCAGAAAAGTGCAGACTTTTGATGTGGACATTTACAGTTTTGATCTGTTTTCTGTCTTTTTCAGTTAACAGATTATTTCCCCTCTGATTTTTGCATCTTTGTCTGTAATTTAACAGAACTGCTATTTTATTTATTTCACATTTTCAGTCCCTAATATACACATTTTTTGTTCAAATAATAGTAAATATATGCAAAATAATATTTTCCTGGTGTAAGTACAGTGAAAATGTGTTTAAATTTAGTGAAATTTTTAAAAAAATAAATCATTTTTAACAGAATAGTCCTTTGATGTGGACGTTATTTACATTAATTATTTTTATATATATTATTTTATATGATCTGTTATTTAATGAACAGGGGTAGTCTGCACAAATACATTTTTAATCCTAAATATACATTTTTTTTGTTTAAATAACAGCAAATACCTTTAAAATGATGACGTGATCATTCTACAGATAGTTTATTACCAAACATTATAAAAGAGTACAGATTTTTACATGGACTTTATTTACAGTTTTGGTCGGTTTGTTCTGGTTAACGTGCAAATGGCTGCTATTTTCTGTGATTTAAAGATATTATCTGTAATTTACTGGACGGATAAAATCTGTATAAAAACACTGTTGATTATTTGCCGTTCTCAGTTCTAAATTACATATTTTTTTTCTTTCACATAACAGAAAATATCAGTAAAATTACATTTTTGCTGATAAAAACACGTCCCATGCTGTGTAATGCTACCTATTATCTGTAATTTAACACAATGAAGGAAATCTGTCGAACAACTGCTGTTAGAAACTGTTTTAAATTGTTCGTTTTCTCCAGCCTATTGTTCTCATTCAGTCCCTTCTTCTGAGCTGAAGACTCGCCAACAGCTGCTGATGTCTCAGTTGAATGCAGAGCCTGGAAAATAACCAGTAGTCTGCAAAAAATCTGACGCAGGCAAACAATAAGACGAAGCGCTTTGTGGCAGCTGTGAACACTGAATGCTGAGACGCAGCAACACGATGTCTGCAGGGGAGGAAACACCTTCAGCAGAGAGAAGACCTGCTTGTTCATTCATGAATCCTCCTCCTGCGCCATCAGAGGACAGACGTGGGGAGTGATTATGGAGTCTAAATGTTTGTTTGTGTGCATCTGTGCGGGTGCTGGAGTTTCCTCTGCGGGCTCAAACTGCGTCCACAGGGAAGACAAAGTGATTAAGTCTCAGTGTTACTGGAACAAACTCTGTGGGGAGGAAGTGAGCCGAGGTTTTCACTGGGAGACAGATAACGGCCCGACCGTTTAAAACGACTGTCACAGCCATTCCGACGGCGGCCTTGTTGTTTTGCTGCTGGAAACAGCAGATTGTTAATTTGCAGAATTATATGGAGAAAAAGTCATTTTGCTTGTTTACAAGCTCCGACCCCCGCCGGCTGTTTCTCCATCCAGCAAAGGAGCGCCACTGTTTTTGTCTTCAGAGCTGCAATTAAATGAACCAGAGGAAGCTTTGTGTTCTGCAGCTTTGTCCCAACAAATTGCATATATTTTGCATAACTCTGGGGCATTTTCTAAACAATGCTCTGCTGTGTTTGTGGGTTCTGAATGTGTTTTTTTGCTCACCTTCCATTCAGCCTCCAGCTCTCATTCACTTCAACCTGAAAAGTGCAGACTGACATGTAAACTGAAGGAGAACTGACACTTCCTGGTTGATTTTTATTGGTCTCCTCTTCCTGTTCTGATTGGCTTCAACCAATCAGGTCTTTTACAGATGTTTTTTAGATTGGCCACACCCTTCTGCAGCTCCAATCAGATCAATCGGCCTCCATGGTTCTGTTTCTTCCAACGTTCTGTTTCTACAAGAAATACAAGAAGGCTGCATGGTGGCTCGGTGGTTAGCAGCGTCGTCTCACAGCTGGAAGATCCCTGGTTCGTGTCCCGGTTAGGACACAGCGTGGGTTTTCACCTCCTTCCTCCCACAGTCCAAAAACATGTTGAGGTTAACTGATGATTCTAAATTGTCTGCAGGTGTGAATGAGAGTGTGCTTGGTTGTCTGTCTTTATGTGTGGCCCTGTGATAGGCTGGTTACCTGTCCAGGTGTCCCCTGCCTTCACCTAAGTCGGTTGGGATAGACTCCTCCAGGAGGATTGACTGTTTGGCATTATTCGAAAAAAGATCATGTATAATGAAAAATTTAAAAAATCTAATTAATTCTTAAAGTGTTTCTTTAGTAGATTTTCCTTGTTGTTGTTTTTTTAATCACAAGCTGCTCCAAAGTGTAGGCGGCCTGCACTTTTACTTAATTTCATGCAATTTTACACAATTACATAATATTTTACTGCATTCAATCAGCAAAAAAAATTATAGATGTTTGGCATTATTTAAAATGAAAGATTCTGTGTACTGAGGATTGAAAAAAATCTGAAGAATTTTTAACTGTTTCTTTAACAGATTTTCCCTGTTATTCTTTTTTTTTAAATCACAGATAATATCCAGTAAAATCACAGAAAAAATTTGTTAATTTACATGATAACATTTAAGAAAAAATGTAAATAATGTCCACATCAAAAATCTGTGTCTTAATAAATTATTATTCATTCTTTTACACTTTTGATTATAAAATTCTGCAATATTTAACTGTATTTAATCAGCAAAAATATTATTTTACAGATATTTGGCGTTATTTTAAAGACAGATTCTGTATAATGAAGACTGACAGGAATCCAGATTTTTTTTAAACGTTTTCTTTTACACATTTTCTGTTTTGTTTTTTTTTTAAATCACAGATAATATCCAGTAAAATGCCCCAAAAAATGCATTAATTTACATGATAATGTAAATAACGTCCACATTAAAAATCTGTTTTTTAATTAATGGTCGTTTATTCTTTTACACATTTGATTGTAAAATTAACATTTTATATTTTTACAATAATTTATTGCATTTAATCAGCAAAAAATACAGATATTTGGCATTGTTTGAATTATATTATATTATTATTTACATTTTAATCACAGATAATATCTTGTAAAAAATATTTTCAATTTAAACAAAGTACTGTTAATAAAGTCCACATGTGACCATAAAATTACACAGTTTTATTGTAATTAAATCAACTAAAAATATCATTATTTTACAGATATTTGCTGTTATTTTCATTTCTCTTACAGTTTCTTACACTATTCCACCATTTTTTACATATTTTCGTACAGGTAGTGAACAATCTGATGTAATTCTGAAAAACAGTTCTGCTATGAGTTACTATAAATGCTCAGGAAACCAGACAATGCTGCTTTATGTTTATATTACAGACCACAGGGGGTGGTGCTGTTCTACTGGTAAGCAACCAGTGCTTCAAGTGCAATCTGAAGATGCCATTTTGTGCATTTCCACTGCTTTCTGACACTTTTATAAACTGAATTATTAATTATTGAATTAAAAACATGACTGGCAGCTGATCAGTAATAGTCTTTGTCAGGTTGGCTGCATTAGAGAAGAACACGTATCAGCATTCATGAGCTTTTGTTGTGTCTCTCTGTGAGTTTTTTTGTGTCTGTCAGGATTAAAAATCTCCCCACAACTCATTTCCACCCACAGAGCAGCTCGGCGGCGTTACACCCGCTGCAACAGGATGCAGCTTTTGCGTGTTCACACATCATTAGGAGGTCGTCTGCAGAGCTGTGCTGCTGCTAATCCACCGCGCTAATGTGTGCGTCTGTTAAATGTGACGCCTGGGCTGAATACGTCTTCATGGAGTCAATTTCAATTAGGCTGGAAGGCTCGTCGGAGGATCCTTCATCACCCAATTCAGGCATCTTAATGGGATTAATTACACTTTTCTTCATGCCAAAGATTTTCTTTTTTCACATCGAGCAGCAGGGGAGGCAGGACTGAAAAGATCTGGGTTTTTAATTCCTCCGGCGGCCTGTGTTATCAGTGAGCGCTGCAGAAACAGGAATATCGAACCCTCGGATCGATACCATGAGAGCGAAGTTACCTGGAGGTTTTTTTGCTAAATGCAACCCAACAAAACGCTGCTCGATGGAACTGTGGCGGCACAAAAAAACAGGCCCCTTGATCCTAAAAGCTGAGGTTACACTCAAAGTAAGACACAGCTCAGCCAAGACACGAAGCAACACTCAGTCTGAGTGCCGGCTGAGAGGTTCTCTTTTACTGGACGACAAGTTAAAGATGGAAACTTGATTCCTTCGCTGAACTGTCTCCTTCAGGTCAAATAAAGCATGAATGAATCCCAGCAGAGCTTCACCAGTCTACATGGATGGAGGAATGTTTTAACAGCAGCGAGGCACATCGTTTAAAAGGCCTCCTACCCCGGTTTACACTCGTCTTTTCACTCAGTGATGTTTTGGCGGCAATAACAGAAACGTTGGGTACATTATCCATCATGTACATTTCGTCTTTATTTGTAGCCTTGTTGTACTTTTGTCATTGCTTCCTCCAAGCCCTCATCTGTATCGAGCCGCTGTAACATGTGAATTTCCCCGGTGAGGGATCGATAAAGTTCACCTTATCTTATGTTCCGCTCAGTTCAAGCAGCAAAAGCCGCCTTAAACAGAAGGTATGAGCAAATAAACATGGTTAGTCTTGATGCAAAGCAACAATGCAAAGTGAAACTAATGAAAACCATCACAGATCCATGCTACCTTTAACTTCAGCCTATACCCTTCGGTCACTTTTGAAGTAATGTGATGTCTTAATGTTATTATGTATGGTGTATGTTGACCAAATAAACTACTACTACTATCTGGGTATGTTTTCCTGTCCGTCGCTGCTCGTCTTCACCTTTCTCCCTGGCTGCAAGAAAAAGAGTGCGCCCAGACAAAGTTCTCTTAGCTTTAAGTTCACATAAATGTCGGCTACATCTAGTCAAGGAATGCAGCTAAGATGAATGAGGCTGATCAGAAAGCTGTGGGACTAACATGTGCAGCAGTTTTTAGACAACCTGAAGTAGCCTGTAAGTTCCTGCGGTGGAAAAGGGTTCTTTGAGTGAGCTAAGCTTGTCATGTTTTCCAAAAAATTTCTACAAGATATAGAATCTGAAGTCCAAACCATCTAAAACAGCCGTAGGCAAAAAAAGCAAAAAGGTGCATGTGTCCACATACCTCACCCCAACTGGTTGAGGCAGACGGCTGCTTTCCCTGAGCCTGGTTCTGCCGGAGGTTGTTTTTTCTCATCCTTCAGGGTAAAAGAGAAGTTTTTCAAGTCCCTTCCCACTGTGTCAAGGGCTTAGTCAAAGGGAATCCTAAGGAAACTCTGGATTTGTTGAGTTCTCTGCTTTAAGATTTGTAAGATCTTTCTATGTAAAGTGCTATGAGATGACGTATGTTGGGAATTGATGCAATATAAATAAAATTGAATTGAATTGTACGCTTTTGGCAATGTATGAAATAACTCAAATATCAACTAGGTAAACAATTCAAGCCTCATAAAGTCTGTTAATCCATCAGGAAAATGTATTTATCAGCTGTTCTCTACTGCAGGAGCTTGCAGGCTGTTATAGGGCGACTTAAACCTTTGTACGTTCTCAAAACGTCTTTTAGGGCCTTTTTCATCAGAGAAAAAAAGCATCTTACCCAGGATAGTTATTTATGAGCTCCCCTGAAAAACTGATACCCCTTCTCCACTGAGCTGGTTCCAGGTCTAGTTCGGAGCCAGAGCCTGACTTAGCTCCACTTCTTTGTGTTTCCACCACCTAAGCACCGACTCCAGGTTCTATAAACTGGAGCTCAGCAAGCACCAACTCTTTGCTGGTCCAGAGCTAAGCACCGAGTACGTCAGGGGCTGGGGGCGGGGTTATGGTGACCAACCATCAACGGTGGAAAGGGACACACAAGCGCTAATTAGTGTCCTTGTTCTCCAGGACGTCCCTGGTCCCATCACACATGTATTGGAATGACTCCCGGGACACACGGAAGTTTAGCACAAACTGTTGACCTGAAATCCGCTACAGTTGTGTCCCACCAGTAGCGTGATCACGGATGTGTCCAGGCAACAGGAGGACCTCCGCCTCACAATCAGCCTTAAGACCATCTATAGAGATAAACATAGATATTATCATCAACTTACTGCGTTTGTTTAACTGCTATGTAATGGATGCTAGCATAGTGGTTTTACGGTGACCCAATGGCTCCAACTGGACTCCTTGACAATGGAAAAGCAAACAGGTTCTTAGGAGGAACTGCACTGTTTTTTCTGAAAAACTCACCTTACAGGTCTAACATAGCAAACCTCCACTGCTCAACCTCCTGCACAGAACTAGAGTTAGACCCAGTAACTGTTATTAGTCATTGTTTTGTTGCATTCGGAGTCAACCTACACAGAAATGGAAACAGAAAGGCCAAAAAAGTCAGGTCTAGTAAACATTAATTCATGTGCTTTCATGTTGTGGTGCTTCTTCCCATATAAAGAAAATAATACGAGCAACAATCACACTATTTCTAGACAAATGTCTCGGGACAAAAACCGCACAGTTTATCAAACTAAAACTGAAACTATACTTGTAATTTTAATGAACTGATCCTTTAAACTACATTCTAGGGTTGCTCAGGTTCTTCTTTTCTGGTGCAGCCTTTTCAAACAGATTTCTTAACCATCCAACATGTTAAATATTTGTGAACCTCTGCTGCAGCTCTGGATTTAGAGATGCTTTCTGGCCGAGCAGGAATCTGATTTCAGATTCTGCGGATCGATACCCAGCAGGAATCACACTCTGACAAGCCTCAACAAAGCCCGGGGACGGCTGCTCTTCTATAAATAATGCCTCCGAGGATGATATCTGCACACAAAAAGACAAATATCACAGGCAGCTGCGGGGGTCGTTCTGATCACTGATGTACACACAATCGCTCACCAGAGTTCCTCATGCGTTATTTAACGCTGGGTTATATAAGTGCAGTGGTTTCATCCTGCAGAGCCTCATGTCTCGGCCTCGTAGATCTTGTTTTGTGGCTGCAGACCTGATTACCTGCCTGCGGCGAAGCTGGCAGGAAGCCCGACTCGACGCTCTGAAGCCATCCATCACTGCAGCTGATTTCTGATCAAAGCTTCTCAGGAGCAGCTGATGTTCTCTCCCTTTTTCTACTCCCCTCCGAAGAACAGCAACTGATGTTAGCAGTCGGTTTCAATATTAGTCTTGAGGCTTTAGAAACGATCTGCTGAGATTAAATCCCTGTGCTGAAAATAGCAAATCAGTTGTAGGCCCAGAGATAACAGGGAGCGAGAGACAGTTTCAGGTTCAAGAGGTTAAACGTTAGATATCAGACTAATAAATGTCTTTTCAATAGAGAAGAGAACAGAAAGGATCTAAAAGACGTTTATCTAAATAATCTCAAATATAAGGGTTGAGATTTTATGTCGGAACGAGGCCTGAAAACGTCTAATGGCACATTTCCTGACAGATTTTTTAATTTGTTGTAGCATGTTAGCCTGCTAATGCTCGCTAATTAGTAGTGGTGGGAAAGCTACTTGGAAAGTGTACAAAACCACACTGAAGCTGCCGCGATGCTGAAGTTAGCTTCTGAAAGGGGGAAATTAAGGGGAAACTTAAGGGGAAACTTAAGGGGAAACTTAAGGGAACCAATTCTCCAGTGACCGATTCTCCCTATTTTCCACACATTTTATGTAAACACGTCTGCTGTCTAAAAACCACATCCACATTTGTGAAACCTTTATACCTTTATTTTTTTCCCACATCTGGACCACATTAGCTACTATATATAAACTGGTCTAATGTGGACTAGATTATCCCACAGATGCTAAAGACTGTTTTAAACACAGCTTCTGATTTGTGAAAACTTTTTTCTACTTGTGAAAATCTTTAAAAAAAAAGAGAGAGAGAGATTTCACTTTGATTTTTGTGCATTTGGGTCATATGAGACCAGGTCCAGATCTAAAACCACTACATATAAACTGGTCAGGTCTTGACTAGATTATCCCACAGAGGCTGAAGACTCCTTAAAACACAGTCTCTGATTTGTGGAAGCTTTATTATATTTGTGAAAATGCAAAAGAAAAGAAGCCACTATATTCCAACTGGTCAAATCTGGACTATATTATGCCAGAGAGGCTAGAAAGTCCATAAAACAGTCTCTGATTTGTAATAGGGACATTTAATTTAGTTTTATGTGTATCTGTATCTAGCTTTGGTCTGGTCCACTTGTTTTACTCCTTTTTCATGCTTTACCAGGAAACCCAAGTGATCCCAGACGGGTGGTTTTAACCACGGCGGAGCGTCTTCCAGCTGTTAGCATTAGCATCCCATTAGCATTAGCCATACGTCACAGAAGCACTGGCAGGAGAATAAACGGTCCGTCACATCCTGTGTTCCCCTGGAAACTCCTACTTGTTTTTAGCTCCACAATACTGTTCAACTGTGAGACGGAGAAGGTCCAACACAACTGTGGGCACTACGAGGTTCACAGTTAAAACAGTTCTGCACATCGGCCATTCTTAGTAGTCACTTCTGTACCGAACCGAAAGTGCCTGTACGAAACGGTTCGGTACAGATACGAGCTCCGTTACACTCCTTCTAAAGACTTTTAAAAACAACACTTCAGATTAGTGAACATCTTATTCATTCGTTAGAAGACCAAAATAAATGGGGATTTTGCCGTTTTTTAACATCTGAACCACATTAGACACTGTGGCGGCTGTGACTCAGGTGGTAGAGCGGGTTGTCCACTGATCGCAAGGTTGGTGGTTCGATCCCCGGTCCCTCCACATGTTGAAGTGTCTCTGCTATTTCTGAAAATGCATCAAAAACCACTACCTGGATGGATGGATCAAACCTGGAGTACATTATGCCAGAGAAGCTTAAAAACCTAAACAATATAATTTCTGATTCATGAAAGGGATCATCTTCTAGATCTGGACCTGGACTAATGTGGTCTACAGACAACAAAGCAGTGAAATCCCCGTTTTCCTACTTGTTGTATTGGAACACAGTGAGTTCAGGTTTCTGAGGTTATTTAAACGCAGCATTCAAACCTCTTGCGTCCATCTTTGGAAATATCTAATAGGAAACAAAAACTACCTGTACGAAGGTCATATTATTATTCCTTTTACTACTATTCATGATGCTGCTCTGCCCACGACCTGAATATAATCAGATGTGAGCAGAGCTTTTAAAGCTTCTTCTTCTCTGCTCACATCTGAAGTAATCGTATATTTGATCATTTAATCTGGTGTTTTCACGCTACCCTGGCAGTGACTAGAGCTCAGTGTTGCCTTGTTTTCCTGTATTTTTGTACTCTCTTTGTAGGATCCCGTGTACTCGCTGTGGAGTATTTATACCTCGACCTTTGGGTAACATTGTGTGGTAGACTTGTACCCGATGTGAGGCACTAATACTGTGATGGTGCGGTCGGTTGGAGGCGTTCAGGGGTTTAAATCTATCAAACCGTATACATATAAAAAGACATAAACTGATGTTAGGACAGAAAAAACTCTCCTATTGGACTGAATCTGACTTTGTGCCAAACTCTGAGAGACTCTGGCAGCAGAGTTTCTGGCTCCAGCTCTGATTTTATTCCCCTACCGACTTATTTATTTGACAGCTCACCTTGAGAGGAGAAGCCAAGGATGCTCTATTAAAGTGACAAGGACTCAAATATAAAAATAACTTGAATGAGGAGAGGTGCCTGTTAAGAACTGTCACTGCACCATTTATGAAACCTTGCAGCACTGATGCATCAGGAGTGACTCGTACAAACTTTTCCACTGCACAAATATTGTTGAGAAACTCTGGGTTCACCCCTCTGGACAGCCAGATTCTAACACCGGTGTTCTCATATTCCAAAATACAGTCAAAACTGTTTGTCAGCTGAAAACAAAACAACACAAGCCACAAAAGAAAAGAGACAAAAGAACAATCAGACACGAGACAAAAATGAGACAGAAAGGAGACAAAACCGTCACAGAGACACAAAAAAGTCCCAATGTACTGTTCTCCTTCTGAGTTATGTAGCCTAGCCTACATTAGCAGAATTAAACAGTCAGCCAAACTCAGGTATTTTCCCTCTGAGCCAGGATACGAGCACCTTGCTCCTTTATTTTTTCCTCAGTGAGTGGTCAAACACCAAGAGTGAAACTGTAACACAGAAAAATACAGAAACTCAGTTGTCTTTTAAGTACGAACAGACACTGTATTAATCAGCTTTTCATCAAGCTATTTATAAAACACACATGAAAACGCACCGAAGGTTAACAGGCTAGTCCACTATCACAGCATTGCTAGCATATTCACGTAAGACCGTACGTTACATTACTTTCCGGTCAACTAAACCATCAAAACATGTTCATTTATATCACAGAGTACATTATGAACTTACAGCTATTGTTTTTGTGAGCGTGAGAAGATTGACGATGTTCGCCGTGCGACCGACCGTATCTTTCACTGCAATTGCCGAACTTCAAAATAAAGGTCCAGTTTCCTGTAGAACTATTACTGTTCCTGTGTGTGTGTGGTTCTTTAATGCAAACATTCTTACTATGGATTTCATTCCATACAACATAAATTATCATTGAAACCATCTTAACTCTAGCACAGGAATCTGAGGGCAGAACACCCAAAACAAGACACAAAAAGAAAAATGAGACAGAAAACAACATGAAGGAGACACAAAATGACAAAAGCAACACAAGTAAGATCCAAAAATCCATAAAACGAGACACAAAACAACCAAACTGGGTCAACATGACACAAGGACAAGAGATAAAACGGCACGACCGAGACATACAGCGACGTGAACGAGACGCAAACTGACAAAAACAAGACAAAAAAGACGCAAGACACAAACAAAATGTCACAGCCGAGACACAGAAGAAAAATGAGACATAAAACAACACGAAGAGAGACGCAACGTGACAAAAACAAGGCTCAAAATGGCAAAAACAAGACAGAAAACAACACAAATGAGATACAAACCGACAAAAACAACACATTTCAGGTTGCAAACGTAATTTTGATGCGTTATACTGATACAACATCGTTATTAATTGCATCAGCTTAATATTTTGTGTTGTTTAATCTATTACAGTGTCTGATTGGAGAAGAAAATCCAATTCCTCTAACTCAGTTTAGCTCGTTGGTTGAACATAATGTCACTGGAAGTCGATGCAAACTGTTGCGTTCGTTTTTGTTGTCGTCGTTGAGCCCCGACATGATTTTTACGGTCGTCTTCCAGCCCTGCGGCTTCTGGTTCACCCCCACCGAAGGGCGTCTGCTCCTCCATCAGCAGAACTAATGTCGGCTCTCGGTTTGCTGCATCTGGAGAAACGTCTGCAGCAGCTGGAGGCTTTAATGGAGAAAAGGTCTCCGCTGGGAAGAAGAAGAGGAAGAAGGCAGGTGAAGGCCACCGGTGGCTGCATCCTCCCGTATCCTAGAGACCCAGACAGGAGGTCGGCTTTACCAGGAAACCTCCACCAGAGGAAGAATGGGATGTTGACCGGCCTGTAATGATTTCCAATACGTCAGCTTTGTTTTTCCTCTCATGGTGTAAAGTGGTAAACAGGCTGCTTCTCTTTAAAACTCACAGACTGAGGGTGTTTGATGTGTGTCTTTATAACCTCTGGCCAATGAGAGGGAAAGAAAAGCACCTTCTCATCTTGATACGAGGGTTCTTGAAGTGCAAATCAGGGGGAGACGAGTGATGAAACATCCGGAGGAAGGCAGCAACGCTCGGCTTCACGCTGTGCGCTGCAGAAAAACTCCCTCTTCTGTGGGTTTCATTCGCCGTGGGGACGTGTCCTCTGAGATCACCGCCGGGACCCAGGACATCCGAGACCCGCCGAGTCAGCAGCCGTGAGTAATCACTCAACCAGGTGACTGATCTGGACCGGAGCCAGCGATGATTAACAACGTGGGGAAGTTGGATTCAGTCAAAGTGAAGCCGTCAGTCCATGTTCAGCAGGTGCTCTGGTGATGACGTCAGATCACACGTCAGGTTTCTGCCTCGTCTTCTTGGTTTTATAGAACTTTAATTTCTATTTACTGGATTTGCTTTTGTCCCGTTAACCTCCGAGAACCTTCAGATCTTCTCATCGTGGCCTTTTCATTCTAACAAACAACCCCACAGTGAGTCACCCTGTGGTCTTTATGGTTCACGTCTCCGGAGCAGCGTCTCCGAAGACCCACGGCCTTTAAGATTTAAAGGTTATGGAGGTAACTTTAGGTTTAATTCTGGGTTCTCAGGACTTCAGCAGATTATGCTCCAGTTCACTGAAACACTTCCTGCTGACCAGTCAGTGTGCAGAAAGTGGAGGGAAATTTAAGAGTTTTGGACACAGTTTCAAAGCCACTTCATTCGGGTCCGAGCACCAACGGGGCGTAGAACCCTGTTGTTGTTGTTCCTCAGATTATGACTTTCTCCCGACTTTTGAATCGCAATTTTGAGGCCCTAAAAATACTCGAAAACACGTATAACTTGGCGCGCACATCACACCTGGTGAAAAATTTAATATTCTGGGGGAATTACACCTGCCAATGGTACAATGACTCAACAGCGCCATTTACAAAATTAAAGAAAAGGGTTTATTTGCTGTTAGTTTCACCTAGAGCTACGAAATTTGGTGCATGTGTGTATCAAGGCAAGGCACACAAAAAAGCCTTAAGAACCCATACTAAAAATGTAAAAGGAAGTCCGCCATTTTGAATTTACTGTCAGATTTTGGGCGATTTTGGCCAAAATTTTCACATTTTCTAGAGTGAACTTGTCCCATGGGATAACTCCAAGAGATCTCAGATTAGGCCAGCAGATACTACAGGCATTGGTGAGCAAAAGTATGAGGGCGTGTCCGTGGTGCCCTGCAAAAACTCAATATCTCACCAAGTTTATTCGTCTTATTTTTAGTTAAAAAGTCTCAACCCACTTGATTTAAGATAAATTCACTTTAAAAGTAACATTTCAGCCAGATGGAGGGACTTGTTTTAAGACAAATCTTCACTTGTTCTCTTGGCAGATTTTTTTCACTACTTTCGAGGTAAAAGTGCCTTGAAATAAGTTTTTTTTTCTTGTTTTAGGAGGGGTATTTTTTACAGTGTGCCCTGCGGTGTTTTGCCGTTTCGCCATTAAAGAAACAGGAAGTGCTGTGCAACTAGCCTGTACCTGAAACTTCACATGCGCGATCAAAGTCGGGGCCTGAGGACATGCATGTGGCGATTTCCTGTCGAAGTCACCAGCACGCCATGAAACAGGAAGTGCTGTCCAACTAACCTGCACGTGCTCCAATCGGCCTGAAACTTTACATGCATGATCAAAGTCCTGTTCTGATGACGGCCACATGGTGATGTCCTGTCTCGGTCACTGAAGCAAGGACCCGCCCAACGCTGCTTGCAGCTTTAATTGTTCTAATAAACTGATTAAAACACTAAAGTCTCATAACCTGGTTCTTGACTTTGTAAGATTCCAATAAGTCTACTTAGCTGCTTTTACATTATGCTTTTATGTTTGATCTTTACTTGGCAGTTTAACAACACTAGCTTGCAGCTGGAAGAATACAACTGTCAGAAAAATACATCTTAGCACCATATTTACTTAAACGAATACACAACAGTAATTGTAATTTATTTATTCTCTTGCAATTTAAAAAAAAAATATTTTTCTATTTATTTATAGATTTTTGGCCGTTTTTTTCACTACATTTATTTCTGATCATGTTTTTTTGTTTTTTTTGCAATCAGCTGGAAAATAAAGTGAAACCAAGGAAGTTAAACTGAGTCAGTTTAATTAATTCAGCCCAAGGTTTTAAACTACCTGACATGTTACAGTTTCAGTTGTTGAATCCCTAATTTAAAAAAAAAACATTTAATTTATGGAAAAAGGATTAAATAAAATAATAAAAGTACTGAAGCCAAAACAGGTGTGTTGAGATGAGGGAATGGAAGGATGTGAAGAACGAGAAATGATAGAATATTTAAAGAATTATATAACATTGTGGAAACTTTGAAACAAGAAAATAAATCACGCAGCTGGTTTTGTTTTTAATAACTGCTAAATGTAAATCCTCTGTATTCACCAGCTCCTCTCTAACTGTGTCTGGCTACTGGTTCGCTTCATCAGAGGGTTTTGTCGCCTCAAACGATGCCATGAGAGTGAAATAAAACAGTAAGCTGCAGGTTTTGAAGCTGTGTACAGGTGAGCTGCAGGTTCATCACTGTTACAGAACCTTTATTTAAACCTGTGTAGCTGCCTCTGTGGTTCAGGACGCACCTGTAACATATGGAGGATGAAGAAGGAGGACGTGGCAGCTTCACTTGCAGAGCAGGACGTCCCGCTGGAGATGAGAATTCACAGTGTGTTTCACATTGTGGGGGTCTTGACTTATGTTTGGGGATAAAAGAAACAACTTCCTGTGACAAATCATTGGATTTTAGGGGGAAGACTTGGTTTTAAGTGAGAGTAAGATCAGGATAAGTCGGTGTAAAGTCCTTAAAAGTGATGCATCAAAGTACTTGGTGATTGTTTTTGTCCTGGTTACACTGCAAACTTTAGCCGCGTTAGCTGTCAAGCTAATCTGAAGCAAACTTTTTCTAATTTTCCAAAATATAAAAGAAGACAATCTTGATCAGGCTTGTTTCGCTCTGAGTGATCTTTGAACTAATGATGTGTGACGAGTGTTTCTGTCGTTGAAGTTCACCAGACCTAAGCTTAAAACGATGACAGCTCACCAAAATCCCTTCATCCTTCATGTCTCGTTCAAAAATTTGCCTAAAATAAATCATTTGCTCTGACTGGTAAACTAAAAAATTCGGCACGTCTTTGGGCAGCAAACAAGCCATTAGTGACTGTCAAGTTCTGCAGGTTTTCATTACAGCTTTGCCCAACTTGAAAGGCCTGTTCACCCACTTGAAGGACTCAAAGGGACGACTCGTTCTGATAAAATGATGATTTTAATAGGTTGATAACCTTAAACAGAAAACACACACATCAGTGGCTCATGAACATAAATGTTCTTCTTTAAAGCAACACACACCAAAGTAAGTTGCCACTGATAGAGCTTAGTCATTAAATAAACTTCATTTGCTTTTAATCAACTTAAATATTTCTATGCATGAATGATATTAAACTTAAATCATATTATTATATAAAGTAAACGATCCAAATGCTTTCCCTACCAGTTGTGTCTTCAAGGAGGAACAGAAGCTGTGATTTGATTGATGGCAGAAGTGGGACAAAGGGCAGACTGACCTCAGACCAAACATTTCAACCCATGCCACCTGAGAAGGTGCGCAGGTATTGTGGTCCTACAGAAGCACTTGTGGAAGTTTTCTGTTCCACCTCGGTCACTGCTTGTTCGATATTTCCCCTTCAGGCCTGGAGCGCACCCCACACCTCCAATCGTCAACTCTCCGACGCTGCACTTTGACTTAACAGTGACTCAGCTGCAGCCAACAGTCATGTAACAAAAATTCTGGGACTTTTCAGCTGAATTGCAGGCAGTGTTTTCCACAGAACAGGTGGGAAACTACTTAATAATATCGACACGTACCTAAAGTATGCAGAGCTCCATTTGTTCTCCAGTGTTGGTAACAACTGTGGATACTTGGGAAAAGGTTGTCTATGTGGATTCCAGTTTTTTTTCAGTTCTTGTAAAAAAAAAAAAAAGAAATCCTGCTTTAGTTCGTTTAAAGGTTTCTGACAGTCTAACTGTGTCATACCGCAGAGAGACTTCTCTTTGTGTCTCAAACACCTCAAGCCGGCGTCACAACCTGACATATCATGGAAATTCTGCAGTTTCCATTCTTTTTTTTCTAATGCATCACCTGAAGCACGACTGAGCTGGCAGTGATTCATTACAGTTGACCCGTCTGATGAGTGTGTGAGTCACGAGGATGACCTCATGTCTGATCTCACCTCTCCCGCTGCTGTTCTGAAGGAAGCTTCAACTGCAGCAGCTTTCTGGAGAACATGAGGCCTCGGAGCAGAGAGACGAGGCCGTGAAGACTTATTATTATTATCAGGAAGACCTTCGTGATGCTCGACAAACACAGCAGCAGCTACATATAGTGGAAATATACTAAGTCTGAGCCTAGAACAGCTGTTATTGTACATTATAGAACAGGATTTCTTCATTGAAGGAGCAGGTTATTTGCTGTCACTGCTCTGAGACTGCAGATCTACCTCTGTGTGTCTAAACTCTACATAACACCTCTTATTCTTCGTATTCGGTGACGCACAGAATCAAAAATTTAACTGAACAACAAAAAAGAATGAATTTATCATTGGAGCTGGTTTCCATAGTTACATTCAGTCCACTTTACCGACTGTGACGTCATCAGCTCAGCCCTCTGATGAGGAAGTAGAGGTCATTATTCAGGCTGCAGACGCAAACGGAGACGAACGCATCGACGACCCAAGTGAAGATTCTCATTCTGCGCTGAGCTGCAGTGAGCTGCTTTCACCACTGAGGGGCAGCAGAGAGCAACCCTTCACGTCCGAGGGAAACAAAAGAACAGAAATGCCAGTATGTGCTGATTCTGTAGTCCCCTGCACTTTATTAAACTCACTCTTAAAGCTTTTATAGCAGAGGATGAGCTCAGCGTGATGCAAATGTGTCGCAGGGCCAGCTTTACGAGAGTGCAGACATCTGAAATTAACACTCACATCTGGGGCGATGGTGGCGCAACATCAGAACATCAGAAGGTCAGAGGGTCGAACGCCAATCGTTGGGCCCTTGAGCAAGGCCCTTAACCCTTCCTGCTCCAGGGGGTGGTACCATGGCTGACCCTGCACTCTGACCCCAAGTGGGATATGAGAAAAACAACATTTCACAATGTTGTAAAAACGTGTTTGTGACAATAAAGAATTCTTCTTCTTCTGTAGGATCCACCGTGGATCATGGATTAAGGGAGTCTGAGGACAGTTGGAACAATTTCCTTAGCAACAAAACCCACCAAGGTTGTGAACATTTTATACATGCCATTATACATCTAAACCAGGGGTGCCTGATCCTGGTCCTCCAGAGCCCCTATCCTGCATGTTTTAGATGTTTTCCTCTTCAACACACCTGATTAAATGATCAGGATCATTATCAGGCTTCTGCAGAGCTGATGATGAGCTGATCAGGTGTGTTGGAAGAGGGAAACACCTAAAACATGCTGGACAGGAGCCCTCGAGGACCAGGATCGGGCACCCCTGATCTAAACCCTCATTGGTTTAGATATGAGATGACGTCAACTTTAGCAACTGTTTCTTTTCTTCTATGTGCTAAACAACAGTAGAATCGTTTCCCACCGTAAATAATGTTCAGTAACTGTAACCAGGCTTTTCTTGGTTGCGCTAAAGACATTATTATCATGTTTCCATATAGTTGTGAAGCAAATCTGAAGCAAACATTACGTTTTGCAAAAATTAAAACATAAATGAGGCTCGTTTCCCTCTGAGTGATCCTTGAACTAGTCATGGAGACGTGCAGTTCTGTTGGGACCATTAACCACATCTAAGCTGAAAGTCGAGATATTCCTTTTTTTTTTTTAAAGGTTTATTTTTGGCCTTTTGTGCCATTATTAGACAGGACAGTGGATTGAATAGGGAAGGACATGCTGTAAACGCCCGAGGTCGGAGTTGAACCGAGGACAGCCGCTACGCCTCTGCACTTTGGTCATGCGACATAACCATTAGGCTATCAGGGCGCCCAAGTCATCATATTTCTTAACAATTTTAAAAATTTGCCTGAAATGAATCATTTCCCCTAACCTGTTTCTGCAAAAACAAAAAATTCTAGTGTATCATAAAAGAAGGATTATGATTTATGATATTCTAAGAGCGTCATACCGCAGAGAAACATTTCGGTCTTTTTCTTAAAAACTTCAAAAAACACCTCAAGTGAGCACAAAAACTTTCTTACAAAATCAGGTAATTGATGGAAATTTTGCAGTTTCCATTAATTTCTTCTGATGCAATACTTGCACATAAAAATACAGCCAATCAGAGTTTCTGCTTAGAAGTATACAAAACTGCTTTTCCCCAAAAACAAAAACTAAACAAGCTCGTACTTTGCAAAAACTTAGTTTATTTAAATTGGTTCAATTCAACATTTATGCTGAATGTCCGTTCGTTACCACATTTCATGAGCATATATATATATTTAGTTTTTTTTAGTTAATAACAAAAGTTTTTGACAACAACAAGGCAACAACTGTTACAACAATAAACAAAAGTGCATGTAGAAATTGGCATCAGTCGGATTAGCTGTTCGCCATCTGCTGGTCCAAACCAATGTAGTGAACTGCCGAGACTTAAGGCCATAACAAATGCAGAAATAACTTAAAGTGCAACGCAAACAGCTGCTACATGCTTCCTCAAACTGACTCTGACGTACCGTACTCATTTAAAGAGTCAACTTCTTCCACGAAATATTAAATAATACCTTTTTAAAGGTCATTGTGCTCCCAATTGGTACATTTAAGCGCTCTAATAGGTTTGCTGGTGGTCATTTAGGAAATTATTGCTTCAAGCTAATAGAACTAAGGCTCTAATATTGCAAAATAACCCCCTTATTCTGAGAACACTTAACAGCCACAACATTAAAACCACTGATTAATTATCTCATTACAATACAATGTTCTAAATGGAACTCTGGTAACTGCATTCGCCTATCTAGGGATTGTTGCAGAGTTTCAGCAGGATCATACTTCCTGCCACACTGCAAGCATTGTTCACATACATAATTAGGATATCAGGGTGTTAACTGAGCCTCTAAATTCCCCCAAATCTCAATCCGATCGAGCAGCAGATCCTGTAAGTCCAGGAACTTGTAAATGATTTGGTGGCTGATACTACTTTTAGACTTTTAGAGGCCTACAGAGTCCAGGCCTCGATGTTTTAATGTTGGGGCTGACTGGTGTACATTAGATGTAAATTAATAGTTTATTTCCTCAAAAAGTGGAACACAGGGGCAAAAAGTCTCGTCTCCTTCTCCTTCCGAGTTTGTGGCCACTCATGAATCCTGTTGTTTTACTGGTTGTCGAGCGCCGTTTCTCTGGCTGAGTTTTAGAGCAATTCATTAGTATTAGAATATTAGTATTAAGAAACATTTGTGTTAAATATTTCTGCTTGGCACAGCACCCATTAGGAAAAATAAATACGTAACAGATTAATTTTATAGTCAGACTTTGCTGACTGTGAAATGAGCTTTGTAGCTGGTGGGATGCTGGACATGCGCCCTCCATTGACTGGCTGCTATTACTTCTAACTTGTAATATACAGAGTCAAAAATTCCGAATAAAGTCTTACAATAACAACAAAAATCAGAGCTCCAAGTTGTAGAAACATAACTTAGAGCCTCTGCTGTGGGTTTTCCCAACAAACTTAGCGTTTCTACCCTAGGTGGAACCTCATGTGTCGATTTAAACTCCCCTGCTGGGTAAATCCTTGACCACAAACAGCACAACAAAACGGTTTCTCTCCTGTGTGAACTGTGCTATGCGTCTCGAGATGTGTTTTGCGGTTAAATCTTCGACCACAAACGTCACAGCTGTACGGTTTCTCTCCTGAATGGACTATCATGTGTGTCCTAAGATGTGTTTTACGGTTAAATCTTTTACCACAGATGTCACAAGTATATGGTTTCTCTCCTGTGTGAACTATCATGTGTGTTCTAAGATGCGATTTACGGTTGAATCTTCTGCCACAGATGTCACAACCAAATGGTTTCTCTCCTGTGTGGATCATCATGTGCACCTTAAGATTATTTTGATGTCGAGATCTTTTCCCGCAAATGTCACAAACAAATGGTTTCTCTCCTGTGTGGATTCTCATGTGTGTCTTAAGATTATTCTGATGCCTAGATCTTTTACCACAAATATTGCAAACAAATGGTTTCTCTCCAGTGTGGATTCTCATGTGTGTCTTCAGATTTTGTTGGTGTGTAAATCTTTTTCCACAAACATCACAACCAAACAGTTTCACTCCTGTGTGGACTCTCGTTTGCAAATCTACATTTACACTAGTCACACCTGACTCAGGTACCCCTGTTTCCTTCCACCCACTGTCATCAATTTCAGGTCCACAATCTGACAAAGGTTCCTGCCAGTAACCACCATGATCATCATCATCTTCATCATCATCACTGTCGTCAGTCTCAGAAGTGTCTGAAGCGTTTCCATCAGTCTGTGGTTGAAAATGACAGTTTGGATCTGGGTTCCAGACCGTTTCTGGTCCTCCATAGTCCTCTTCATCAGTTTCAGTTTTTATCCATTTAATTGGGCTACTGGTTGCATCTCTGGTGTCTTCAGTTTGGCTCTGATAAAACTGTGAGGACTGGGGTTTCTCTTCTTCAAATTCACTCTTCATGGGTACACCAGTGAATGTAAACCTGATGAAATCAGTCTCCTCTTGCCCATTAAGCTGCTCTCCATCCTGACTGGTCCACAGTTCCTCCTGTTCCTCCTGTTCCTCCTGGTCATGGAGGAGCTCTTGCTCTTGGTCCAGACTGGGGCTCCAGGGAACCTCTTCTTTTATCACCAACACCTCCTGGACATCTGCAGGCAACACTGGAACACAGATTAATTATTCACTATTGATTTAATTTCATGAGAAATGCTACCATGTCACAATGTTTAGCAAATAATGCCATAGAAGAAAACATCACAATTTTTCCTTGCATTTCAGGTGAACCACAAGGTGGAACTGCAAGCAGAGTTTCCTAGTGGGGCAATCACTTCCACAAGCAATACAAGCTTAAGCCTTGAGCTTGCAAGACAACTGAGCGGCAAAAGTTTGATTAAGAGGTGGAAGCAACCACGAAAGACCACAGAAATTCCATTAGAAAATGGATAGTAATGGTCTTTTTCTAAGTGGCATTCAATGCTGTTGCAAAATGCTCTATAAACACATATCTCTGAGGACTAACATTAGTGCCCCAAACAAATACCTTCAAAATTTCAGACTATTTGGGGAATTTGTATTGTGTGGCCTAAGCATGGATGAGCGATGGAAGTAAAAGGACAGGACACAGAGCGAAGAAATGACGGAGAAATTAAGAGCTAGAAATGAACAGACACAAACCTGGGACCATTACACAGACTCATGGGGCGTAGTGTGCCCAGAATGACTTGGCTATTGATGTTAAAACAACCACCAAAATGGAACTAAATAAGCTTCTCAATCAGTTTTACTTTGGCTTACGAGCCAGTTTTAACCAGCACATCAATGATCCAATCCCAGTCAATCCAGCCATCCTTTTATAGACACAACAAAACATCCCACAGCCAAACTTCAGCTGAAACAGACTTTGAGAAAATCAAGCACCTTCAGGCACTGAATCCAAACACACCTTAGGAGCTTGTCAACACAATCCGGATTTGGACTGCACAGCTAAAGGTCACAACATTTATCATCCGCCAGAACAAGAGCAGTTAGAAATACGCAACACTGTCATTGAACCAGGGCACAAAGAACTACAGAGGCGCCTGTAAAATAAACAAAGTGCAGAGTTTTATGTTTGAACAGCAGAGAACCTGCTGGGTCCTGTGGGAGAAATACCTCTCAATTAGCATTTTATCTTCTTTTAAAATAGACTACACCAAAGATCTGTGGTGAGTTAATGACATAACTTCAGCTAACTTGCATATTTGTCTTTGTAGTCTGTTGTGCTCACCTTTCTTTAGTCAAGGGAGCCTAGAGGGTGCAGATGGTTGATATATGTGCTTATAATGTAACTGCAGCACCATGGGAACATTTTTCATTCTCCTGACATTTGGTATAATAAAGAGCCGATGGAGGGAACTTCTTACGCTAGCAGCCCAGACGATCAACACCAACCACTGTTTATGACACGACACTGTACAAAAACTCTGATGCTGGCCGAGAGACAAGAGAAACCTGTCAGTTAAAGGGCATCAATGTGAATCGACCCTGCAATGTTGGAGGATACTGCAGCAATATACAGTGGTGGAAAAAAGTTTTCAGACACTGCATGCATTTGTGAAATATTGCATTAAGAATCACTCTTAGGTCTTCAAGTGCAATCAGTCACAGCCAAAATACTAAACAAATCCTAAAAAAGCCATTAAAAACTTAAAATTGATTGGTTCCATAAAAATACATAAGAAATTTTGAGTCATTTTGGTTCCAGTGATCCACCAATGAAGGTTGTGCTTTTTATTAAAAGACAAAATTTTTGTTGCCGTGCTTTATGTCTATGTAAAGTCAGGACATTTGAAAGTTCTTAAGGGACAAAAAAGGCTAAAACAAGGAACCTAACGCAGGAAACACACCTGAAGATACAGATTCTCAGCCAGGAAGGGTTCAGCTGCCGCCAGATAGCCAGGAAGTGCAGATGCAGTCCTTCAGCACTCTGCAGAAATACAGATGAACCACCGGCTTGGAAGACAAACCAAGATATGGGCATCCAAAGGTTTCTTCAACAAGAAATGACCGCAACGTGATCAGCATGTGCAGGGAAAACCGCCCAATAACATTACAGGAGCTTCAGCAGCAGTGGTCAAACCAAACTGGTGTCCAGTGTTCCACCCGCACTTTTAGATCATGGCTAAAGGTCCTACAAGGCTGTCAAGAAGCCCCTGATCAATGAGAGGCAGAGGTTAACCTGGCGTCGTTGGGCTCAAGCACACAAGAAGTGGACAGTCAGGAACTGGAAGAAGATTCTGTGGTCAGATGAGTCCAGTTTACAGCTCTATCTTCCTGCTAATGTGAGGGTCCACAGAAGGCCAGGCCAAGCATTATCCCCAGCATGTACAGGACCTACTGTCAAGCATGATGGAGGCAGTATCATGGTTTGGAGATACATGAGTGCTGCTGGTATTGGTCAGCTCACTGTCTGTGATGGTACATTGAACTCTGCCGAGTATTGTGCCATTCTCCAAACCCACATGCTCCCTTCTGCACGTGCTCTGTTCCATCCAGGTCAAAACTGGATGTTTCAACAAGATAACGCCCCTTGCCACACAACCAGGGCCAGCAGAACTTGGCACAGTATCCAGGTCTTAAAGTGGCCTGCTCAATCCCTGGACATGAGTCCCGTTGAAAATCTGTGGTGGATCATCAAAAGGTCTGTTTCAAAACATAAACTAAAGAATTCAGAAGAATTAAAAGCTGTAATTCAAGAAGAGCGGGACAAGATGACCCCTCAACAGTGTGAAAGACTCATGGGGAACATGGACGCGCTATGTGACGACTTGTGTTGTAAATATGCGCTATATAAATAAAATTGAATTGAACTGAATTGGAATGGAAGCCAGGATTAGAGCTAATGGAGGACAACTAATAAGACGATGTGATGGTTGATTTAGTTCTGTTCAGTTTTGAACACATTCTCTGTTATTCGTTGACTTTGATACCGACAATGTTGAGAACTGACACTTTCAAACTGTCAAGAATTTAGTTCTTTTAGTTTTTCTTGTAAACAACAAAAATTTGACTTGTATTTGTTTGTGTCCGTCTTATGCAGCCACAACTTTTGAAACACAAAAAACATTTCTCCACAGATATCTCATGATAATATTTGAGATTGTGTAAAATTTTAAGGGCGTTCGAAAACGTTTTTCCACCACTGTAGTTGCTAACGGCACCATGCAGGTAAAATGCACCTGTCCTTAGGCAAACACCTTTCTACCAGCAGAGAGGACCGCTATAATAACTGAACCATACTTGCATAATTAACGGCAATATTCACATAAATGTTAATAATCATCCCAATCTTAACAATCGCCAGATCGACCGGGATTGTTGGCTCAACTGTGCAGTAATCCAGGGTCCACCAGGAAGCCATTAACTCCTTCTGCATGTTTATTTTTCATTTATTAATGTTGCATTGTATTTATAGTTTATAACACTTTTTTAAAAATTACAGTAGCACCACTTGTTTTGTAATTTTTTGCACCTTAAATTGATTCCTCTACCAGCATCTTTTGCACCTTATTTTTATTACATGTAATATACTTAAGCTACTGGATACCCTGAATTTCCCCAAAGGATAAATTAAGTATCTATCTATCTATCTGTCTATCTATCCATCCATCCATAAACATGCGCTCCACTGCATCTGTGTAGTTTCTCTTTTGCCTATCATTCTGCTAAGTGTCACTAAAGAACGACACTGCCTCGTGGAAAAAAAAATACTTTCTTGTCATCAATAAATTCTACTTTTTTGTCCTCTCTGTTCCACGTCAAACCGAACAGCGCTCCTTAGCCGTTCTAAAATGATCCAGTTTCAATTCCATGTCTGAAAGCACACCTTGGTCACTTTGCTGGAGAAGTCATGATGGCAATCTCACTATGTCGGACTGAGTCGAAGTCCGAACCGCTTGCAGCGTCTCCAAAGAGACACGTGGAACAACAGCCCCAGTAGCTTCATCAATAACTTGTAATTACCCCCGACATGAAGACAGAATCAGTCTGGATCAGGACTGAATGACGAACCACACATCAGACAGGAACAATTCAAGAAATGTCACATCCAAGTAAGGATAAAGAAAGAAACCATAAGCTCAAGGCTGGAAGTAATAATAATAATAATGATAGTAATAATAATAGCAATAGTAGTAAATAAATAAAATAAATATTCAAATAAATAAAGGGTAAAAGAGAATAAAATGAACAAATACAAATAATAAACTGGATGAAAAAAATATTAGTATTAGTGTGCATCAGATAACTAATAATCTTTCCTGTAAAATAAGTAGGCAAGTTTATTTATATGGCATCTTATCATACACAGAGGTTATTAAAGGTGCTTTAAAGGCAAATGGAAATAAATAAATAAAATAATGAAGAGCACCACAGACAAACTGAATAAAGTGCACGCAGATTTAAAGAATAGTTAAAACTGATTGACTGAACCAGAAAGACGAGATGAGGAAAAATAAAAGCATGTAACAGACAATAGAAATAAGAAAGACATTAAGGAAGATTAGGTATCAGTATGTGGTTTCTTAGCTCTCGTCTGCACAACAACAGCAGTACGTAAATCCTGATATTCAGTTACAGCTGTTGGTTTTCATGTTTCCTTTTCATTCTTCCATCCTGATGAAACATGTCTGGGTTTGTTGTTCAGCCATTTTTAATGTTGACCACAATTTTCTACGGACGTGATCAAAACCTGCAGCAGCTGCAAACATCTGGAGCTCGGCAGAGAAAACCCCCAGACGACATCCTCATCACCACGTCAACTCCTACCTGCAGCCTCACCTCTCCTCACCCCTCCTCACCCAGCAGCTAGCAGCTAGCAGCTAGCAGCTCAGCATTCACTGTGTGGTTCTTCTTACCGGCGGTTTGCTTCAGAACAACGTCCTGCGGCTGGTGGAGGCGTTTCATCTGCACTTTGTCCTCCAGCAGACACACACTCCCAGCCCACTGCCGTCGGACGGAGTCGTCCATGGTGTCGCTCTGCTGCTCTTCTTCAAAACTAATGACTGGAGGCGAGTCTCGGAGGAGCCGCGCCTGCGCAGAATCCATCGCCGACGACGGAAGCACAGTGCATGCCGGGAATATTTCTGTCAGAGTTCATCTCGGATGTATTAAAACAACTGATCAGGACTCAAACTGTGAGATTTTTCTGTTTTAAAGCAGATTTATTGTCCTGCGTGTTGTTTTTTAATCAGGCATCTACACGGACACCTATATTCTCCTTTAGTCACCATGGCAACCACAGCCTCCATGTGTTTGCCATTAACGCTGAGCAAACTCACGCAAAAAGCAGCAAAAAAATCCCCAGAAATAATCAGTGAACAGGTAAAATTATATAATCTAAAGAAATACTATCATCTGATAATTAAATTTTAAAGACACTTCTGCATTTTTAAAGAATATTTTGTATAAATTAACATTTTCATTTATAATCTGAGGTGAATTTCAGTCAGATGTGACATAAACACCACTATTTCTGGATTTTATGAGCAGCCCGCAAAAAAATAACATCAAAATCTCCTTAAAGTGGGCGCCTAACAAACTTTAAAATGCTTTCTATTAAAGAAGTTTATTGCATTTATTACCACTGCCAGTTTTAAGGGAAATATAATTTTTTAAACCAAGAAAATGATCATAAACAGTGAAAAATCTCATGGTGTCCCATATTTAACACTGTATTATTTTAATGCCTACGTATTATTTTATTGATATTCTTATAAAACCTTATGAATCTATTTATAGAGATCAGTTGTACAGAACTATTTATGTACATTTATACCTATACTTTCATTTTTCTGACGCTTGCTGAAATTGATCTAGCAGAAATTAATTTATTAATTGTCAGATGTGGTTTTCTGTATTTTTTTATTAATATTCTGCCTCCTACGGTTAAAATAAAAATGAAAGACTACTCAATTTTTTTGTGTATGTCGCCAATATCATGAAATCTAATTGTGTTTTTAGTGTTTATGCAGGTTTTTGTGTTCATATCTGAAGTTTAATTCAGGTTTCTGATCTGGAGGAAGATTAACTTTTCTGTCTGTTACTGCGTACTGAGCTGCAGTGATCCATTAATGTGGCCTTTAATATCTTCTCTGGAATCCACAGCCTCCCCTGGACAGTCATTAAGGCACATGGCGCCCCCTGCTGACCTGTTAGCGCCATGGCTCAGTAGAGGTGCATTGAAACACTGGTTAGTCTAGAAACAAGAGTCTGTTTGGGACGAATGAGTCTCTGAACACAAACGACTCGTTGCTCATTTGTCCAAAGGTGAAGGTATTTAGTTTTGCATTTACCTTCAATGGGAAGATTTTATTCTGTATCTCTACATCCAGAATTTCAGATTGATTAAAGTCATTTCTGAGGTTCAACACCAAAAGTTTGCTTTTGATTCCTTCCTGAAACCATTTACACTTATGGTGGCCAGATTGATCTAATTATCCATCAGACATTCAGCATTACGGTTTTTAAAAAAGCATACGATCTGTGGCCTCTGCACAGATTATCTGTTACTGCAAAACTGGCAACAGCAATAATCTAAGTTAAATTTCAGTCTTAGAAATTAATTTGAGGGGAAAGTTCACTTACAAATTTAAAAGCACCTCATTTAGATCTAACATAAACGGTATGAATTGCAGATTTTAGGAGCATCCAGCACAAAAAAATCCACCAAAATCATACAGTCTCCTTAAAGGGAGCAGCTAATACGTTTGAAAAATTGGTTTCTCGTAAAGGAGTTGTTCCACTCATGTCTAAAGGACAGAAAATGAGACTAAAGAAAGAGAATAAAATCCTCTGTGACACCTTCAGCTGCAGCTGGAAGAGAATTGCAAATTCACTTCTCCACTTTCTGAAGATGCACTTCTTCTCAAGTTAAATATATTCATAGATGCAGTTTGGGGTTTTGTGAAGACAGAAGTGACGCTTGAACAGTTTCAGACAGTGAAGAACTTTCTGATGGACGGCTGATGAATATAGCTCAGAGATTTCTAAGTCACAGTTCAACAACACTTCACTATATTCACTATGTTGCCAAAAGTACTGGGTTGTCTGCCTTAACATGAACTTTACTGACGTCCTATTCTTTATCCGTAGGGTTTAATATACAGTTGTTCCACCTTTGCAGCTATAACAGCCTCAACTCTTCTGGGAAGGCTTTCCACAAGGTTTAGGAGTGTGTTCATGGGAATCTTTGACCATCTTCCACTGATGTTGGACCAGAAGGCCTGGCTCTCAGTCTCCACTCTAATCCATCCCAAAGGTGTTCTATCGGGTTGAGGTCAGGACTCTGTGCAGGCCAGTCCAGTTCCTCCACACCAGACTGGATCATCCATGTCTTTACTGACCTTGCTTTGTGCTCTGGTGGCAGCCATGTTGGAACAGGAAGGGGCCATCCCCAAACTGTTCCCACAAAGTTGGGGGCATCAAATTGTCCAGCATGTCTTGGTCTGCTGAAGCATTAAGAGTTCCTTTCACAAATGTTTGTAGAAGCAGTCTGCATGCCTTGGTGTTTGATTTAATACACCTGTGGCCATGGAAGTGATTGGAACACCTGAATTCGACTATTTGGAGGGGTGTCCCAGAACATTTGGCAATATAGTGTCTATTGTGCAGGAAATAGCTGCCAAATCATTTTTAGCTGGAAAAAAGCTTGTACATATGTTATTGTAATCATACTATTCATGACATTAAAATGAATGACCTTCACTTTCTTTAATTCTCTGGACCTCGAGTTTGTTTTTTTTGTTTAATTATAAAAATGACTATTTATCACGCAGAAACAGTAAAAACTGAAAGAATCATCATTTTTTAAACTTTCCAACAGTTCATGTAATACTCATGTGGGGTATACTGTGCTGAAAATTTGATATTTTATCAAACTCACTTTATTCTATGTCTCATGTAAAAAAAAACATTCCCCCAAATATTCTCCTTGGTGCAATCGAAAAGCTAGAACTGACTCAGCTGAGACCAACAGTCACATGAAAGAGACTTAAGTCCAGGAACCTTTTGGCTGAACTGCTGGCTGTGTTTACACAGAGCAGATACTGAGCATAGAAACAAACTAAAAATATAAGTTATTGCACATGCTGACGCTGCATTTGTTTTAGTTGTAGCAAAATAAATAAAGAAGAAATTCAGCTTTCGGCATACGTTGTCATACTGCACGGAAAAAATTGTTGAGTTCTCTGTCCATCTGGTCATGGCTGAGCTGTTTCCATAAAAGTACAGGACTTCATACTGGTTGGTTATGACGAGGGTTAATATCCTTTTCTCCAATAAAATGACCAATTTATTGAAAAGAATGTTTAAATTAATGACATTTATTGATATTATCCCTCTGATTAGAGTAGGACAGAGTAGGATGAAATTAACGCTCCATGCAGAAATGACATTGTAAGAAATCGTCCTTCTGTTAAACCGATGCACTTGTGTTTATGGAGAGTTGAAAGATTTAGATTTCTGACAAACTGTCCAGCATACGTTATACACACAAGGCACTGTGTTTTCACAATTTGACCCTGAAAAAAAGCAGCTGCCTTTGACTTTTTAGATATTCTTCATCTTCAATGAAAAAAGACCTTTATAGACAATTTTTTGGCAAAGACGAAACAAAATGAGTGCCCCAGGAATGTTTTAAACATATTTTTTAGAATATATACAAAAGACACATAAAATAAAAATATAAAACATATTAAAAATGTGGTTTTTGCCAGCATTTATATAATTAAACTTTCCCAACAAACCCTGCATTTGTACAGTTTTTTATCCCGTGTGGACTCTCATGTGTCTCTTCAGATTTCCTTGTCGTGTAAATCTTTCACCACAAACATCACAGGAAAACGGTTTCTCTCCTGTGTGGACACTCATGTGTCTTTTAAGAGTATATTGATGTCGAAATCTTTTTCCACAAACGTCGCAGCCAAATGGCTTCTCTCCTGTGTGGACTCGCATGTGACTTTTCAGAACCCCTTGTTCTGTAAATCTTTCTCCACAAACATCACAACCAAAAGGTCTTTCTCCTGTATGGACTCTCATGTGTCTCTTTAGATGTGTATTACGACTAAATGTTTTACCACAATCATCACAGCTAAATGGTTTCTCTCCTGTGTGAACTCCACTGTGTCGCTTAAGACTTCCTTGTTCTGTAAATCTTTCCCCACAAACATCACATCCAAATGGTTTTTCTCCTGTGTGGACTCTCATGTGTCTTTTAAGATTATACTGAAGTCTAAATCTTTTTCCACAAGCATCACAACTAAAGGGTTTCTCTCCTGTGTGGACTCTTATGTGTATCTTATAATGCGTCTTCTGGCTAAACCTTTTACCACAAAAATTACAATCAAACGGTTTTTCTCCTGTGTGGACAGTCATGTGTGTCTTAAAATGTGTCTTCCGGCTAAACTTTTTACCACAAACGCCACAACCAAATGGTTTCTGTCCTGTGTGGACTCCTCTGTGTCTCTTCAAACTTCCCTGCTCCGTAAATCTTTTACCACAAATACCACAAATAAATGGTTTCTCTCCAGTGTGGACTCTGGTGTGTGATTTGAGATTAGACTGATGTATAAATCTTTTTCCACAAACATCACAACTAAACGGTTTTTCGCCCGTATGAATTCTCATATGACTCTTCAGGACCCCCTGTTGTCTAAATCTTTTACCACAAAAACTACAATCAAATGGTTTCTCTCCTGTGTGGACCCTCAGGTGTCTCTTCAGATCTCCCTGTCGAGTTAATTTTTTACCACAAACGCCACAATTAAAGCTTTTTCCTCCTGTGTGAACTCTCTTATGTTTCTTTAGATTTCCCTGTTGTGTAAGTTTTTCACCACAAACATCACTACCAGACTCTGGTGTTTTGCTCTCTGTCCAAGCACCATCACTGTCTTCACTTTCAGGTCCAGATTCTGACAAAGGTTCCTGCCAGTCATCCTCCTCCTCCTCCTCTTCCTCATCTTCATCATCACCATTACTGACTTCAGTGTCAGAGGAGTCTGAAGCTCTTCCATCCGTATTTGGTTGTAAATGACAATTTAAATCTTGATTCCTGGCTGTTTCTGGTCCTCCACAGTGCTCTCCATCAGTTTCTGTTTTCATCTGTTTAGGCGAGTCTGCCTCTGCCTCTCTATTGTCTTTACTTTGGCTCTGATGAAGCTGTGAGGACTGAGGTTTGTCTTCATCATCTTCACTCTTCACAGGAACAGTAGGGAATGAAAACCTGTTGGTATCAGTCTCCTCCTGTCCATTAAGTCGCTCTCCCTCCTGACTGGTCCACAGTTCCTCCTGTTCCTCCTTTATATGGATGAGCTCTGGGTCGAGCTGGTCCACACTGGGGCTCCATTCATGAGGAACCTCTTCTTTAATCACCAACAGCTGCTGGACGTCTGCAGGTAGCACTGAAACACACATGTACATTATGGACAAGTGTGACTTTTTATAGATATTCAACAGCAACACAGAACCGATTCTTCCTGACTAAAATATCCCTTGGGTTAGGTTAGGTCCAGGAACCCAGAAAAGACTTTTTCTAATGAATTTTTTTATGCAATATCCAAATACTAAGATAAAATAAAATATCCACATTGCATGAACTTTAATTTTTGTCAAAGGTAAAATGTGTCCTTATAAATTAAACATTGTAGTATTACAGAGATGCCTTGGCCTACAAATCATATTCTCCAAGTGAAAGGGAACGTATTTGTTTGGTTGAAGCACAGAAAAAAACTCATTGGCAATTTTAGAATTTAATTAGTGGAAAAGCAATCCAAAATTACCATTCCCACTAACATCATGACTCACATCACAATATCTGTCAAAAGAGTTTCATTAAAATTACATGTAACAGTTTTCTATTTCATGCTACTATTAGTGGTACAAAATCAATTGTCATGACCTCCAAAACAAAAATGGTTTTCCAATGTTGCCTTATTATGGTTGTTTTATTTAGTTTTGCAGAACAATCATGCGGATAGGGTAAAAAAAGAAAAATACATGGTTTCTCTTTAAGTCTTTGGACTCTTTGAACAAGCACACTCCCTCATACAAATTACAATTCAAAATGTCACTAGGGGTAGGCCCCACAGGAAAAAGCACCCCACCACACGACAACATCAACCAATCAGGAACATGTGGAGGAACATGACAATGGTCCAACATGTTGATTTGACCTCCAGACTTCCTACAGCCCATTCTGATCAAGCATCAACAGGATGCAGTGGAACCAGTTGGATTGACAGATGCCCCACTGCACAAGACAGAGTAGCCAAAGGATCCAGTGGTTCCAGACCCCATAGGACCCCCTGAGAGGTCCTCTTGTCCAATGGTTCAGAGCATTTAGGACCACATAAGGGGGACCAACACAGTATTAGACAGGTGGTCATGATGTTATGCCTGATCAGTGTATGTATGTATGTAAAGCAGTAATATTTATTTGGCAGATTCTAATTTTAAATACAAAGTGTGCATCTTTTGAATATTTATCCTTTAACATGCTCATTTCTGCATGAAAACAATGAAATGTTTTTATAGTTTTGCTGCAGGTTTTTTACAAAATAAGCACACTGATGCTGTTCAGTTGTTGCTGTGCAGCAGTTCTGTAGATCTTAGTGTTTGAATGATCCATTAAATAATTGTAGTTCAGCTTTCACAACTGATTATTAAATCCTAAAAATCCAAACTGTTTATTCAGGCTGAACTACGAGGTGTGTCGCGCTGTAAACTGTCCGGGTGCTGCACTGAACCGTCACCGTTGAGTTCCGCCTTTTCCCACCCAGTTATTCACCAACTAACGTTATTAATGCTCCTGTTATTTCTACATCAGTGCTCAGGTTGAGGTGAACAGAAGCTCAGCAGCTCGGTTCTCCAGTCCCTCGTCTCCTCCAGCCTCCCTCCCAGCAGCTAGCAGTTAGCACTTTCCTCCACATCCACTGTGGGACTCTTCTTACCAGCGGTTTGCTTCAGAACAACGTCCTGCGGCTGATGGAGGCGTTTCATCCGCACTTTCTCCTCCAGACACACACTTCCAGTCCGCTGCTGTTGGACAGAATCCACCTGGTTCATGATGTCGCTCCGCTTCTACTCTTTAAAGCAAACCGGAGGCTCGGACGAAGGACCCGCGCCTGCGCAGAACACATCACATTCCTGACAGGCATCTGCACGGACACCTTTATTCTACTTTTTTATTTTGCTTTATTGAACAAAATCCCGAACAGAAAAAACAAACAAAAACGAGATAAACCAGCATAATAATAGAAATACATTAGCAAACAAATAAACTCTAAGAAGTTTATTTCGTCAAGCAGGAGTTAATTCTCTGATCTTCCTTCCTGTTAAATCAGCTGCTTAAACTCTTTCTCTGTGTTTGTTGTCAGTCAGGTGATCATTCTGCTGCATGTTGTTTGCAGTGAGTGTTGGTGATGAGCTGGACTGTATTATAGAGAAAAGCTTTGGAGTCACCAGGCCTGAGTGTCTGAGGCTGCAGCCCTGAATGCTTTACATTAGATTACAAACAACTTTACTGTAATAATAAGTCCAGGAGTGTCTAAGAATTGTAAACCCAACATTCATCTAAATTAATTTTCTAAGACAACACAAAACTTAACGTGGGATTACTGAAACCACAGTGGACTGAGTGTAGGAAATGAATCTAATCAGAATTCTCCTAACTCTGAATATATCAGTAAACATTAGGATGTGGGGAAAAAAGACATTGATGTAACTACATACATTCAGACATCAGTTTGTTATATAAATATTGTTAATCAATTCACATGTTGACTCCTAATTACCAATAAAAAAAAATCATACAAATCACAAGAAAGTAAAAACTCAGTGTTTACATCTTATTCTAAAACTTTATGTACGGAACTGTAAGTTTGCTGGAAAACACATTTTTGCATGTTTACACAACCTGTTGTCTGCTGCTGCTGACTGAAAGACTCCAGCCGCAGTTAATGCAAATAACTGAGATAAATCGAAGCAACTGAACACTGCATCTGTATTTATATCTTCCTTTCAAGGAACCGTTCTGTGAATTTACAGCTACAGAAATGATAAAAAGCTGTTCAATAATATGAGGCCAAAGTTCCAGGCAGATAAAATCACAGTTTACTTTAATGCACAATTTAAAAATCAGAATCAGAAAAACTCTCAATAAGCATCAGATCTGTCTGACAATAAAAATCTGTGTCATGGAGACTTCAGGAGACGAGTCCTCAAAATCCAAACACAAATAAAGGCCACAGTGGAAACATCAAAGCACAGTTTAACAGTAAAGGCACCAAAAGTCAAGACTGTGTTGTTGTATTTTACACCAACATTCATCCTGGACATAGTTAGCAGATTCCATACATGCACTTAATCAACTTTAGAACCACCTTAACCATTTTAATTGTTTATTCAACCAATCAATCAATCTTTATTTCAGAACTTTAGGTCCACCATATTCCCAGCAGAGTCTGAGCAGTTGTTGTAACCCAGCCAAGTATGGCGACATAATGACAAAATCATGTGCATTCAGTAGATGGTTAAGGAGACGGTCTCCCACCATGCAAACCATCTTACACTGTCCTTGTTTTTGACAGAGATTGTCCATTTAGAGGTTAAACAACATGGGGGACAGAATTCCCCCATGTTGGGCTCTCCATTTGTCACTAAGGAGTCCAGAAGTCGTATTTATTCATAGCTTAAAAGTTACTAGTCTTCCTGGAGTAAACAAAACTCAATAGTATGCCATAAACACATACAAAAGCACAAACAAGGCTGCTGAGAGTTTTAATATTTGCGGGTTCTAAGTGTTTTTTTATTACAAATATTTGCCAAAAGGTTTATCTCCTGTGTGAGTCTGACTGTGTCTATTAAGACTTCCATTTTAGCTAAATCGCTTACCACAAACATCACAGCCAAATGGTTTCTCACCTGTGTGAACTGTCATGTGTTTCTTCAGATGACTATGTTCCTTTAATTTTTGACCACGGACATCACAAACAAATGGTTTCTCACCTGTGTGAATTCTCATGTGTGACTTCAGCGTTGTTTGTTGACTACATTTTCTACCACAAATGTCAGCCAAAACATTTGTCACCTGTGTAAATTGTTATGTGTTTCTTCAGTGGATTTGTTGTCTAGATGGTCCACCACAGACATCACAGCAAAATGGTTCCCCACCTGTGTGAATTCTCATGTGTGACTTCAGTGTTCCTTCTTGACTAAATTTTTTACCGCAAATGTCACAGCCAAATGGTTTCTCTTCTGTGTGAACCATCATGTGTGACTTCAGCTGTTCTTCAAATCTAAATTTTTTATCACAAACATCACAGTCAAAGGATATCTCTTTATGAACTATCATGTGTGTCTTCAGATGACTTTGTTGTCTAAATTTTTCACCACAGACATCACAGCGAAATGGTTTCTCACCTGTGTGAATTCTCATGTGTGACTTCAGTGTTCCTTGTTGACAAAATTTTTTACCGCAAATGTCACAGCCAAATGGTTTCTCTTCGGTGTGAACCATCATGTGTGACTTCAGCTGTTCTTGACATCTAAATCTTTTATCACAAACATCACAGTCAAAGGATATCTTTTTGTGAACTTTCATGTGTGACTTCAGATTACATTTTAGTGTAAATTTTTGACCACAGACATCACAGTCAAATGGTTTCTTTCCTGTGTGAATTTTCATGTGTATCTTAAGCGTTCTTTGTTCACTAAATTTTTTACCACAAACATCACAGTCAAAGGATATCTTTTTGTGAACTTTCATGTGTGACTTCAGATTACATTTCAGTGTAAATTTTTGACCACAGACATCACAGTCAAATGGTTTCTTTCCTGTGTGAATTTTCATGTGTATCTTAAGCGTTCTTTGTTCACTAAATTTTTTATCACAAACATCACAGTCAAAGGATATCTTTTTGTGAAGTTTCATGTGTGACTTCAGATTACATTTTAGTGTGAATTTTTGACCACAGACATCACAGTCAAATGGTTTCTTTCCTGTGTGAATTTTCATGTGTATCTTAAGCGTTCTTTGTTCACTAAATTTTTTACCACAAACATCACAGCCAAAGTTCCTACTTTTGTGGGCTCTTCTGGGTCTTCGAAGAGACAACTTGCAAACACATTGTTTAACACATTTAGAGCAGCTCGAGCTGTTCTTCTTAATCTTACATGCCACACCATTGTTTACAACTGACTCAGATGTCCTAGTCTCCCTCCGTTCATCATCTGACAAAGGTGTCTGCCGATCTGAAACCTTTCCATTAGTTTTTGGTGTTGAAGGAGTATCTGGATGTGAGTTTCTGGCTGGTTCTGGATCTCCACAGTACTCTCCATCACTTTCTGTTTTCACCCGTTTTGCTGAGCTGCTGGCAGGATGCTCTGCCTCTCTGTTGTCGTCAGTTTGGCTCTGATGAAAGTGTGAGGACTGACATTTCTCTTCATCATCTTCAATCTTCACAGGAATGATAGTCAAAAACAACTTGGTGATATCAGTCTCCTCCTGTTCCTCCTTTATGTGATCGTCCATCTCCTGCCTGTTAAGCGGCTCTTCCACCTCACTGGTCCACAACTCCTCCTGTTCCTCCTTTATGTGATCGTCCATCTCCTGCCTGTTTAGCGGTTCTTCCTCCTGAATGGTCCATAGTTGCTTCTGTCCCTCTTTTATATGTAGGGACTCTGGGTCCTGCTGGTCCACATTGGAGCTCCATTCATGGGAAAGTTGCTGCTGGACGTCTGCACTGAACACTGAAATACACATGCACATTATGTACAATTGTGACTTCAATCATACAGACACTATAGGTGTGATTTTTGTATGTTAGTGAGATCTGAAGTGACACTTTGGGGACTTCCAGTGACGCCATGTTTGAAGTTACAGCCTAACAGTTGAGCTCCGTCCGCACAAATATACTTTCCATAAGAAATTAACTAAAAACTCAGCAAAAATCACTGAAATCAGGATGGCGTCATCTACCAGACATAAAGGTGCAAGTAAAAAGGAGCACAAGAAGGATGAAAATGATCATTTGAAGCAGCTAACAATTCAAGCTTCCAGTGGTGCATCCAAAGCTAACATACAGGGCCTAGAATCCAATTTATCAGCTGAGTTACAGAAGCTAAGGAAAGGAAACCTAGAAGGTCACACCCAAACCAGGATGTCGCCGACAAAGCTGGAAAACTCCATGCAAGAACTGAAAGGTGAAATGACAAAACTCCACAAACGAACCACGGAGGTAGAGGGCCGTATTAGCAACATGGAGGACACCGCAAGGAGACATGAAAGAGCACACCAGTACCTGTTGCTAAGGGAAATGGACTTAACGGCTAGGTGTGAAGATCTGCGCAACAGATCAAGAAAGAACAAAGTCAGAATCTACGGTGTACCAGAAGGAAGTAAAGGAGGAGATGTTCAAGCTTCCGTGAAGGAACTGATTCAGTCGGCTCTTCAGCCAATGCCCAAAGGGAATTTCAATTCAATTCAATTTTATCCGTATAGCGCGTATTTACAACACGTCATCACATAGCGCTTCACATGGCAGGAAGAACGGGGCGGGGGGATGCTCTGTCACCTTCCTTGTTTGTGTTTAGTATTGAACCATTGGCTGAACTAATTAGATCTAACCCACTTATACAAGGAATATCAGATGAAGGAAATGAGCAGCATAAATTTGCTCTCTTTGCAGATGATATATTAATATTTTTACAAAACCCTGCTACCTCTGTCCCTGCCCTACTACGCAGTATTAGTGAATATAGTACAGTATCAGGTTACAGGATCAATACAAATAAATCACATTTGATTGGTCGCCTTTAGAAGGTCCAAACAGGGATTCAGATATCTGAATATCAGGAGTGGTGTTCTACAGAACTTTTGGTGTTCAGTGTTTTCATTTGGCACTTAATTATCTGGCTCCTCACCCTGTAGACGCCCCAGGGTCATTCTGTGTCAACTCAACCAGAGTCTGGCAGCTTTAGATTTTAGATTTTGACTTTGATAGTGTATCATTTTTAAAGACCTAAAGTCGGTTCCCCTGTTTGTGGCTATGTGGCTCTTTAGCTGCTAAGGAGAGGTGCAATTAAATGCAAGAGGATGATAAATCACTCAGTGGACTGAACAATTTGCCCCCCCCCCCACTTCTAAAATCATGGCTACGACCCTGCCGATCCGATACCTATACTTGATGGGCAGAGCGGCTTAATCACAATAAACCAACTATTCGATAGATACTTGTTCAAATCCTTTTCCAAATCCATTGAATAGTTGGTTTATTGTGATTAAGCCACTCTCTGTCCGTCTTTTACAGGTAAAAGGCTGCTAGGAATTTTCTACCGATAGTTAAAACCAATAACATTAATTTACTACTGCTACAAACAAGTAATAAAATAACAACAACAGTGAATAAATGAATGCTGGTAAGCTAACATTGAAAAAATAAAAAGTGAGAGAGACCATTCAGAAAAAGAACTGAAGTTGCAGGAATAACAAAGAAAAGGCCCAACAGCTAACAAAGACAAAAGCTTGTTTACAAGGAGCCCCAACAAAAGAGAATGCATCAGAATTAACACAGGAAAACCCCAAGAAGCTCTAATGGACAGCAGAAAACCCACATGGCATTCCACTGATTTTCTCTTATTCTGAAAGTTTTAGAGGGAAACAGAGAAAACAGACTTCTCCTTACCTGCGGTTCGCTTCAGAGGAACAAGGAAGCGTTTCATCTCTTCTTTGTCCTCCACACACAGAATGAAGTCACCAACTGAAGCCTCGCCGTTAAGTTCCGCCTGTTTCCACCCGGTTATTCACCAACTAACGTTATTAATGCTCCTGTTATTTGAACAGAAGCTCAGCAGCTCGGTTCTCCAGTCACTCGTCTCCTCCAGCCTCCCTCCCAGCAGCTAGCAGTTAGCAGCTAGCAGCTAGCAGTTAGCAGTTAGCACTTTCCTCCACATTCACTGTGGGATTCTTCTTACCGGCGGTTCGCTTTAGAAAGACAATGACACGTTTCATCCGCACTTTCTCCTCCAGACACACACTTCCAGTCCGCTGTTGTTGGACAGAATCCACCTGGTTCACGGCGTCGCTCCGCTTCTCTTCTTTAAAACTAAACGGGCGCTCGGACGAAGGACCCGCGCCTGCGCAGAACACGTCACATTCCTAACAGGCATCTACACGGACACCTTTATTCTACTTTTTTATTTTGCTTTATTGAACAAAATCCCGAACAGAAAAAAACAAACAAAAACGAGATGAGCCAGCATAGTAATACAAATATACTAACAAATAAATAAACTCTAAGAAGTTTATTTCGTCAAACAGGAGTTAATTCTCTGATCTTCCTTCCTGTTAAATCAGCTGCTTAAACTCATCATTCACTTTATCAGGAAAACCTGTGTTATCTAATCCAGCAGTTCTGCCTTCACTTCTAACTGTACACACATTTGCATAATATTAGAGACATACATATTCGTGAATAGTATTAATTCTAATTTTACAGACTTTCTCTGTGTTTGTTGTCAGTCAGGTGATCATTCTGCTGCATGTTGTTTGCAGTGAGTGTTGCTGATGAGCTGGACTGTATTATAGTGAAAAGCTTTGGAGTCACCAGGCCTGAGTGTCTGAGGCTGCAGCCCTGAATGTTTTACATTAGATTAGGATAAATCAGAAACAACTTTACTGTAATAATAAGTCCAGGAGTGTTAAAGAATTCTAAACCCAACATTCATCTAATTTCATTTTCTAAGACAACACAAAACTTAACGTGGGATTATTGGAACCACAGTGGACTGAGTGCAGGAAATGGATCTAATCAGAATTCTCCTAACTCTGAATATATCAGTAAATATTAGGATGTGGGGAAAAAAGACATTGAAAAAGACATTCAGACAACAGCTTGTTATATAAATATTGTTAATCAATAGTTAGTTTTATTTTCCCATTTCTCCAAAATAATCCTGGCTTTTGTTAATTCAGTGCTACATTTGAAATTAGTTTCACTTTGTCCTTAGTTTAGTTAGATTAGTTTTCCGCTCTGTTTTGATTCTGTTCACTGTTAATAAACTTTGGTAAATCTTGATTTGTCTCGGCCTGCTCAGCACACCTTCTCTTGGGTTCAGTTCTCCATGCCGTAACAAAATCGGAATCAGAAAAAGTCCTAGCAAATGTCAAATCTGTCTGGCAATAAAGATCGGTATTATGGAGACATCAGGAGACGAGTCCTCAAAAAGTAAAAAGAAAACACCATGACCATTTAAATAGTTTATTCATAGCATAAAAGTTACTAGTCTTCCTGGAGTAAACAAAACTCAAAAGTATGTCATAAACACATTAGAAAGCACAAACAGGGCTGCTGAGAATTTTAATCTTTGTGACTTTTAAGTGTCCTTGGGTTTATCTTCTTTGTGAGTCTTACTGTGTCTCTTAAGATTTCCGGGTTGGCTAAATCTCTTACCACAAACATTACAGCCAAAATGTTTCTCTCCTGTGTGAACTGTCATGTGTGACTTCAGATACTCTCGACGTCTAAATGTTTTACCACAAACATCACAGCCAAATGGTTTCTCACCAGTGTGAATTGTTAAGTGTGACTTCAGCGTATGTTGATGACTAAATATTTTACCACAAACATCACAACCAAAACGTGTCTCACCTGTGTGAATCGTCATGTGTGACTTCAGCTTTTGTTGTTGACTAAATCTTTCACCACAAACATCACAACCAAATGGTTTTTCTCCTGTGTGAATTATAGTATGCCTCTTCAGATCTTTCTGGTGGCAAAATCTTTTACCACAAACATCACAACCAAAAGGTTTTTCTCTTGTGTGACTCCTCATGTGGACCTTAAGAGTTGCTTTTTGTGCAAACCATTTACCACAAACATCACATCCAAAACGATTCTCACCTGTGTGAATTGTCATGTGTGACTTCAGTAGTTGCTGTTGACTAAATCTTTTACCACAAACATCACAGCCAAAGCGTTTCTCTCCTGTGTGAATTGTCATATGTGACTTCAGATGTTCTCGACGTCTAAATTTTTGACCACAAATATCACAGCCAAATGGTTTCTCACTCGTGTGAATTGTCATGTGTCTCATCAGAAATCCTCGAAGTCTAAATTTTTGACCACAGACATCACAGCCAAATGGTTTCTCACCTGTGTGAACTGTCAAGTGCGCCTTCAAGGCTCGCTGACAGCTAAACCTTTTGCTGCAAACATCACAACCAAATGCTTTCTCTCCTGTGTGAGCTATAGCGTGTTTCTTCAGACTTCTCTTGTCAATAAATCTTTTACCACAAACATCACAGCCAAAGTTCCGACGTCTGTGGGCTCTTCTGTGTCTTTGAAGAGACAACTTGCAGACAAATTGTTCAACACTTTCAGAGCAGCTAAAGGCTTTCTTCTCAGTCTTAAATCCCACATCATTGTTTACAACTGACTCAAATGCCCTAGTCTCCCTCCATTCATCATCTGACAAAGGTGCCTGCCAATCATCCTCACTTGGATTGCTGTCTTCAGTCTCAGAAGAGTCGAAAACCTTTCCATTAGTTTTTGGTTTTGAAAGAGTATCTGGATGTGAGTTCCTGGCTAGTTCTGGACCTCCACAGTACTCTCCATCGCTTTCTGTTTCCATCTGTTTAGCTGAGCTTCTGGTGAGATTCTCTGAATTTCTGTTGTCGTCAGTTTGGCTCTGATGAAGTTGTGAGGACTGAGATCTCTCTTCATCATCTTCACTCTTGACAGGAACGACAGAGAAAATGAACTTGGTGATATCAGTCTCCTCCTGTTCCTCCTTTATGTGATCGTCCATCTCCTGCCTGTTATGCGGCTCTTCCACCTCACTGGTCCACAACTCCTCCTGTTCCTCCTTTACATGATCGTCCATCACCTGCCTGTTATGCAGCTCTTCCACCTCACTGGTCCACAACTCCTCCTGTTCCTCCTTTATGTGTAGCGGCTCTGGGTCCTGCTGGTCCACATTGGGGCTCCATTCATGGGAAAGTTGTTGCTGGACATCTGCAGTGAACACTGAAACATACAAGTACATTATGTACAATTGTGATTTTAATCATACAGACACTACAGGTGTGATTACTTTATGTTAGTGAGATTAAAAGTGACACTTTGCGGATTGTCTGATAATTTTATCTGAATATTCAAAAAAAAAGTTCAAATGTTGCCGGTCGAAATTTTCTGGGAAAACAATGAAACAGAAAATCAACACAAATTTATCAATGAGGGGATGTTTTTCCCTCTGTACATATCAGGATAGAATATCATGTATGACAATGGTACACACTGTCAGTGGTAACTGGCGTTTCTTTAAGATTTGTGTCATTTCTCAGCAAGCCTGTTTAATGAAATGGCCAAGTACTTGGTTTTTAACAAGTAATTAGTAGTAGTTTAATTAGGAGAAGCTAGCTTTTGGCAGAAGAATTATTTGGTTAGGCTCTGTCAGAGCACTGGTAAGATATTAAATGGCTTATCTGAGAAAGCTGAATTATTAATTCTCATTGAATGTAAATAAAATTGATCAAATCTTATTGTATAATCATTCTTTCAATAAAGAAGTTGTGAATTTTGGTTTTGTTGACCTCCAGTTCCCAAACAAATAAAATACAAATGTAACATTGGTGACAGTTATACATAAAACATGACTTTAGTACTGCAACAAACAAGTAATAAAATAACAATGACAGTGAATAAATGAATGCATGTAAGCTTACATTGAACCATGAAAAAAAATGAGAGAGCCCATTTTGACAAAGAATTAAAGTTCCAAAAAATAATAAAGAAAAGCCAGATGTCAATAAAGAAAAGGACCAACAATTAACAAAGACAAAAGCCTGTTTACAAAAAGCCCTAACAAAAGAAAATGCATCAAAATTAACACAGAAAAACCCCAAGAAGCTCTGACGATGTTGCCTTCAAGGCTGCGTTCACACTGCAGGGCTTAATGCTCAATTCAGATTTTATTGCGAGTTCGTTCACGTTTCCAATTAAATGCGACTTGTATGTGATCTCCTGTGCGAACTTCATACGACCCAAAAGTGTCCTGCATGCGCAGAAGCGGACACAAGGACATCACATGCTGGGCTTGTCTCCCAAAATGTGGTCTATCTCTTCGTAAAATGGATAGGTAACACGTCCACGGCCGATTTGTTTGTTTGAGTCTTTAGATGCACCTTCCAGGAAGTAAAACTCCTGTCTCCTTACCGACCGATCACCTCTATATTTCTCCCCTAAACGGATTAACTGTATTGCTACGCTCTCTTTCTTTTCGAATTGTCTGAAATTGCCTGTCTGCATCTAAATTCAACGCCTAGGCTGTTTAAAATCTGGTTATGCTACAAAATATAGTGGCCTTGTGATAAACAAACTTTACAACCTGACAGAATATGCCTTAACGTTGCTGTTCCTGTACAGAATGGGCATGATGGCTCCCCACTTACCCAGAGTTTTAGGTTCTAAGGGATTGGTAAAACATCATATGTTGCCCCTATCAAGAATCTAATACAATTTTCCTCCATTCCTCACAGGTCCCTCCAGCTAAGCTTCCTCTTCTGTACACTTTCCCAATTCAACCATTACATTGTCCCTGCTTAGCCAGAGCCACTGCCTTGGCACCCCTTACTATATCCTCCTGTCTACGTACCTGTTCCACAACCAGCTTCCTCCTATTTTTGGGACCTGCTTTGGTCCACACCAGTTTGTCTGAGCAAAACCCCAAGATTTACTCGGCTTGATCTTCATGCTCGCTCACTTGAGGTTCTTATTTACCCTCTCCAGTAGCCTCTTTGTACAGGGAACTGTTGTGGTCACCAGTGTCATGTCATCCATGTAAGCCCCAACTGGTGGAATGTTGCATCCCGTTCTGCCGTCTCTCCCCACCTACAACCCACTTGGGAGCTAATGTCCTGAAAATACACTTTTACCAAGACTACTTAACTACTCCAGGTATTCTAAAGTAATCACACCCACTCGAAATAAGGCTCTGTGGTACTGAACCAAATGCATTAGCCAGATCTAAAAATATCGCATGCAAGTCCCTTTTCTCCATCTTAACTGCCTGAATCTGGTGGAAGATCAATACTAGTATGCTCCAAGCACCCTGCAAAACCTGCCTTCTCCTGCCTTCTGCACCGTAGTGTCTATTAGTCTGTTCCTTTCTAAATAGCAAGATAATCTCTGTGCTACTATACTAAAGAAAATATTCCTCTCTACATTTGAGAGAAATCATCCAGAACTGGCTCAGGTCCGAGGACTCACTTTCCCAAGTAAAGGAAGTCCTCAGACCTTCCCTTTTCTTCCTCCTTTTTTCCTAAGATGCTCTGGCCTTCTAAGTGCTGCAAACCTACCTCTCAACTTCTCTTGCAAGACATTAATTCCCTCCTTCTCTTCTTCTGTAGCATTGCTCCACTGTTTTCTTAAATGCCTCCTTTCAGTAGCTAGCTTCTCTATTTGCCTTTGCCGTCTAGATTTGCCTACCTGCACCATCTTACCTCTCTTTCTATCAGGCACCCCAAACCTCTCTGCACCATATGAGTAGATTGCATCTCCCTTCCTGTCTAACCTTTCTATTGCACTTCCTCTAAGGCTGTTTAAGATTACCACCAAATCTCTGTTGACTGTCTCCCATTCTTAATGCTGATTTGCCCTGGGCCATTTAACTTTAGCCTTTTGCTCCATGTTTCTCTCATTAACTGGCAGGCTGACCTCAGTGTGAGCTACATCCCTTTGTATTGCCTCCTCCTCCTCAGTGACAGTGTTACTGATATCCATTGGACTGTGGTTTTCTACCTGCTGCTGGACTTCATCCAACTGATTTGACTGACTTCTGAGGAAGTAATGATCAATGCGACCACTCTGAACTTTTTTGCCAAACACTTCTTTCCCTGATGAGTTCTAAGGTCTTTAATTGATGTAGCTTTCTGCCAGCCACAATGACAAACCTGAAGCAGCTTGTCTCCGATCTCACAATCTTTTTCCTCCACAAAAGTGCACACCTTAACCTGAGCACTGTTCTGACTAGCTCTTGTCCTAGAGGATAAGTCCATGCCCCTACCCTTCACTGAGTCACATATCCAACACCTAGTCATGTCTGTTCCAAGGCCGGTTACCATGTTATCCATCTGTGACTCATCTTCCACCCCTGCTCTCGCTGATTCCTGCGGTATTTTCCTTATGTTGGCTGTAGCAAGGCTGCTAGGCCTCACCACTGCTGGCAAGAGTTGCTAACCCATGTACACCTTTGGGGTCTCTCCCCCCTGTCAGCTGTCTTTCCAAGCTATCACACGGACTTTCCCTTGTTGTCAGCTGCCCGAATCACGGCAGTCACGAGCTGGGCTAGTTTTCAAGTTCAATATATCAATAAATATCAGGATGTGGGGAAAAAAGACACTGATGTAACTATATACATTCAGACATCAATTTGTTATATAAATATTGTTAATCGATTCACATGTTGACTCATATTTACCAATAAAGAAATCATACAAATCACAAGAAAAACTCAGTGTTTACATATTATTCTAAAACTTAATGTACAGAACTGTAAGTTTGCTGGAAGACACATGTAAAAGCATGTTTATGCAACCTGCTGTCTGCTGCTGCTGACTGTGAAAGACTCCAGCTGCAGTTAATGCAAATAACTAAGATGAATCCAAGCAACTGAACACTGCCTCTGTATTTATATATTCCTTTCTGTTCTGTGAATTTACAGCTACAGAAATGATAAAAGGCTGTTAAATAATATGAGGCCAAAGTTCCAGGCTTCATATGAGACAGAATCACAAACCCACTGAGATAAAATCACAGTTTACTTTAATGCACAGTTTAAAAATTGGGAGTCAGAAAAACTCAATAAACATCAGATCTGTCTGACAATAAAAATCCTTGTCGTGGAGACTTCAGGAGACGAGTCCTCAAAATAAAGGCCACAGTGGAAACATCATAGTACAGTTTCACAGTAAAGGCACTAAAATTGAAGATTGTGTTGTTGTATTTTTAAAAAACACAACATCAATTTCCATAATTATGCAGATGATACCCAACTATGTACCTCTGTAAACCCCAATAACCACAGTTCTGTCAGTAGTTTGATTCCATCCATGTATGAGATAAATCTCTGGATGAAGAATTTCTTGCAACTAAATCGAGACAAAACTGAAACCCTGGTTAGCAGAAAGAGTCAAACTGACCACCTCAAATTCTCTACAATCAACACAAAGGAACATGTCAAACACCTTCATGTTATTATTGATTCGTCCTAAGCTTTAAACATTATATCAGGAGTGTCAAATGGGTGTCATTCTAACACCTGAAGAATAAATCGGGGGGCAGTGGTGGTGCAACGGGTTGAGCCCTGGGCTGCCAGTCGGAAGGTTGGTGGATCAAGCCCTGACTGCAGCCACTGTTGGGCCCCTAAGCAAGGCCCTTAACTCATCCTGCTCCAGGGTTGCTGCACCATGGCTGACCCTACCCCAACTGGAATATGCAAAAATGGAACTGCCCTCTGGGAACAAATATGGTTTCTAGCATATATATATAGTGAAAGTCAGACCGTTTCTCTTCCTTGCAGAAACAGAAAAGTTTATTCTTGCTTTTATCTCCAGTCAAATGGACTATTGTGACGCCCTTCTGTTCGATATGCCAAAAAAAAGCCACTGGCCAGTTACAACTTGTGCAGAATACAGCAGCACACGTGCTGACAACGACCAAACAGACAGCCCACATTACCCCAATCCTAAATACATTACATTGGTAACCCATTTACCACAGAATTCATTTTAAAATTATTTTATTGGTTCTTAAATCGCTACATGGTCTGCCCCATCTTATCTGTCTGACATGGTCAAGCTATATGTGCCTGCCAGGTCCCTCAGATCGTCTGACTCAAACCTCCTGACTGTCCTAGAGGTTAGAACTAAAAGGCACAGAGAGGCTGCTTTTGCTTATTATGCCCCAAAACTGTGAAACAGTCTGCCAGAGAGTCTTAGGGGCTCAAAATCTGTTGAAACTTTCAAACAAAATCTTAAGACACATCTTTTTAGGGTTAGGGTGTCATATCTGGTTTTATCTTGCAACTTCAACTTTCATTTTATGGTACAATTTTATCCCTTGTTTTTATTATTTTATATGTCTAATTTCTTTTTCTCTTTTATGTACAGCATTCTGTGTTGCACTTTATGCATGAACTGTGCTATATAAATAAAGCTATAGTTATTATTGTTGTTGTTCATTCATTTCACCAACATTCGGCCTGACTTTATTTGCAAACTTGGAGATCTGCACACCAATTTAAAACTTGTGGATTTGAAATAAGTTCATTTGCAAAGCGTTTATTCAGCCATTTATTCACATAAATGAAGATCTTTCGTCCAAATGATTAAATCATTCAAATCAACAAAACTCAAAAGTATGCCATAAATGCATATAAAAGCCCAAACAAGGCTACTGAAAGTTTTAACCTTTGAGGCTTTTAACTGTTTTTTTTAACCACAAATGTTAGCCAAATGATTTATCTTCTTTGTGAGTCTTACTGTGTCTCTTAAAATTTCCATGTTGGGTAAATCTCTTCCCACAAACATCACAGCTAAATGGTTTCTCTCCTGTGTGAATTCTCATGTGCAACATCAGCGTTCTTTGTTCAGTAAATCTGTTACTACAAACATCACAGCTATATGGTTTCTCTCCTGTGTGAATTCTCATGTGTGACTTCAGATGCCAATGTTGTCTAAATTTTTTATCACAAACATCACAGCCAAAATGTTTTTCTCCAGTATGAATTGTCATGTGTGACTTCAGATGTCCTCTACAGTTAAATTTTTTACCACAAACATCACAGCTAAATGGTTTCTCACCTGTATGAATTCTCATGTGCATCATCAGATGTCCTCGATGTCCAAATTTTTTGCCACAAGCATCACAGTCAAAATATTTCTTTCCTACGTGAATTGTCATGTGTGACTTCAGATTTCGTTCTTGGGAAAATCTGTCACCACAAAGATCACAGCCAAACTGTTTCTCACGTGTGTGAATTTTCATGTGCTTCTTCAGTGATTCCTGCTGCGTAAACTTATTACCACAAACATCACAACCAAATGGTTTTTCTCCTGTATGAGTGATAGTGTGCCTCTTCAGATTTTTCTGGTGGGAAAAATTTTTACCACAAACATCACAGCTGAAGCGTTTCTCTCCTGTGTGACTTGTCATGTGTGACTTCAGATATTCTCGACGTCTAAATTTTTGACCACAAACATCACAGTCAAATGGTTTCTCTTCTGTGTGAGTTATAGCGTGTTTCTTCAGACTTCCCTTGTCTAAAAATCTTTTACCACAAAAATCACAGGCAAATTTCCGAACTCTGTGGGCTCTTCTGTGTCTTTGAAGAGACAACTTGCAGACAAATTGTTCAACACATTCAGAGCAGCTAAAGGCTTTCTTCTCAGTCTTAGATCCCAAATCATTGTTTACAACTGACTCAGATGCCATAGACTCCCTCCATTCATCGTCTGATAAAGGTGCCTGCCAACCATCATTATCCTCCTCATCATCCTCATTTGGATTGCTGTCTTCACTGTCAGAAGAGTCAGAAACCTTTCCATTAGTTTTTGGTTTTGAAGGAGTATCTGGATGTGAGTTCCTGGCTGGTTCTTGACCTTCACAGTACTCTCCATCACTTTCTGTTTTCATCTGTTTAGCTGAGCTTCTGGTTGGACGCTCTGAATCTCTGTTGTCTTCAGTTCCGCTCTGAAGAAGCTGTGAGGACTGACATTTCTCTTCATTATCTTCATTCTTTACAGAAATGGCAGACAAAAGGAACCTGGTTATATCAGTCTCCTCCTGTTCCTCCTTTATGTGATCGTCCTCCTGCCTGTTATGCGGCTCTTCCACCTCACTGGTCCGCAGTTCCTCCTGTTCCTCCTGTAAGTGTACATGCTCTGGGTCCTGCTGGTCCACATTGGGGCTCCATTCATGGGAAAGTTGTTGCTGGACATCTGCACTGAACACTAAAACACACATGTATATTATGTACAATTGTGACTTTAATCATACCAACACTAAAGGTGTAATTACTTTATATTAGTGAGATCAGAAGTGACACTTTGCAGAGTCTCTGAATTTCATCTAAATATTCAAAAAAAAAGTTCAAATGTTGCTGGTAGAAATTTTCTGGGAAAATAATAAAACAGGAAATCAACATAAATTTATCAATGAGGGAATGTTTTTCCCTCTATGAATATCAGGATAGAAGATTTTCTTGGTTTGGTTCCTTTTCTTGGTTGCAAAGAGAAACATAATGCTAGTTGTATATATGGAAATAGGTATCCTGTGACGCTAGACGGACAGAGCGCTTTGCCGCTTTTCCATTCTGCTACAGCTACAACAGTTTAAGTTCACTTTGCTGCTATTAATACGGCCCTCTACAAGGTGCATAATTTTGAGGGTTCTGTGTGCGTACCAACTCGGCTAATCGGGCGGCCATAGACCTGTCAGCCCTGCTTTGATTCCCAACACAGCTCCATTCCATCGACCATCTGACCCACCTTTCCTGGGTCCAACTATGGCACTGACGACCTCCCTGTCCTGGGTTGGCTTCCTCCTTCGCACATCACCTCTGTGGCTACGGGCTAACAGCAGGCTAACTGCCTGCGCGGCTTGCATGCTGACATACTCCACTACCCAGTTGATGGAATACAACAACTACACCATTCCATCCTGCATAACACTCATCAGAGCATTTAGACTACTTCGTTGGCCTTGATATATCCACAGAAGATCCCGTCGAAGATTTGTTTATTCCCGGTCTGGTCATGCCATCCTATCCCTCTGGTCAGCTGTGCGTCCCATTACTTCTCTGCGATGTCATCAGACCGCCGACGCTGTAGGGATTTGTCGTTCTGGACACACTGCAACTGCTGCATTGCCCCACAAACAGCGAGGCAAAAGACGTTGAGTGGATTTCAGTCTGCTCTCATCTCAGTCTATCATTAAAGTTGAACTTTTTAATGTGCAGTCACTCACAAACAAATCCTGCATTATTCATGACCACATCCACGACAAATGCTTGGACCACCAACACCTTCCATTCTCGTCCTCCTTGACCTGTCTGCTGCTTTTGACACCATTAACCACCACATCCTTCTCAACAGGCTACAACACACCTTTGTGACATTGCCCTAACCTGGTTCACATCCGACCTTTCAAAGAGAGCTGAGTACGTTTCCATGGCTGGCTCAAGGTCCAGGACTCACACCGTCACATGCGGGGTCCCCCAGGGATCAGTGCTCGGTCCCATGCTTTTCACTTTGTACCTCCGCCTTGGCCAAGTCATCAGTCACTTTGGAATATCATTCTACTGCTATGCTGACGACACTCAACTCTACATGAAAATAGACTCTTATCCCTCGTCATCATCATCATCACTCTCTTGTATGGAGGAGACAAAGGTGTGGCTGAAACACAACTTCCTTCAGCTCAACAGCTCCAAAACCGAAGCAATCTTAGTTGGCACCTCACATCAAACCAGAACATCTTCCATAACCAGCATTACTTTCTCTTGCCAGGACATCACCTTATCATCCGAAGTCACCAACTTGGGTGTTCGATTTGACCCTCATCTAACCTTTGAGGCTCACATCAAACACCTCACAAAGATCGCCTTTTTCCACCTCAGAAACATCTCTAAACTCCGTCCCACTCTTACTCATCCACGCCTTTGTCTCCTTGAGACTGGATTACTGCAAAGCACTTCTCATTGGGATCCCCAACAGAAGCATTCAAAAGCTGCAGTACATTCAGAACTGTGCCACTAGGATCCTGATGAGGGTGCGGAAATATGACCATATCTCTTCCATACTCCACACACTGGCTCCCTGTCTCTGCAAGGATTGAGTACAAGGTCTCTCTCCTTACATTTCAATGCCCCCCTGAACGTGACAGAGCTCCTCACCCCATACACCCCAGCACGATCCCTCCGCTCCTCCAACACCTGCCGTCTCCTCCTCCCCAGGACTAAAACCCGCACAATGGGGGACCGGACTTTCTGTTCTGCTGCTCCACACTTGTGGAACGCTCTCCTGGACAACTTGAGGGCTCCACAGACTGAGAAGAGTCTTAAAGAGGAACTAAAAACCTTTCTTGATCTTTACAATTTAACTGTCTGTTGTGTTTTTACTTGCTTTTATGTTTTTAGCTGTAGCACTTTGAGACTGTTTTTACAATGTGAAGTGTTTTCTCAAAAAAAATCTATTATTATTGTTATTACTCTTGTGATTATTATTAAATATTCCAGCTACAGAAATGATGAAGTTCACCAAAAACAGATATTCTGCCAGCACACGAAGCAACACAGCTAATTAGTTTGACCACTTTAATCAGCGCTACAAAGCCAGATCTGAATGTCCAAATCAAAAATATATATATTTCAGATGCCTTCTCTGGTGTTACAAACAGTTCAGTCATTCATTTTTTAAAAACTATTCTTTATTTTCGATGCAGATTGGCTCCTGCACAAAATTGTGGCAATTGTTTTTGAATGATTAGTTTTTCCAAAAATTGTTATTCAAGTCATCGAGTGAAAATTCTTGCATTTTTTTCATAGAGAAACTAAATATGTCAGTTTTCTTTGTTGTCTTTTTAACACTGAATCTTCTGGGCTAGAAGGTTTAGTGAAAGTACTTTCCCTTGATAGGTCTTGGTTATTCAAAAGGCTGTGCAGCTGCAGGTTTTCAGAAAGAAATCAAACTTCTTCTTACCAGTAGTTCGCTTTAAAACGACACTGAGGCGTTTCATCTGCACTTGTTCCTCCAAACACTGCTGTCGGACAGAATCCACCTGGTTCATTTAAAACCAGTCGGAGGCTTGTTGAAGATGAACTGAGAATCAGTCGGAGTTAAAGTCTGCAGTCCAGACGGAAAGTTTCCAGCAGCCTTCAGTCTGTGAAGAGAGTTCCAGAAACACATTTAATAAAATGGCATCAAACAAAAACATCAGCTTGTAAAGAAAATCCTCCTTCTGCAACATCAGCTTCATGGTAGTGTAATATTATGAGTGCAACGTTTTGATTTCATTTGCAATATCTGATTATTGTGTGTAACATTTTATTTCTTTTTAGATATTTCACATAATATTTAGTTTTCTCAGCAGCTTTGTTCTCCAGTCACTCGTCTCTTCCAGCCTCCCTCCCAGCAGCTAGCAGTTAGCAGTTAGCAGTTAGCACTTTCCTCCACATTCACTGTGGGATTCTTCTTACCGGCGGTTCGCTTTAGAAAGACAATGACACGTTTCATTCGCACTTTCTCCTCCAGACACACACTTCCAGTCCGCTGCTTTTGGACAGAATCCACCTGGTTCATGGTGTCGCTCCGCTTCTACTCTTTAAAACTAACCGGAGGCTCGGACGAAGGACCCGCGCCTGCGCAGAACACGTCACATTCCTGACAGGCATCTGCACGGACACCTTTATTCTACTTTTTTATTTTGCTTTATTGAATAAAATCCCGAACAGACGCCGTATATATATGTACACACACACATATATATACTAAACAGCATAGTAATGTAAATATATTAGCAAATAAACTCTGAGAAGTTTATTTCGTCAAACAGGAGTTAATTCTCTGATCTTTCTTCCTGTTAAATCAGCTGCTTAAACTCATGATTCACTTTATCAGGAAAACCTGTGTCATCTAATCCAACAGTTATGCCTTCACTTCTAACTGTACACACATTTGCATAATATTAGAGACGTACATATTCATAAATAATATTAATTCTAATTTTACAGACTTTCTCTGTGTTTGTTGTCAGTCAGGTGATCATTCTGCTGCATGTTGTTTGCAGTGAGTGTTGCTGATGAGCTGGACTGTATTATAGTGAAAAGCTTTGGAGTCACCAGGCCTGAGTGTCTGAGGCTGCAGCCCTGAATGCTTTACATTAGATTACAAACAACTTTACTGTAATAATAAGTCCAGGAGTGTCTAAGAATTGTAAACCCAACATTCATCTAAATTAATTTTCTAACTTAACGTGGGATTACTGAAACCACAGTGGACTGAGTGTAGGAAAGGAATCTAATCAGAATTCTCCTAACTCTGAATATATCAGTAAATGTTAGGATGTGAAAAAGACATTGATGTAACTACATACATTCAGACATCAGTTTGTTATATAAATATTGTTAATCAATTCACATGTTGACTCTTAGCTAAAGAAAATCACTCAAATCACAGGACTGCAGTTAATGCAAATAACTGAGATGAATCCAAGCAACTGAACACTGCCTCTGTATTTATATCTTCCTTTCTAGGAACCGTTCTGTGAATTTACAGCTACAGAAATGATAAAAAGCTGTTCAATAATATGAGGCCAAAGTTCCAGGCAGATAAAATCACAGCTTACTTTAATGCACAATTTAGAAATCAGAATCAGAAAGACTCTCAATAAACATCAAATTAGCTTAGAATTACACTTCATGTCTGCAGAAAGGTCTTTACAAACTCTTGCACACTTGAGCAGATGATGAAAATTATATTAGTTGCTTCCTGAAAGCAGAAAGTAAACCCCTGACCTGATGCTCTCAAAAGGAGAGAGTTGGCAGATTCCATATATGCAGTTAATCAACTTTAAAACCACAATAACAATTTAAATTGTTTATTCTTAGCATAAAGGTTACTAGTCTTCCTGGAGTAAACAAAACTCAAAAGTATGTCATAAACACTTAAAAGCACAAATAAGGCTGCTGAGAGTTTTAATCTTTGCGGTTTTTAACTTTTCTTTAACCACAAATGTTTTAGCCAAAGGGTTTATCTTCTGTGAGTCTTATTGTGTCTCTTAAGATTTCCATGATGGCGAAATCTCTTACCACAAACATCACAGCCAAAATGTTTCTCTCCTGTGTGAATCATCATGTGTGACTTCAGATGCCATTGTTGTCCAAATTTTTTACCACAAACATCACAGGCAAATTTCCGACCTCTGTGGACTCTTCTGTGTCTTAGAAAAGACAACTTGCAGACAAATTGTTTAACACATTCAGAGCAGTTGAAGACTTTTTTCTCAGTCTCACATCCCGCATCACTGTTTACAACTGACTCAGATTCATCGTCTGATAAAGGTGCCTGCCAATCATCATTATCCTCCTCATCATCCTCATTAGGATTGCAGTCTTCAGTCTCAGAAGAGTCGGAAACCTTTCCATTAGTTTTTGGTTTTGAAGGAGTATCTGGATGTGAGTTCCTGGCTGGTTCTGGACCTCCACAGTACTCTCTATCACTTTCTGTTTTCATCTGTTTTTCTGAGCTTCTGGTTGGACGCTCTGAATCTCTGTTGTCATCAGTTCTGCTCTGATGAAGTTGTGAGGACTGACATTTCTCTTCAATATCTTTATTCTTTACAGAAACAGCAGAGAAGAGGAACTTGGTGATATTAGTCTCCTCCTGTTCCTCCTTCATGTTATTGTTCTTCTCCTGCCTGTTCAGCAGCTCTTCCACCTCACTGGTCCACAGTTCCTCCTGTTCCTCCTTTATGTGTAGGGGCTCTGGGTCCTGCTGGTCCACATTGGGGCTCCATTCATGGGAAAGTTGATGCTGGACATCTGCACTGAACACTAAAACACACAAGTACATTATGTACAACTGTGACTTTAATCAAACAGGCACTACAGATGTGATTACTTTATGTTAGTGAGGTCAGAAGTGACACTTTGCAGATCTTCTGATAAGTTCATCTAAATATTCAAAAAGGAAATGTTCAAATGTTGCTGGTCGAAATTTTCTGGGAAAATAATGCAACAGAAAATCAACATAAATTAATCAATTAATGTTTTAACATTGGCTCTTATGGATTAGAAGTAGGCAGTTTTTATCCCAAACCTTTAATTTTTTTACAACACTTTGCCTTAACAAGTCATGATTCCTCAAAAGGTGTGCAGCTGCAAGTTTTCAGAAATAATATAGCCTTCTTCTTACCAGTGGTTCTCTTGAGAAGGACACTGAGGTGTTTCAGCTGCACTTTTTCCTCCAAACACAAACTTTGAGTTCGCCGCTGTTGGACAGAATCCACCTGGTTCATGTTGTCGCTCTTCTTCTGTTCTTTAAAACCAGGCGGAGGCTTGTTGAAGATGAACTGAGAATCAGTCAGAGCAGCAGCAGGAGGAGTTAAAGTCTGCAATCAAAATGGAAAGTTTCCAGCAGCCTTCAGTGTGTGAAGAGAGTTACAGAAGCATTCAGATTTAATAAAATGGTGTCAACCACAAAAATCAACTTGTAAAGACAATCCTCCTTTTGCAACATCAGTTTTATGATAGTGTAATGTCAAGAGTGCAACATTTTGGTTTCATGTGCAATATTGTGTTTAATATTTCATTTATTTTAGATATTTCACATAGCATTTACTTTTACAGATTTCAAAATGTTTCAATATACATGTTTTCTTGTTTGTAACTGAAGGTTTTAGAAATTATTATTATACAATATTACACCCAATATTGGGTCAACATTAGGGTTAAATATGGTGCTCTGAGAAGAAGGAATTAATGGACCACACCTGAAAGCACCCAGAGGTTTGATGGTTTGCTAATTAGAAATTTGGATGAATTTGTTTTTGGTAATAGAGAATATAAAAGTTTCAGAGACTGAAAGTTACTTGCTTACACGTCGTGATGCTGCGGCCAAACTCCTGCTGATTGATGGTCCGGTTGATGTGGGAAGGAACGGCGGTGGACAGAGTGGAGCCTCCGAGTCAGTCTTGGAGAGTTCAGGAAGAACTTTGGTCGGGTTCTTGGGAAAGACGACTCAAGGGAAGGAGGCCTCAAAGTGGGGCTTTCAGGTGTGGTCTGTTAAAGAGGACATTTGCATGTCATTAACTAGGGAGGGGGTCATCAGCCCAACCTCCATGGGGAAGGGCTGATGTCCAGATGTCCCTTACAGAGTTACACTGTCGCATATTTTTTATCAGTTTTCTCATTTCCAAATAGTCCAATATTGTGACACTGCATTTCTATACTTTTACTCCTGGCAGGGAGACGATTAAAACAAGACTAAACATGCAAATGTGAACATCAGACATGTCAAACTTCTAAATTGACACATAAACAAGTAAAATAAAAGATTCAAGGAAAGCAAGGTATAAACTGATCATAATGAATCCATTGAAAAGTTCAGCATTTCTGTTAAATGACTTTAGATGAAGAATGGTTAAATCCAAAACAGGAGAATACATGTCTTTCTTTGTCCTTGCGTGAGTCTGGTGTTCCTCGTGGTATTGATAGTGGGAGTGAAATCCTCTTGATGTTGTTATTATTAGACATCAAGATGGCCGCCCCGGTACTTCTTTTCTGGTACTTTACATGTTGTTTTGTTTTTGTCTGGTTTTCTGCAGTCCCTCTCTTGGTCACTTTCACAAGGGAGGAACTCTTAAACATAGGAAAATCCACTACGGGAACTTTTTCTCCAGTTTTCTTTGAACCGGACAGTTTTGTGGACATTCTGGTGAGAGGCGCAGGGGTCCTCTATGGGGTTTGCTAGAGATGTAGACGGGGTAAAAACACTGGAACGCTCGTCAAACTGAGACAACGGGGATTACGTAATCCACTCCCCTCTATACGTCTAGCGAACGCTCGCTCCCTGGCAAATGAGATGGACAAACTGCTGCTTCTCAACATAAAAACATGAACTTTAGCTGATCTGAGCTTCACTGAAACTTGGTCTTTCAGGGAAGACGAAGGGAGGTGGAATCTGCTTCTACAGTCAGAGGCTAAGAAACAGCCTCTCAGTTAACGACCTCGCATCAGCTTGGAGAGGCCTCCAGCACATCACCAGCTACAAGAGATTATCCCCCCACCCTGTAGAAGACCTCAGACTCGCTGACCATCTGAACAGCTCCTACTGCAGGTTTGACAAGAAGTCCTTCACACCTTCCATCCACACAATAGGACTCTCTGCAACCGCCGCGCCCTTCTCATCAGACCCCCGCCTGACTAAGGATGTGTGAAGAGGTGTGCTGCCTCTTTCAGAGACAGAAGATCAGGAAGGCTCAGGACCCGACGGTGTGTCCCCCCTCCTGCCTGAGAGTCTGTGCCGAACAGCTGGCGCTCTTCCAGTTTGCCAAACTCGGGAAAAAGTTTCTTCCTCACAAACCAAAACTGCATCTTTGAATCTCACAGGGTCTGAGTTTGTTACTTATCTTGAATGACACATTTCCACTGTGGACCTACAACGGCATCCAGCAACACCAATCAAACTAACGATGGGATTATTTCAACAGGTGATTCCTGTGTTTAGCAGTAATCACCTGAACTGATCATCTGAAAACACACTGACGAGTCTGAAAGGCACGTTACCTTCTAAAACATCCTTAAATGAAACCATTCATCAGCAAGAATCTGTGAAAACAGAAAGAATATTGAACATTTTTAACTTTCTGACAGTCACTGATAAAACGTACCATAATGTATTCAGTTTGTTGAGAAAATCATCAGAATTTAAGCTTAAAAACCATATTTCATCAAATCACTTCGTACTGATAGTCTTACTTTTCTTTAAAAAAAAAAACAACCAGATCATGTAAAAACAAAAAATTTCAGTTTCACTTGTACTGCAGGCAGAGTTCCCACGGATCAGAGACAAGACAACAAGATGGACAGGAAAATCAAACCTACTGGATCAGTAAAATAAACGCAGCGTGGCTTAAAAACAGTGAACAGACGAGGAACCTGCTGGAGGATACATTCAGCACGGTGAAACATCTTTCTAAACCTGATGTGCACAGCAGCGTGAAAAACACTGAGATTGTAGAGGCTGTAAAAATGTAATTGTTACACACCAATAACCTTTTCTTATTTCAGTTTTGGTGACACATGTGAACACCTGGTTTTTCCATTTTTGTCAAATAAATAATCAAAGAAATTCAACTTTCATTTATTCTTTTTTATGATTGACGACGATATAACTCTGTCGTACTGCACAGAGGACATTTCTGAGGTCTCTCTCCTTCATGGTTGTTCTGTTTCCATAGAGACTTTATATTGGAGTGAAAAATGATCCCACAGTGAGGGAAAAAAAACAGGACTACAGAAAAAAAGCCCAGACACTGCTTGGAGTTCACAGGTTTAATTGTAGTACATTTGAAATAGTTTGTTTTCTTCTACTGTTTGACAGCCAATGACTCTTTCAGTCGAACTTTAAAGGCCTCACATTATGCTCCTGTTCAAGCTCACATCGTCTCAGAGGTTCCAGAACAGGCGATTTGAAGTTTGTTGCCTAAAAACCCAGTTTGTCCCTGGACTTCAACCAGCCTGTAACTCAGTCTTATGAGCTGCACTGAGAATACGCTGTTCCTGTGTCTGTGATAATGTGATAATGTGATAATTGCGCCCCTCTCTGGAAGTAGTTGTCCAGTTCTATGCGCTAAAGTTTACAGAGTGCGTAGGTATCATCTTGTACGTTACTTTGAAATGATACTACTTCTGAGCTCACCTGTTTCTTTGCTTTGCAGTAATACTACAGCTTGTTTAATTGTACATTAACATTACAGTCTGTAGAGAAACAACCCAGTGCTTCATATGACTAGATCACTGTGTGTGAATATACTCTGCCTTCATAGAACACAAAAAGTTACTTTAAAAACACATATTGCCTGATATGCAATACGTAAAAACCATACAGACAGACCATCTGTGTTACCGAGACTTCACAAGGAAGTCCTCGATGAGCGAGTTAAAATCCAAACACAGAAATAACCTGACAAGACAGCAAAATTACACACAGCACAACTTTGAGCTAAATGCAATAGTTAACATGCCAATATGTTCACAATGACCGCGCAATCAATGGCTTATTACCTATGCTCAAAATTTTCATCCAATTTAAACTACAGAAACTGAAAGTAATGCACTGATGTAAAGATCAAAGATACAGGTGTAAGCCTTAATGTTATATATAGCAGCATGATGATCGCTGCACTTAATGAGAGAAAGTGTACAGGCCTGTGTAAACACGCTCTGATACAATTTGTATGCAAAAGAGACACATTAAAATGAAGCCAATGAAACAATACAGTATTGTGGTTCTTAGCACACTTTCACGCAATATATTTTTTACAACTTGCTTTGCAACTACACAATTTCTACTCTGCGTGGGCTTTCATGTGTCTCGTCAGACTTCCCTGTTGTGAAAATTTTGCGCCACAAACCTTACAGTCAAATGGTTTCTCTCCTGTGTGGATACTCATATGTGTTTGAAGCTGTGACTTTTGCTTAAATCTTTTCCCACAGTCGCTACAACCAAATGGTTTCTCTCCCGTGTGGACTCGCATGTGCGTTTGAAGGACGTGCAAAAGTCGAAAACTTTTACCACATGTGTTGCAACTAAAAGGTTTCTCTCCTGTATGAACTCCCATGTGTCTTTTCAATGTTAGCTGTTGGCTGAATCTTTTGCCACAAAAATCACAGCTAAATGGTTTCTCTCCTGTGTGAACTATCATGTGTGCTTTCAGAGTTCCCTGTTGTCTGAATGTTTTACCACAATCATCACAACTAAATGGTTTTTCTCCTGTGTGAACTGTCATGTGGGACTTTAATGATCCTTGTTGGCTAAATCTTTGACCACAAACATCACAGCCAAAGGGTTTCTCTCCTGTGTGTGCTACACTGTGTCTCTTCAGGTGTCCCTGTTGGCTAAATCTTTTCCCACAAACATCACAGCTAAATGGTTTCTCTCCTGTATGGTCTGTCATATGTAACTTCAGACTGCAATGATGTCTAAATCTTTTACCACACTCATCACAGCCAAAAAGTTTCTCTCCTATGTGAACTGTCATGTGTGACTTCAGATTGCAATGATGTCTAAATCTTTTACCACAAATATTACAGCCAAAGGGTTTATCTTCTGTGTGAGCCCTACTGTGTCTCTTTAGAGTTCCATGTTGGCTAAATCTTTTACCACAAATATCACAGCTAAATGGTTTCTCTCCTGTGTGAACAGTCATGTGTGACTTCAGTGTTTTTTGTTGACTAAATCTTTTACTACAAACATCACAGCCAAAGGGTTTCTCTCCCGTGTGAATTGTCATGTGTGACTTCAAAGTTCCCTGCTGACTAAATCTTTTACCACAAACATCGCAGCTAAATGGTTTCTCTCCCGTGTGAACTATCATGTGTCTTGTCAGAGTTCCTTGTTGGCTAAATCTTTGACCACAAACATTACAGGTAAATATTTTCTCTTGTTCATCAACTCCCATTTCTGAATCTTTTCTTACAATCAAACTGCTAGATGTCCTTGTTCCTGAATGACATGTCATGTGTCTCTGAAGAGACTGCTTGTAGAGAAATTGTTTATCACACTCAGAGCAGCTAAAGGGTTTTTTCTTTGTCTTAGATCCCACATCACTATTTACACGCGATTTAGCTGTCCTCGCCTCCTTCCATTCATTGTCACTGTCTTCATTTTCAGGTCCAGAGTCTGACAAAGGTTCCTGCCATTCATCCTCATCTTCATGATCATCCTCATCATAATCATCAATACTGACTTCAACCTCAGACCAGTCTGAAGACTTTCCATCGGTTTTCACTTGTAAATGAGTATTTGGACAAGGGTTCTTGGCTGGTTCTGTTCCTCCCCAGCCCTCTCTATCAGTTTCTGTTTTAATTTGTTTAGCTGAGCTGCTGGTTGCCTCTCTGTAGTCTATACTTTGGCTCTGATGAAGCTGTGAGAAAGGAGGCTTCTCTTCATCATCTTCACTCTTCACGGGAACAGCAGTGAATGAAAACCTGGTGATTTCAGCCTCCTCCTGACTGGTCCACAGTTCCTCCTGTTCCTCCTTTATGTGGAGGGGCTCTGGGCTCTGCTGGCCCAGACTAGGGCTCCATTCATAGGGGACTTCTTCTTTAATTACCAACACCGTCTGGACATCCGCAGGAAACACTGCAGAAGACAACACAGGGCAATGTCATGTGTAATTATAGTAATGGTCAACTGCAACTGGCAACTGCGTCATTTCATGTCTGTTAAAATAAATGAATGATGCCCCCACAGAAAACACTCAGCAGAACAAAATCAATTTCCTAAACAATGTCAAAGTTTTCCAATGTCACACAGCTTTGGTGAAGTTCAGTAATCTTTGTCATTAAAGGTACAATAAAAATCACAGTTGACTTTTTAAAAAAAAAAATACTGAAATACACCAATGATCACCTGAAACAATCACTGGTCTCCTGTACGAACTTCTACTGTTTTGCTGACTTATCCTTCAACCCCAGCCTCCTCCATCTGTGGAGATTATGGCTTTGTAACATCACAGAGTGAACATATAATTTCTTTAGCATAAAAAACAACCTCACGTCTTCAAGCAGACAGGAAAGTTAACGTTAGCTTGTCAAAGTGTGAGTAACAAAGTATGACATATTTAGGCACTACAAACAATCATCTTTTAGCTTACTGGTAGCTTGCTGCACAACATCTCTTAGACTGGTAATCTATTTGATTTAATGAAACCGTGGCACAGTTTTGGCAAGCCCAACTCTGTGCAGATGTTAATTAATTAAAGCCAGCACATTACTTAAACTTCAGAAGGTGATAAAAGCATGTTGAAATGATCAGTGTCTCTCAGCTGCATTAAATCAGCTGGAGATATAGATTAATGATACATATAGAGAATATCGTTTGTGTGCACGTGTATGGACGCATGCGTGTGCTTATTTGTCCCTCAGGTTGCGGCGTTGATGGCTTTATACTGAGAGCTCACTTACGGTATACAGCAGAAGTGAGTACACACCTGCACAAAAGCACTTATTCACTAATGCAGAACCCAAAGTAGAAACTCAACGCAGCAAAAGTGAATACACCTGTGATCGCTGGAACTAAACTGAGTCCACCTGTGATGTCCGACCAGTCTAACTGCATGAACACAGTCATAAAATGAGAAGCAGCAGAAGTTTGGACCTATGAAATGTGTCTATCTAGATCTATATCATGGCTCCACATGGAAAAGAATTGCCAAAGTAACTGAAAGATCCGACTGCGAGACTTTACAGATGGAAGGGACAATGACTCCACAGACATTGAACTTTCACTATCTTACTGTGAAAAACAGACAGCAGCTGCTTTAGATTTGGCATATGGGTTATCAATAGAAATGAGAGATTCTGTAAAGCCAAACTGTTTATTCAGGCTGAACTACGAGGTGTGTCGCGCTGTAAACCGTCCGGGTGCTGCACTGAACCCTCACTGTTAAGTTCCGCCTTTTCCCCACCCAGTTATTCACCAACTAACGTTATTAATGCTCCTGTTATTTCTACATCAGTGCTCAGGTTGAGGTGAACAGAAGCTCAGCAGCTCGGTTCTCCAGCCACTCGTCTCTTCCAGCCTCCCTCCCAGCAGCTAGCAGTTAGCACTTTCCTCCACATCCACTGTGGGATTCTTCTTACCGGCGGTTTGCTTCAGAACAACGTCCTGCGGCTGATGGAGACGTTTCATCCGCACTTTCTCCTCCAGACACACACTTCCAGTCCGCTGCTGTTGGACAGAATCCACCTGGTTCATGGTGTCGCTCCGCTTCTTTTCCTTAAAACTAAACCGGAAGCTCGGACGGAGGAGCCGCGCCTGCGCAGAACACGTCACATTCCTGGCAGGCGTCTGCATAGACATATACATAGACATATATACGTAGACGCCGCATTGACTGCTGCTGCCGATTGGAGCCGACGTGCCTACGCGGCGGCCATCTTGGTACAGTACCACTCGCCCCTACAGTGCATTACGTCTATAGAGGAATGACATGTCTGCACTATAAAAGTGATCATAAATCCATCAGTTGTCAACATATATTGTTTGTTACAAACGTCAGACATGGTGGACGGACAGGCAGACATAAATAGAACAAAATCAAGCCAGAAAACGTTCAGGTCTTTATTCAGAGAACTGCTTGTAGGTATATATTGCATTTTATTATTATTATTATTGTTGTTGTTGTTATTATAAGTATATTATTAGATCACTAATATTATAATGTTGCTATTATCATTATAATTTTTTTATTAGATCACTATTATTATAGTTAATATTGTTATTTCATGATCATTTTGTTATTATCACTATTATAATTATTATTGCTACTATCATAACCATGTTATTATTATTATCAATATTATTATAATTCTTATTGCTATTATCATTGTCATTTTATTATTATATCACTATTATTATAATTAATATTGCTATTATCTTTGTCATTTTATCATTATACTATAATAATAATATTAGCATGTTATTCTTATCATTTAATTATAATTAATATTTCTATTATTATCATCATTTAATTATCACTATTATTATAATTAGTATGGCTATCATCATTATTATTTTATTATTATCACTATTATTGTGATTAATATTACTATTATCATTTTATTATTTGAGTTGGGGGGTTGTATTGCACTTGTTTTTTTATGGCCATGGCATCCAGCATCAGTGTCCCCCATCCATATTTAGTCTGGTCTTCCTTGCATCTTCTTCCCATCAGCCAAAGTCAGCCACCTTTGTAAAAATTTAAAAAAGAGTAATTTAACCACTTTAACCCTTATAGAAGAAACTAAAGAGAGAAAATAGCATATCTGAAAGCACAACATGTTTCAGAATGCGTTATATGATGTGATGATTGATGTGAGCTTTTAGATTGGTCATTTTCACTGTCACAAACATACTCTGCAGGACTAACGTGGTTAATGTATTTAACAATTAGGCAACATGACGAATACCGTTGCAGTGTATGGGGATGCAGGAGAGGAAGATGTTGAGAATCTCTCCTTCACATTAAGGTTAAATACACAATACATGTACGTATTAAATACATCCAATATCTATCATTAATCTTCTAACTGGTCAATCACTGCAGTCTAAGGTCTGTTTTTTCCAGACCAGGGACAGTTTATAGATGGAATAACATTGCATTTTAACCAAAATAAGGTCTCAAATTAGTTCTTTCACTAGTGAGCAGCTGTGCAATACGTGGGATAACGTAAAGTGAGCTGGTTATATTATGGGAGTGGAGAGATTCAGTCCGTCCTGTCGGGATTTATTTCACTATTTAACAACCTGCTCACTTAGTATTACTTCTTACGTACACCTTACCTGTGAAAAGTGATTCCACGGGATCTGGTTTGTGTGTTCTGCTCATTTGAACACCCATAAGCGACACAAAAGTCCGGCATATTTTCCAGTTATGCCGGAAAATATGCCGGCATAACTGCCGGCATATTTTCATAGTTCTTCTGACATATCTTGTTGATATTTTTGACGCCTGGCGTCGGCATCACACTGATCGCCAGGTCTCTGTCACTGCGGTGACAGTTGTTAGTCAGGTTGTTTATTGTCTCTCCTTCAACTACAGTTTCTACTGACAGGTCTCTGTCAGAAGATTGTCTGCTGACAACGTTAAGTAGAATTAGTATTTGGGTAGTAAAACCGGCATTTCTAAAACACCCAGGCATCCTGTGTCAAAGCTACATGTGTGACGTTTGTAACAAATCAAACCGTTTGGAAATCGGTCAAAAATTCAGTGAATAATTCTACTTTAAGATTGTGGAGTACCTCTTACCTCCATAGACTTACATTCACTCCCCCCTCTGCTAGTCCTGCACCAAGATGGCGGAGCTTTAGGCACGTCCCTCCACAGTCAATGCGGCGTCTACGTATATATGTCTATGGGCGTCTGCACGGACACTTTTATTCTACTTCTGTTTTTTAAATTTTGCTTTATTGAATTCAAATAAAAGAAAACAAGACTTAAAGCTTATCACGTGACATATTTCCTGTTTATTTTCAGTTAATGCAGCTGCTTACATTCTTAGTGAACTTTATTAGCAACACCTGTGTAATCTTATCCAGCAGCTAAGATAAAACTATATTGATCCCACAGGAAATTCATCTCGAAAGACATTGTTCAGAAAGAACAAGATGTCATAACATGAGAACAGATGTAGCGCCGTTGTAGTGTGGTGCATCACTGAACTAAAATAAATAAACTAGAATAGAAAAGTAATAAGTGAAAGTGAAGTGTTGCACATGTAATAAAAAAAACCATAGCACTGAAACTGATATGACACAAACAGTTTATAAAGGTAACATTGCATTTGACTGGAGCTGTGAATCTATAAATGATATTAATTACAAGACACATTGTTCTAACTACATGAACTCACTGTGATATTAATGTCAGTCTCCTTCTGTCCTAAAGATTAGTCTTTAAGCCATTACTTCAGTCTTAAATGCTTTATGTTAGTGGGATCAGAGATGATTCTGTGCAGATCCTCAGCTCTGTTAATTTCATCAAATAATCATTACAAAAAATTCTCTTAGTAGATATCAGGACAGAGGACAGGATCATGGGCTACGATGCTAATGGTTCAAACTGTCTATGACAGCTGCGTGGAAAAATTGCTTCAAGATTTGCGTCATTTTCTTTCCTTTCATTTCAACAAGTCTAACCCTAACCCCAGAAGACAACACTACCAGCAGGACAAGCTAACTTCTCAGTTCTCACTTCCAAAACAGTACCAACATTTTTTGATCCAACACAGCTATGGTTAGGTTTGGCACAATAAATAGTATGATTGGGCTTGAGGAGAGACCATGTTCATTTCAGGGTTAAAAATGACTAATTTGTTGAGGTTAGACAACAGTCACTTTGGACGTCACATATTCAGCTCAGCTCATTGACCCACTACTTACTAGAACAGATGTTTTGAAGATAAACTTTTTGGCAATTCCTATAAATGTGCACCCATCCCCTCCCAACATCCTGACCAATGACAGGTGAAGTGAATCACATTGATCATATTGGTACTATGAGGTGTTCTGATGGAAAACCTTGATCAGGCTTAGACACCCAAATAAACATTGTCCCACAACAAACACACTCCCTCATGCTGACGGAAATCCCAAAATGCACCCCACCACATGGAAACAACATCAACCAATCAGGAACATGTGGAGGAACATGACAATGGTCCAATATGTTGATGTGACCTCCAGACTTCCTACAGCCCATTCTGATCAAGCATCAACAGGATGCAGTGGAACCAGTTGGATTGACAGAGGCCCCACTGCACAAGCCAGAATACCCAAAAGAATTATTATTTCTTTAAGTTCGTCTTTGCCATTTCAAAAGAAACATCTGCACAGTTTACAACCAGCAGCTGTTCTTCTCTATGATTCTCAGTTCAGTCCAGATGTTTCATGTTGTTTCCAAAAAGGCTGTTGATGCTTCAGTTTATATGTCGTTACTTCTAGTGGAAGATCTGACACAATACATTTGTCCTATTCAGTGTCAAACAGTTGGTCTGTAAGTTGTTTGTTGTATATATTGCAGGTTTCCTATGGATGCTAGATGTGTTTTTTTAATTAAATCTAACTCATCTTCTTTGACAGAAGACAGTTACACAGAAATAAATGATATGACAGAGATCAGAACATTAAAATGCACACAAATTACTGATCTAATAAAATGAGACAAGCAAATTAGCATTCTTCTACAGCCTCTTTGTTTAGAGATGATGTAGTTGTTTGCACTGAGTTCAAACTAAGCAGATATTAAAGGTTTGAAATGTGGTATTTGGCTGATTATATCAATGAATGAATGAGAGTAAAATAACAGTTGTTTAACCTTGATTCATATCTGCACTGATGGAGGGTGAAGCTGAATCCCAGACCTCCTGCTGGTCTGCAGAGACACCGTATAGCTGCTGCTTATCTCCTGAGCTCCTCTGTGGGTCATCAGGTTTGTTTGTTAAAGAGATGAAGAGTTTCCACGGACAGAGAAGGGCGTGGGTTTCACACATTCACAGTTTCTTCACAAAAGCCTGCATCTCATCAATCTGCAGGATGAAGCTCATTTTAATGCTGCACTAAGCTGTTTAGTTTATCTGTGGTGTGACGACCGTCCGCCAGGAAACCAGGCGTCCCTTTTTTTTTCCTTTAGAGGCTGAGCAGAGGGTCGTCAGCTGATTGAGCCACACCTGGGCCCAGATCAAATCTCCCTCATCCCCTCATTCCTTTGGGTTTGGTTTGGTTCTTTAACACTAGAATGCCCAGGATTTTCTGGAGCTCCTTTAGCCAAGAGCCTGCTAGCTGACCACTCTGTTGGCTACGATTAGCATCAATTCATTTGTAAATGTGGCCATTACCTGAGGAATCAGCAGGGGAGGGGAGGACTGAGGGGAGGGGGCAGATTTCACTTGTGTGGGGGAGGGAGGTACAGGTGAAGGCTGTGAACTCATTTGCTCTGTCTGGGCTGCTGACTGACTGTCTTTCACCAGTTCACAACCCGGGCAGAGCAAATGAGCTGAACCAAAATGTAATATATGTAGAACTGTAGTAGATCACACACACACACACACACACACACACACACAAATACCCACACATTGTAGTCTAATAATGCATAGTTTATAATTGTAAATATGTGTAGATTTTGCACACACAGTCACAGTCAGTTTTTCAGAAGTGAAAAACAATACGAAAAAGGTCAAAGGTATGTACATAAAATACATAATTAAACAGCTATGCATTACTGCATGTAAAAAAGAGAGATCAAACTGGCTTTGTGCTACAGAAATAACTAAGTAATAAAATATGTTATGAATAGAAGCTGAAAAATACTATCTGTAGATATAAGAGCATTGCTTATTAGGCTTTTGATTTCTTATGGTTGTATTACTTTTAGTATTTTATTTACCATTTTGCATTTTTATCTTATTGTCTTCTTCTTTTAAGAGGACAATAAGATAAAATAAGCTTTTATTAATTTACAGTGTTACAGCAGCAATGGAGATGCAAGAAATATCAGGACATCCATAGAAAAATGAAAAATCATCAGGAATATACACACAGTAGGTACTGCTAATATTGTGTTATATGTAGAAAAATAGTATGTTAAATGTACAAAGTTTTATTCGTTGTAGTGTAAAAGAGCACTTAAAGAATTGCTATATGAATAAATTTATTAAAGTGATAAAAAAAAGAAAGGCGGAACCTGTGTGCGTTTTCAGCCCCAGCAGCTTGTTTCGGTCGGGGTCGCTGCGGTGTGGGACCGGTGGGAAACGGCCGGGCACTAATGTTTGTAACACCCGGTGTTTGAGTTGTGTGATGGAGTTTCGCTGACAGACAGACAGTAACGCTGCGTGATTTCTGTTTTTACTCTGTCTGTCCTCCAACTCGGCGGTTTCTACCGGGAGCTCTCGGACCAGCGACATGGCGGATAACATTGTGAGTATAACGGCGGCTCGTGCTGACGCCGGTAACGGCTCGACCCGGCTAACGTTAGCTAGCCGCTTAGCCCAAGTCCGGAGTGATGAGGCAGCAGAATTAGCTCAGTGAGTTAGCTAACGTTAGCTGCTTATCATTAGCACTGAGTGACTGGGGCCTTTAGCTAGCCGGCTAATCTTAGCTATGAGGCTAGCTGACGGCATCGGAATGAAAAGAATCATTGTCGGCTAACGGAGAAGCTTCACAACCATTTAAATTTAATAATAAAATATCTGAATTATTGTTCAGCAGCTCATTAGCTAATCATTAGCCAGCTCGGTGGTCGTGAAGAAGCTAAGATGTTGTAGGTCCACTAAAAGTGATATTTTATTCATTGTGAAAACGCCAACACACCAGGACAGCGTTTTTAATTCAATGAATTCATGTTTTAACATAAAAGCCCCTTAATGAAAATCGTAGAGGCTCATAAATGAACGTTAACGTTACTTTTTTTTGCACTGTCATCGTTGTCATAACGTCCTGAGAAGTGACACCACTGTAGAGAGGGGGGGAGAGAGGGGGAGAGAGGGGGAGGCAGCCGTGTTTTCTCTGGCAGGTGTTGGAGTCATGTTGAATCTGGACCAGGTCTTATTCCACATGTAGCTGTAACAGTTATGATAGCTGCATAAAGCTGGAAAACACTGACTCTGTGATGTAAATACAGGAAATGTCTCCATGCAGTTTGAATGACGTTTGGAAATAATATTGAGCTCTAGAAGGACTGGGGTGATTTGCAAAGAAAATGTTTTAAAAAACATTCTAACAAGAGCTGCAGAAAGTTTGGAGACTTTTGTGATTGATGTAACTATGGGCCTGGACTGTGTAGCAAAAACAGTTATCACAAGTCCATTTTGTTAATAGTTGATGAATTTTAGTGACCTGTTTGAATACAGGCCAGGAATAAAAAGGGTTGTTTTTGAATTTAACCACTTTAGCCTATTAACAAGGTGCACAGGCAACAGTTTAATGTTAACACAACAACGAAAAGCACACAAGGAAATACATTTAGACGCATAAACAGCAATAAGGACAGCGATAAAGAATAAATAAAGTGAATTCCAAAAGCGCACAGAAGGCAGTAAGGGTGAAACTGTCCAGGTTAAGGTTCCAGGTATCACTGGGTGTCACCGGCTAATCACCACAGCATCAAGTGCATCAGCTCTCGAAGCAGGACGCCAGAAGTGGGTTGCTTTTAAGATGGAAGTGGTGGGCAACACAGGGTCATGGTTGTTTTTAGATCGCAAAGCCGGTCTCCGAAGGCTACATCCTCCACCAGGGGAGGTCTGCAGCCTTGGTTTAGCAGGCGCCTCAGGAGACCTGCACGGAAGCCACAGGAAGCGTGGTGAAGGACTCAGGTGCTCTGTTATACAGGGATATGACAAGCTGTTTATGAAGCGGCGAGGGAGAATGCTTTGAGTTTGTTCATGCAACCGAATTTTGTGTTTTTGTTGTCTGCTTTCAAGCATCTGATGCATTAACTATCAAGCATTCTATTGAACAATTTCTTCATTGCTTTTGATGATGATGTTTTATTGCCCAGGTCCAGGCATAATGCAGGAGAAGGCATACAAAATACAAAACGGGTTTTTGCTTTGGATGACATTCAGTCAGTTGTACAGAGCATTGTGGTGCAAATTTACATGGTCAGACAAATTATTTGTGTCCCTTTGTGTGGTGGCAACAATTGCAGGACACTACTGACTGAGTAAACTGTTTCTGATCGGCATCATCCCTCAAGTAAACCAAATATTTCCATATAACTGGCATTGTGTTTCTTTTTGCAACCGAATCTTCCTCTTCGGCGTTCCTCTCCTGTTCCTTGCTGTGCACATGTGGAGCCTGCATGTCCACACACTCTGTCTTTTAAATGAAGTTAAAATGAACCCTAAATCAGTGTAAATTGTGTTACCGCACAGACCTGTCTTGTAGATTAGTCATGGAAAATGAGAACCATGCGAGTTTTCTTTATATATCAAACAGCAAAACAAGTTGTCGCACGATGTGTTTGAGTTAAATTGCCTGACTTACACTAACACAGTGTTTCTTCTTTCTGTCTCATTTAGATCATCAGGGTACAGTCCCCGGATGGGATGAAGAAAATCCCTTCAACCAAGAGGGAGACAGCTGCTGCTTTTTTGAAAAAGGTACAGTGAGTAAAATACGACAGTGATAATGCTGATGTTGTTCTGTCAGATGCACAAATAAATTGCACAGATTGTTCTGGGTGCGGTATGGAATCATGTGATTGTGGCTCCTCAAAGCCTTGAATTCTTCACTCGCAGTCCTTTCACTTTGGACGTGTTTTGTCTGCGCTCCGTTACAAGTATGGTTGTCACAAAGTGCACTTGCATTTCTCCTGGGTTTTCTCTTGCTCCTGCTCGTTGTTCTTTAATGCATGAAGCTGTGCAGGAAGTACCAGAGCAGGTCAGTCCTGCACTGCTCCTCTGCTGGTTTCCACTATTGACATGCGGTTTGCAAAGGTAATTTGTGTTCGAGGAATGCAGAAGATGCATAGCTTTACACAGTTGTCATCACAACTGCTTGACAGGTTGTGTTTCACAGTGCAGGCATTGCTTCACACCGTTCCACAGACACAGTGTGAAAGGATGTGAGAAATACATCGATGAAATAATGATACGTTTAGTCTTAAATTTGAATGTTTTAAAAATATAATCTCTGATTTGTTCCGACTGACCTTTAGTCACATCTATGCACCTAAAATAATAACAGAAGCATTTGAAGCATTGGCTTTGAGCAACCTAAAATAGAACTGTTCTCCAGCAGACTGTTAGCAGCGGAGCTTTGCAGCAGTGCCTCATCAAAAATGTATGCATCCGTGTTAAGGCAGGATGGTGTAGACTGCAGATCAATGGAAAGGGTAGTTTTCATTCCCCGCTGATGTGCAGCCGGCAACGATGGGTGGAACAGAAAACCACAAGGCCGACGGGGCCGAGACAGTCTGAGCCCTGCAGGTTGTATTTCTGCAGCTGAGACAGAATAAAAGAAGCTCAACGTGACGCTCCGTCTCCACTGTCTGACAGCATGTTTTTCATACACTGTTCTTTGGCGTGGCTTGAAAAAAAAAAAAGTAATGATTTAATGCTCAAAGAAGCTCCTGACTGTTCTCTGCTAATTTTATCAGCACTGACCTTAAAGATGAATAAATAAGAAACCCACAGTGCCGACTGTCTCTTACTGTCAGTTACAGTTTCATGATGGTCTGTTGGTTTAGATGTCATAAGAGGCAGTGCAGTCTTTGCAGTAAAAGTCATTATGGATTCAGTTTTAATGTCAAGATAATCATCCTGTTTTTATGTGACCAGAGCGGCTCACAGGTCCACTAATGGCTGTTGAATTAAGTACATTCTAACTGATGAAATACAGGCGAATCCTCAGCATCAGGCTGAGTGTCTGCCAGATATGGGATGTGATGTTAAGGTGCCATGGGAAATTCTGTTGGCCGGCCTGCTCAGAGTGCTCTTAATAACTTAGTCTGGCAGGCTGTGAAACAACCATAAGAGGTGTTTCTACAAGCTGAGTTTCTCTCGAGCCAAGAGCCTCTTTGCTAATCTGCTTTGAGTGATTGATTGATGTTGTTTGAAGAGTGGACGGCCTTAACACGAGCGCTGGATAGTTTCCTGGTGTAGATTCCAAGGAAGAACACACCTTCGGCTTAAAGATAACCCAGATTAATTTAGCACATCAAATGATTTTTATAGTCTAGAAATTTACTGATGTTTTTGTCATCGGACGTATGATAAAACTTTGGTGTCGGTTCTAATCAGATCATGACATCCACCTCTCCCACAGGTGGCCAAAGAGTTTGGGTTCAACTCCAACGGGTTCTCAGTTTACCTGAACCGCAACAAGACCGGAGAGATCATTTCCCAGAACAAAACCCTCAGCCTGCTGAAGATCAAGTAAGTAAAGGCAGTTTGATTTTGATCATCATGAGAAGGCCTGGTCGAGTGAAATCGAAATCCATCAATTGATTGGTCGCAGGGGAGAAAAGTCTGCACATTATCTGTAGGTGAACTAAAAGCTCCTCTGTCTGCTGAGTGACTCTACCTGCAGCCTTAGTGGCCTCAATTATTTTTAAATCAACATAGAGAGCTGCTATTTGCGGCATATGAAATCATTTAAACCTGGTTATTTCATCCTGACATGATCAAAACAGGCTGGGAGCAGAGCAGCTACACGCATTCAGATGATTTCTGAAAGCATATCGACTGGTGATTCCAGAACTACTGAGGAACAAAACACAGACGAGTTCGCTGCCGTTTTAGATGATCTGACATGTTGGTTGTTGAGCTGTGATCCACAAACTGCACAAACTCGAAATCCATCCACACCGACGGCTTCTTTGATATCGATTAGTTTGAACTCTGAGTAAACATTCAGTAAACGGTAAATAAATCAGACGTCTACATAAGGTTGGACCAGTTCAAGGTTGTGAAAAAATGGGGGTGATCACAGGTAGTCTCTTCCTCCTGCTGCAAAAAGTAATGGATTGATCCTGCGAGGCTGTTTAGTCAGATGAGAGCAGATCAACCAACCAGTCAACACTCCACTAGGACACGACACATCTAATCTAACAGGGTCTGGATTCCTCATCTTTACCTGTCGTGGTCACATTCAGTATCCAGCAAAGTCAGTTTTCTCCTGTCATTTTAAAAGTGAGGACTGTAACTCTGGGTTATAATATATATTTATATCAAACCTTTCAAAGCAACGTTACTGCGCTTTAGAGAAAAACATCGAAACGAATCCATCTAGTTACAGCCTGGTAAAAGCAATGCTAAAGATACACCAAATGAAATTAAAAATAATTGAATTGAGCAACTAAAATGGAGTAAAAAGGAGCTTAAGAAATCACATATGAAAAACAGCATATTGAGTTGTCACTTAAAAGACCTTCCTGTTACTTACAGAATATATATTTCAGTAAACGCAAATACTTCATGTCATGAAGCATTAAGGTTTTATTAATAGTTTTTGAGTGTCTTAACGGTCTTGAGCCTTCCTATTTATCTGACCTGCTTTTATACTATGAGCCCTCGCGGTCCCTGAGGTCCTCTGGCCTTTCAAGGGTTCCTAGCCTCAGAACGAGGACTTATGGTGAGGCCTCGTTCTGACACTATGTTTGTGGAACAGCCTGCCGGAGGGCCTCAGGGCCGCAGAGACTGTTGGTGTTTTTAAGAGCAGGCTCAAAACGCACCTTTTTAATTTAGCTTTTAGTTAATTAATTAACTTATTTATTTATGTCTGTATTTATCTATCTAGTTATTTACTATGGTTCTATTATTATTCTTATTCTTACTCTTTATTTTAGGTATTTATTTATTTATTTTGGCCCAATTTTAACATTTATTTGCTTTATTTGATGTAACCAGTGTTTTAGTTCAGTCTTTTATTTATTTATCAGTTCATTTTAGAATTTTTTTATTTAACCCCAGTGTTTCTCCACATCGGGAGGTGGTTCTGGTCTGTCTGTGGGACTGTCCTGGTCTGGCTGGTAGGAGCTCTGCACTGTGGTTCCCTGACCGTGGTGTGGGCTCCTATCAGGCTGGGCCGGGGTGAGGGGCCCCCTGTAGCTGTGGGCTGTGGCACCTTTCGATGTGGATGGTGTTTCCTCTCCTGGTCCATCAGTGAAACGCCTTTATCAGAACTGCTTTTAACTGTTGGACCACTAGATAATGAAGGGTTGGGTGGGAAATGGTGTGTGTGTTTTATTCTTGCATGTAAAGCACTTTGTGTTACATGTTGTATGAAAAGTGCTCTACAAATATAATTTGATCTGATTTGATTTGATGAGTGGCTGCTGGAAAATATCTCACACATTTCAGTTTTACATCAGGTGTAGCATCATGATAGCTCGTCAAAACACGAATCAATCGCTGGGAATATTTATAGTTAAGTTGTGCAAATTAAAGTTTAAATTTGTTTATAGTTGCAGAATAACTGAATTATTAATTTAATGTGGATTCCAAGGTAGCACAGGGAGTTAATGTACCTTTGCAGGGTGTGAATGCAGTCAGTGACGGTGTTTTCTTACTTCTTTAGTTGCTTTAATCCTCTTATCCTCTGATTTTGTCTTCGCAGGCACGGGGACATGTTGTTTCTGTTCCCTTCAGCATTGTCCTCCTCCTCCGGGGAGGTGATGGACACGGCCACCCCGCACACATCTTCGTCGCTACCATCCGTCTCGTCCTCCTCTTCATCCTCCTCTTCGTCCTCCATGATCCCTCGGTCCTTCTCGGCGCCCCAGGTCCAGGAGGACGAGATCGATCAGTATCTGGCAAAGCAAGACGGCAAAATCTACAGGAACAAAGATCCACAGCTGTAAGAGGGAGGCTCGGCTGAGCACATGCAAATTAAATGCAGATGTCGGAAAGCTAATTACTCTCTTCTTGTTCCAGATGTCGCCATGGTGCCCTTGGAAAATGTGTGCACTGTGTACCATTAGAGGTAACAGAAGCTGTACTTTGTCATGATGTACTGCTAAAGAAACCATTACAACACAAGGTTTTTCAGGTTCTACCCTCTGAGGATGTGTCTTTTTTCTGTCTCCAGCCTTTTGACGAAGACTACCTGAATCACCTCGACCCACCAGTGAAGCACATGTCATTCCACGCATACCTTCGCAAGCTGACCGGTGGAGCCGACAAGTGAGGAGTCGTTGTTAATTATTCCAGTAGACACGTTTGCGATGGTGCTTGTGCCAGATGCCAAAATGGACTTGATCTCTTTCAGAGGGAAGTTTGCAGCTCTGGAGAACATCAGCTGTAAGATAAAGTCCGGCTGTGAGGGTCACCTTCCCTGGCCGGAGGGGATCTGCACCAAGTGCCAGCCCAGTGCCATCACACTGAACAGACAGGTGCGTCAATTTCTTTGACAATTAATTTTGCTAAAATTGAATAACCTGGAATCAGCATGTCCCACAGGTGTTGGTAATACTGGGGACAAAATGGCGGTTCCACATACCATAGCTACTTAACTACTGACCTTTTACAACCTCTACAGATTCGGCATTGTTCTCTGCACTCTGCACATCAGCTGTAGAAAGATGTTTCACCATGATGCATGTATCCTAGTATCTTTATTTTCCTCCAAGTCTCTCTCGTTGTCTCCTCTCTGCTCTGTGGAAACACTGCCTGCAGTTCAGCTGAAAGACTTTTGGTGGGCGTGATTGCTGTAAGGAGCAATTTTGATACTATCTGGTGGAAATAGTTTACTTTTTGGGGGATATTTTTAAATTACACACATAAGATAAGGTTGTTTTTGATGATTATTTGATCTTAAACTTAGATTTGATTACGTTTCCTGTTGAAACCACACGTCACAAATGAGCAGTTCTTTTCGTCTTAGCGGTTTCTTGCTCTTAATGGTGTCATTTTGGAGGTTTCTTTTATTTGCAGTTCATATTTGGCGAATAATAGCTATAGTAATTGTTAGGTTCAAAACCAGAAAATACACACAGCACAGGAAGGAAGACAACACTAACGAACTCAGGTCTACAACGGACACTACAGCTCTGCAGTATGCATCGCTACAGCATTCCAGCTCTCTGGATAGTCCTTCTGTCCTTGGCTCTTTTTATTTGGTAAACAATCAGTACAAGAGTCAGCATAAGATAAGTGTCACTTACACAATCTTAATGGGTCAGTTCTCTAAAGTCTAAAGTTCTTTAAAGTCCTGACAGTCACTCAATGATTACCTAATAAGAATAATTCTTAACATAAGCACAATTCTTCTAACAGTAATGAGGTGATGTTGATGGAATAATCCAATTTTAAGCTTGCATTTGGTTGTTAGTTCTGATGAGACCGTTCAAAGATCATTGGGAAGGTGAAAATCCAATGTTTCTCTGTGTAAAATGTGTGGCCCTGATAAATGGTGTAATTGTGGTGATGCCTTTCAAGCCTGTTGGCAAATTTTGGGGTTCAGAGGATCAATGAAAAGCACAGTGTAAATATGTACACTTGGCAGGATGGCAGTGAGCTCCCATCAGGAGGAATGTGGTGTTCAGTGTCTTTCCTACTTCAACTCAACGCTGCCACAGGATCGTTGAAACCCAGACTCGTGTGTTGGGCACACATGAATTTACTTTGTGTGTTCTTGTCCCAGAAATACCGACACGTGGACAACATCATGTTTGAGAATCACACCATTGCTGACCGTTTCCTGGACTTCTGGAGGAAGACGGGCAGCCAGAGGATGGGCTACCTGTACGGCAGGTACACTGAGCACAAAGACATCCCTCTGGGCATCAGAGCTGAGGTGGCCGCCATCTACGAGCCCCCACAGGTGAGCGAGAGCCTCCCAGTGGAGTAATCCCTACCTTAATCAAGTCAATTTAAGTGTCTTTTGCTTGGTCTGTTGAGTGTTTACCCGTCTAATGCTTCCTGCTGTGTTTCAGAACGCCACTCAGAACAGCCTGGAGATGTTGGAGGATCCCAAAGCTGCAGCTGTGGACGAAATTGCTGCCAAACTGGGGCTTTGCAAGGTCAGCCTTTGTCCCTCCTGGGTGCTTTGTCTGAGTCTGACCTTTAAATCTTTGCATACTTGTAATTTGCATAAACTGTGAGATTTGAACTTGAGGTATGAGGCAGATTTTTGCCTCGAGGCCTTTCAGTGATGTAGCCTCTTAACTGTGAAAGCATTCAGTAATACCAGATTTACTCCCAGTGTTTCCAGTATGTTGTCAACCACTTACTGCCTGTGTCATGTGTTTGGCATCGCATGTGTGTACTAATGTATGCTTTTGTGGCTGCTAGTTGGAAGACAATGTCAAAAAATAAAGTTCGATTTAAGATTTTCTTTTGATTCTCCCTCTTAGGTAGTTATGTAATGTTGCATAATATTTTAATCACTGACCAAAACTATGTTACTTCATTTGATGGCTGCTGTTTCTTGTTTGACAGGTGGGATGGATCTTCACCGACCTGCTGTCTGAGGATACGAGGATAGGAACTGTCCGCTACTCGAGAAACAAGGTGAGGGCTTGGCTGACTCAAATGTGATCCGGTCGACGGGTTGAGGCCGCTTTCTCCGCGTGATACAAATGTCGTTTCCTCCGTTAGGACTCGCATTACCTGAGTGCAGAGGAGTGCATCACGGCGGGATACTTCCAGAACAAACATTCAAACCCCTGCAGACTCTCTCGAGACGGACACTTCGGATCCAAATTTGTGACCGTGGTCGCAACAGGTAAGATCCGGTTATAATTTTTGGACGGTGACATGTGGTTCTCATAGATCTGTTTCACCACATGATATTTAAATATCATAACACAATGTGAAGCAGATGTGTTCAGTGGTTCTTTATTCTTTACTGCATTCTTCTCTCACTGATGACAGTAATTGGTGAGGTGAATTATGGTCATCGCTTATTTAATAACAGCCAAAAAAGGTAGATATTTCAGAGTTTAGCTGCAAACACATATAAAGGAGGAGGGTTTTTGGGTCCTCTACAAAAAATATTCAGGATTTTTTGCCTGAAAATGTTGCTCCTTTTTCAGCGTTTGGCTTTTTAATGAAAGATCTGGTTGGTCGGGTGTCTTTTGTCAGCTCACTTTACTGGTGCAAGCCGATTGCTTTCTCTGTAAAAAACATTTCTCTTTCAAAGCATTTCCTAACGCATTTCTAACTCGTCGTGTTTGGTCAACGCAATGTTTGGCTGTAGTTTTATCTGTGAAGTTGAGCTTTCTTCATCATTGTAGTGTGAGCATGAGCCACAAACACACTGCAAAACACAGCCTGAAGAGAGTGCATCAGAAAAATAATTAGATTTACATGCACCGTGCATTCACGCAGATATTTGACTAATTAGATTTACAGGAACTCCAATTAATTGGTTTAAATTCATTGTTGATGGTGGGTGAGGACGGAGAGAAGAGTGAGGAAAATGTGGAGAGATATTTTTCCTGAGTTTAGAATAAAATATTTTAAATGGAGCAGCAGGGGAAAGTAAGCTTTAATTTCTCATAGTTGTGATGTTTTATTAAAATTAATGTTCAGTTTAATTGATGAGGTATTCAGGTGTCATATAGGCATGTTCAAAACAGTCTATTTAATTTCTTTATTTAGTATTTTTTCTATCACGGGTCATGTTCTCATCGCAATATTGAACAGTGTTTTTGCACAGTGCAGGTTTTCCTCATGTCGTGCAGGCCTTCTCGACTGTTAATTGAAACTACATTTCCATCATGAATTTATTTCTTCTGTAGGAGCTAAACCCATCCCAGGAGCCTTCAGACACTCCTGCTGGGTGGTGACACTCAAAGATTCACTATAAATTAACTGGAAACTCTCGACAGCCTACAGATAACGTAGAAGTCATCACACTGTTTCACACAGTCTCCAGTAAAAACAGAACATCCCGTGTTGTTCATTTGGTGTAGATGCTTCACCTACATCTTATAGAAGCAGCAAAAACTTAAACTTAAACTCCTAAAAACTCATCTCAGTGTGTCTTTTCTGTGAAAATAAAACTTTCCTGCCTTAAAATGACTTTGATGCAACGCTACAGACCAAACACTGCAATGCTACTCGGCCCTACACATGGACAAATTGCAGTTTTGGAGTAATTCGGCCGTTACATGTTGGAAACAAACTGATTTAAAAGAAGAATAGTGGTGCAGAAAGCTTGAGGATTGGTCCTTTTAAACCTCTGAAGTCTGAATCTGTGAACACCTCAGTTTGAAAATGTGCCGTCATGCTGCTTGTTGTGCTCATGATGTGTTTTCCAGCATGTTAAAAACTCAGCATCTACATGTTAACGAGGTGAAACTCTTTACTTTCACTAGAGGACGTCTTTAAGCTCAACCATTTAGTCGTGTCATTGCAAAGCTGCATCTACAGAAATGGTGCATTTTAAATTTGAGCGGCGTAACACAAGCCAGGCTCTCTGAGGCTCTGCTGGGTCGGGTCCAGCTGTTTTCACCTTCCTCCGCTGCAAACCTTCCAAGTTCCTCCCTCGTGTTTGTTCCAGCAGTGACCTCATCACCGCCGCTACTCCATGAATGAGGCGCTGGCAGCCAAAGCTGACGTCATGGCCACTCATCTTGTGCCAGCCAGCGCAGAGTCCATCTGGTTTACTTTCCCTCTCTGCAGAAACGTATTCTGTTTTGTAAATTACTCTCATGTGGAACGCTGAGGAGACTTTAGACGCTCAGTTTGTTAACGTCACAGTGGAATGCAGCTTCCTTGTTGGTGTTTCTGTCAGGTGGACCTCCAGGCTGTGCCTGTAGAAAGCTGTGCTCACTTGGAGGCAAATTAAACCTGATCTGATTCATCTAAAGCAGACGAATCACGATCAGCTCAATATCTGATAAACATAAAGTTTGCTTTTGATGTTTTTAATCACTAATTAATCACAGGAGTTGTTTTTCAGATGCAAGAAACAGACATCCTTTGATCCCACATCCTCAAATAAGGAGCTGCTGCTGCTCTAAGCTTGTTTTCTTTTCTGGCTCTTTAAACAAACTTTAGATATTCAACATTTTTCTGATTATTGGTGTTGTCTTTTTGTTTTTATCGTTTTCAGGTTGAGTTTAATAATTTAAAAATGTGCTACTTTGGCTCTGAGGCAGCCGCTTTATTTAGCTCTAGTCTGAGTCTAGTCTGAGGTGAAAAGCTCTTTTGATTAAATATGTGAAGCTCAAATAAACACAAGCATGTCAGCCAGTGTGTTGGAGCTGGGTTTAAAATTTTGTTGCCAGGGTTTTCATTTTTACTGCAAATATAGATCGGTAATCTTGGTTCGGTTATCTGTCTCCTTGATTAAGTTTAGTTGCTACCAGTATCGGTTGGTAAAACCTAAAATGGCTTAGATTGCGCACGTTTATAAGACTTTGTCAGACTGATTGATTAGCAACAAGAGTTCAACATGTTTCCTCATGAAAGGCTGTTTAATTTGTATGAACTATAGTAATAATCACTGCACAGGTGACAAAATTATGTCAAAAAATTGGTTTCTTTTGCAGAAATAAATCATGTTTCCTACTGTATTGTAGGAAAATGCTAATAGAGGCAACTTTTTTTTATCAGTCCTGGATTATGGTGACATCTTAAACATCAGCAACAGCAAGACCCCTTCTGGTCACTGGGTGGGATTCAGGAGCAGTCAGAACGTCTCTACGAGCTGAACCTTCACAACGTTCGTATTCCTGTGCTTCTGTGTGCAGGCGGTCCAGACAACCAGGTGCACTTTGAAGGATACCAGGTGTCCAATCAGTGCATGGCTCTGGTGAGAGACGAGTGCCTACTGCCCTGCAAAGACGCTCCAGAGCTCGGCTACGCTAAAGAGTCCAGCCCCGAGCAGTACGTCCCCGACGTCTTCTACAAGGTGAGGCTTTGATGCATGAAATATACACCGATCAGGCATAACATCATGACCACCTGCCTAATGTTGTATTGGTCCCCTTTATGTGGTCCTAAATGCTCTGAACCATTGGACCAGAGGACCTCTCAGGGTGTCCTATGGGGTCTGGAACCACTGGATCCTTTGGGTGCTCTGGCTTGTGCAGTGGGGCCTCTGTCAATCCAACTGGTTCCACTGCATCCTGTTGATGCTTGATCAGAATGGGCTGTAGGAAGTCTGGAGGTCACATCAACATGTTGGACCATTGTCATGTTCCTCCACATGTTCCTGATTGGTTGGTGTTGTTGCCATGTGGTGGGGGGCATTTTCATCCAGTGACATTTGGGATTTCCATCTGGATGAGGGAGTGTGTTTGTTGTGGGACCATGTTTATTTGGGTGTCTAAGTCTGATCAAGGTTTTCCATCAGAACACCACATAGTACCAATATGATCCATGTTATCCACTTCACCTGTCAGTGGTTGGGATGTTGTGGCTGATCAGTGTGTCAGGATGTAATATGATTTTTGAGAACACAAACCGAGTGCTTGTCTTTTCTGGGCTCAGATGTTTCTACTCTATGTGGGCTCATCCAAATGCTGAGATTTGTGTTTGACTTGACAGGACAAAGACAAATTTGGAAATGATGTCACGTTTCTAGCTCGGCCTCTACCTGTGGAGTACCTTATCATAGATGTGAGTAACGAACGGAGCCATTCGTAGTTCTTATATTTTTATTATCACAATGCACACAAACTGCCTTTCCAGATAAGTTACCCTTTTTATTCTCTTCTACAGATAACTACAACTTTTCCAAAGGACCCTCAGTACACCTTTTCCTCAACACAACGCTTCCCCATCGAAAACCGCGATATTCTGGGAGAAACACAAGTGAGTAAAAATCTATACAGTGGATAATGCAGACACGTACATTTACTTTTCAACGTACAGAAACACAGTCTGAAGGCTAACAAGCGACTGCTGTTCAGAAGAGGTTGAGATGTGATGGCATCATGAACAGCAGATCCACTGACAGTTATTTAATGCATTACTGACATGACTAGTTTACAAATATGCATCAGGCTGGTTTCAGATTAGCTCAATTACATTTTAGTCTTGTGAAAAAAGCTAGAAAAACTATGACAAATTTTAATTATTGTAAATTATTGTTGAGATGCAAGGCAGGAGATGAAACTGATCATCATTTGTGATTCAGTCTAAGACAAAACTTGAGGCCCAGCTTCACTGAAGCCCCTTTTTAAACTCAATTTCACTTTTCCAAATATTCCTTCGATGTTTTGGTTAACCGAGGTTCACTGAATTCTGTGATTACCAAGTCTATACACTCAGTTTGTAGTTTATTAGTAGCTAAAATCAGTACAGTCTAATGCAGCAATAAATTCTCCTTAATGAAGGTTCAGTGTTGCTGATTCAGAGCGCTTTATTTTGAAAGGTACAGTTTCAGTGCAAGTGCTTGGAATAGTTTGTCCATGCAGCTCAAGAGAGCCACTAACTGGATCCTGCATATTAAACCCTCATAAAGTGAATATTTATTGCCGAACCGTTGCTGGTTAATAAACTGCCAGATGAGTGTATTTACACAGCGACACTTTACCCCACATAATCAAGGTGAGTGATGCCGTCGCCATTTGTTTAGTCCGGATTTCCTCACCTCACTTCTGCCTTTACATCCGCCTGTATTTCAACCTGACATCGGCAGTCACAGCTGAGTGCCAGAGAAAATCAGACTGACCTCTGGAGTCCATAACTTCCAGAGTTCAGGGACACTTAGGATTTTTTTTGTTGTTGTTTTTGTCTGTTTGCAGGATTTTCACAGTTTAGCGACGTACCTGTCCCAGTGCACCTCGGCATCATTCCTGGACATAGTGTCAGACTTCCATCTGCTCCTCTTCCTCGTCACCAATGAAGTCATGCCTCTGAGAGTAAGTCGACACTTCAAAGCCTCCATTTGTTTCCCATTTGTGATGCAGGAGACGGGCTAGAATACGGCCGCATTCCTCTCCGGTCTGGAGCTGGTTACTGCCCGGAGGATGTTTTCACTCAGAGCCTTTTGTTCAGGCCGATTTTCAAAGCGGTCCATCAAGACGCCGCTTCTCTGTGACGAACCACTCGATCAGATCTGTCCTCTGTAAAAAACCTCACGAAACAGAAAGCCGGTGGTTTGTTTTTGCTTTGCCTCGGACCTGCCAGTGGATAGATGAGAGTTTGTGTTTGTGTTCGCAGGACAGCATCGGGCTGCTACTTGATGCGGTGAAGACTTCTAATGAGGATCTGGCACAGACCTGGAAGAAGTCTGAGCAGTGGGCCACCATCGAGCAGCTGTGCAGTGAGTCACCTCAGAGCTTCACCTGAACTCCCCACCTGTTTAATGTGTGCACTAATGAACATATTCTCTAGCGCTGGAATGCTTAGTGTATTAGTTAACCCTCCAAACCCCCCAAAGGCCTTCTGATGAGCTGGAAAGACGTGTTGTTGTTAAAGAAAATCACCAAAATGGCGCCGTTTATCAAGTGTCTGATTTTCAGCCTTTAGACGTTCCTTGAACTGCTCGGTTGTGACGTTCAGTTCTGTCGGAAAATCGGCCAAATCCAAGCTTAAAGTTCTGATATTTCATCAAAATCACTCAATTCCACATTTAAAACTTCACTAAAAATACACCATTTGGATATTTGCACCAGATCCCGTGGAATAACTACACATTCTGTGCTCTACAGCGCAATTGAGAAGCCATGACTGCTTCGGCTACGTCCAGCGTTGTAGCAGAATTTCATTTTGTGCCGTCGGTCAGAGAAAGCAGCAGACCTGACTCTGAGTAGTTTTCCTGATTTTGTTATGGTACGTGACGTTGTGACAAGCGCCAAGCACCAAGGGCACCAAGGATAGCTTGCTATGGGAAGGAAAGATGATAGTATAAGTGCGTTTTGTCCCTCGGGCTGGGTCAGACCTCCGAACACGAGTCTGGTGTCGGAGCTCCGCCTTTCAGCTGAAACATTCGATCTGCGTTTCTCTTCTTTGTTATTCATTGTTCCTCCTTTTATTCTTTAATAAATTAAAAGGACAAAATCTGTTGACTGTTCTGCTTGGCTCGTCCAGATTTTCCACAACATCCAGCAGTCAAAAATTCCACAAGTTTTCAGCTGAACTGCAGGCAGTGTTTCCACGAAGCAGAGAGGAGACAAGAGAGAACAGTTAAATATCTATAGTGCGTGGAGCCGCCATTCCTCCGATAGTGTTAAAAAATACGGCGCGCAAAATGTCCATTGTGAAAAGAAATTGCTAGAAAAATATCTATTATATGGATTTTCTCCGGTTTCATTTCTGCACGTTTGGAGAAGCTGCAAACTTATTTTCACTCGTCACTTTAAATTAGTTTCTTCTGTAACAGGAGCCTTTAGAACAGGGGTGACCAATCCTGGTCCTCGAGAGCCCCTATCCTGCATGTTTTAGATGTTTCCCTCTTCTTCCAACACACCTGATTCAAGTGATCAGCTCATCATGAAGCTCTGCAGAAGCCTGATAATGATCCTGATCATTTAATCAGGTGTGTCTGAAGAGGGAAACATCTAAAACATGCTGGATAGGGGCTCTCGAGGACCAGGATTGGGCACCCCTGCTTTAGAAGTAAAATTAAACTGGGCTAGGAAACACTTTTATTGCTGATCAACACTAACAAACCTTTTATACTGAAAACGCCCACTAGCTTAGCAACATTAAAGCCACAAACAACCTATTACACTGCAAAAACTCCACATCTCACCAAGTTTATTCGTCTTATTTTTAGTCAAATTGTCTGAACCCACTTGATTTAAGATAAATTCACTTTCCAGGTAACATTTCAGCAGATGGAGGGACGTGTTTTAAGACAACGCATCTTAAATATCTTGTTAAGTCAAACAATCTGGAAATGATCTTGTTTTAGTTGTATTTTACCAGAAACAAGGTTCATTTCATTTCATACATGTTTCAAGCTGAGCTGTTGTTTGTATCAGATAAATAATCTGGATTTAAGAAATAAAGTAAATGCATTTTATTGGAAAATCACCAATTCATATCAGAAAACAGCTGCATGTGGAAAATGTGTTAAAAAAAACAAAGCAAATGTCTGCTTTTGAGTTAAAACACCTCCTTTTGGGCGTAGCTGGCTTCACCTAAAACACAACACCTTCAAATGCTGTCAAACACCACTAAATATTAGGATTTCTAGCCAACTGTGAGAAGACATTATATCTCAGAATGCTTCAATTAATCTGTGTGATCTGATTTCAAGTACAAGATGGTCTTAAATCTAGAGAAGAGCCACGATAATACAACTAAAATAAGTTGAACACATCTCAAATTAAGAAGCTGACATTAAACTTATTAAAGCTAAAATCTATTTAATTCTTTATCATGTCTGGTTTATTCTAAGACACCTCAGCTTGACAATGCTGCTAAAATATAGCTTCAAATAAGTTTTCCCTGCTAATTTTAAGACCTCAATATTCTAAATATCATGTCTTATTTCAAGAAATCTGACCAAGCAAATGTTCACTTGTTCTATTGGCAGATTTTTACACTTATTTCAAAGTAAAAGTGCCTTGAAATTAGTTTATTTATCTTGTTTTTGGGAGGGGCATTTTTTACAGTGTATGTCGTCACCAAATACAAGACAGCCTCCCTCCAGCGTGGCTTTTTCACTTCATCCAGCTTACATGTGGCACCTCAGTAACATCTGTAATCCGTCCTCTGTCCCTGCAGGTACAGTGGGTGGGCAGCCCTCCAGCTCTCTGGGTTACGGGGCCATGGGCGGCCCCTCGGTTCCGGCCTCCTCCTCAGCCATGTGGTCCTGCCTCCACTGCACCTTCATGAACCAGCCCGGCACAGAGCACTGTGAAATGTGCAGCCTGCCCCGCAGTTAAAAACCCCTCCGCCCTGCTTCCACGCCCTGATCAGTCACTGCACCAGGACCAGCTGCAAAGATTCGGACGGCCCGTTTTTGTTTAGTTCCCGCCTCACGTTGACGCCTCGGCCCTCCCCACCTCACCGGCTGCTCGAGGGATGCGCTCGTTTACATCGAATCTCACCGAGTAAATAAGGTTGAACCAGACTGTTTTGTGTTTTGTATCCCTCCTCACAGCGGCTCTGGTGAGTGGCGGGTTTTAGGTAAAGCACTTTTGGCTGAGGCCCCCCCCCACCCCCCACCCCCCAATCACCCTAAAATAATCCCTCATGGCTCAAATATCTCCTGCTGTGACTCAGGACAACAGCAAAGACTCAAGTGTTTGGATGTTTTCTCACATCAGTGCCGCTCTCACTCTCACAACGTCTTCTGGAAAATCTTGCTGTGTATAAATACATTTGAGGAATGACACTGTTATTTAATTTCCTTCTTTTTTTTTTTTTTAATTATCAGATTGTAGCGCATATCTTAAAGTTTTGAATCTTCAGCGTGGACTCTGCTCAGTCAGGTTTTTATAGGTCACTTTGGCCCTTAAATCCCCTTCGAGTACAATCATCGGTCAAAGGTCGGACCTGAAAGAGCTCCAGAGTAATCCCACTTATGTAGAGAGTTTATATTTTCAGTATTAAATTAAGTCCCACATTTGACTGATACCTAAAGATCTTTCGCTGGTTTGTTGGAATTGTAGCTTTTTGGATTTGGTGGTTTGAACTTGATCAGGCACAATATGTAGCTTATTTTATCAGCTGTATGTTCTTTTTTCCTCTGATATCGCGCCCCGAGACGCCATCCGACCGTCACCTCCATCCTTATCACTGACTCGCAGAGTTTTAGCCGTGAGGTGCTTTAGAAACAACTGGTGCTCGCCACTCTCCTCTCCGTCACTCCCGCCTTCCCCCCGTTGTTCTTCTTTTGTCTCCTCACTCGCGCCGGTGCGAAGGATGCCGGAGCGTAACCAGTGTTCCTCCACCAAAGGGCCCCTGCTGGGTTTCCCCCCACCCATCGCTCAGCCTTCAAAGACTTTGCTGCTCGGAGTGCAAAGGGGCCGCGGGTTGCCTCAGCTGATGTAAACCTGCAAGAAGGATGGCGACGATCTGCTTTTTAAACGCTGATCCCCCTCAAGCAAAAACCCCGAGCTTCTTCCTGCAGGAGGCGTTGAGGACGTTCGGCATTTTTTATTATTTCTTACAGAGCTACGGTTGTCGGTGGTGAGAAAGGGGCTGAGAATAGTCTCGATAGCATTCAAAGCAGGCAACCTAAAGGCTCAGTTCAACTAAATTATGATTCAAAAAAGCATATTTTAGTGCTTGTATACAACTAGATCTCTACAGCGTCTCCAGCCCAGGATGCAGTGATGGTGTCCCAGCAGAATAGTGACGGTGGGGAATCGTTTTGGTGGAGCATTTGCAAGCACTGTAATTAAAAAATAGCTGCTCCCCTTATAGTCTTCTGCAAAACTTGAAATTTTCAGCGTGCAGGTTGCCTCTTGGAGGTTGTAGTTGTGGGTTTTTTAATAGCAAAGGGGATTTTCAAAACAGATAGTGTAAGGGGAGGAAGAAAGGGCAGACTTATACCCAACGTCAACATCTGGTAAGTCAGACTACCTCCAGCAAAATACAGCAGACTTCTTTTTCCATTAGAGATGAAACGGCAGGAAACCACAGGTGTAATAATGATGGATAGATTTAGTCTACCTGCTTCGACAAGCCAAAACATCCGTCATGAAGTTGAAGAGAGTGGAAATTAAATCGTTGGAGCATTAAAAACTCACATGTTCTTCATGTAAAGTGAAGAAGTATTGCGCTGTGTAGTAAATTCAGTGAACTGACCCTTTAACTCATTAGACTCAGTTGCGGGCGTGTTGGGAGAGTCAATTAAAACTGGTTTCTTTTGGATTTTCTGAACACTGGGACCAAGTAGTTCTAGTTGTTCTTAACATCTGGCAGCAGCTGCTCGGAGCATTTCCAACACGCGCCCAGTTGGCGAAATCGAAACCCACTGCTGTCCATCCACGCTCAGCCAGTCTGCTCTCAATCTCAGGGCGTCGAAAAACTGCCATGTCGTCGAAGCTGCTGAGTTAATATTCACCACTAGTAAACGTATTAGAGTTTTCCTGGTCTAAGAGAGCTTCATAAGAAGGTCGGGCAGGTCACAAAGGTTTGTTTTGTTGAGTTTAGACACTAAAAACTACTTGCTTAGTTTATGTTGCGCGTTACAACACAAACTTCTTGTCTGGAAAGTAGCGACGCTAGCTAGCTGAGAACATCCGGCTACTCACTTACTGTGTCTGCTTCTGAGGTTTACAGATTTTTATAGATCTATTGAGCTACTGCATGTTGAAAAATGATGCTAAACATTACCCATGCATTCAACTGATGAAGTGTCCGTATATGATTAGATAGGAGTGTAATTTTAAGGGTGACAGTATTGTGCGAGTTCAGGGTTTCAACTTTCTTTCCATGACGTATTTTTACGCAAATTTCCGAAGTATCGCGTTATAACACGCTAATGGAAACAGCATGATTTCAAAAATGTTGCTCAGTTAGACAAAAAGATTTTTAAATTCACGAGATGGGTTTTTCACTTTCTCTAAAAAGAGTTAGTTCGCCTCAGTGGAGATGGAAAATCTTTTCAAATTAAGTTCCGACGTAGCGAATATTAAAAGAATACTTACAACTTTCCCGACTGCAAACAACTCCTGAAGACTCCTCTCTAATTTCTCTGTTGTAAATGCCAAAATTTAGTCTCGTCTTTTATCTAACAAACGACTGGTTTTGTTTCCGGCCTCCTCTTCTCCATGTATTACAGCTGTAGCGCCACCTTCTGACGACACCAGCCAGTCGAGTTTATTCTCTCCAAACCAGTTGATAGAAACACGCCTTTCTCACATTGTCTTTATTTTTTTGCGACTTTTCAGATGTTCAGTTCAAATTCGCTTGACGACGAAACTCGGCTAGCGATGCTAAAGCTAACGAGCCGCACAGTTGTTGCATTTGCAGCTCCTGAACCGTCCCGATCGATCCGGATTCTCTTTCAATCCGTGCCCTCGGTACGTTTCCTGCTGACTGAAACATCCTCAGGCCTTTTGTCACCACTGTTCAGGTTCGGTCTGGTCGGTTTCTTTTCCCCTCATGACGTTGTGCGCTGTCGCATGAGATGGATTTTGGAATCGGTGAACGCTGAAGCGCGGCTGTCGACGGGGGTTGGTGAGCTTCTTTCTCAGAGCGTGACGGTGAATTCCATCGATGGGTATATTTTTAGTTGTAGTTTAATTTGAAAATGCCTGGACAAAAAAAAAAACTATTATTTTTCTTTTTGCCCGGTGGTGTCATTCTTCCCCTCCTCCCGTGTGGATTGTTGAGAGTGATTTCTCTGATGTCATGGTAACGGACGGCAGTGACCTTTTTTCCTTTTGTATTGATCCGGGGGCCGTTTGCTGAGCAAGCATGCTCTTGGACCTACAGCCGGTCCTCACTTTCCACTGAGCTAACTGAGGACCCTGAAAATTGTATGCTGTTGACCTGGATTTGAAACAAAACAATAAAAAAAACAACAAAGAAGGAAACGGATGACGTCTTTGATTTGTTGCTCTGCGTCGATTCAGTCAGAAAAACATTTTTAAGCCACGCTAGTAGTTCTTCAGTCCTCTGCAATACAAGAACTGTTTGATTGGTTGTCATGAAGCTTGGTGCAGATGTTCTCTAGATTCTGAATCTCCATGAAGACTCTCTGATCAAAGCTTAGACTCGAAACATTGGTGTGAAATGAACTGCCAAATACTCAAGGTTATTTACAGCAAATTTAAACAACAGATGTGCTTTAAAGTAGCGAAATAAGACAGATTAGCCGCAAAAATCAATTTATAAATGTAAATATTGAGATTAAGACTCGACAGTGTTCTTTATGGTATGGATTTACCGCAGTAATTTAAATATTAGGGATTAAAACTGGACAAAAACTATGTAAAACACAACTTTACCTGACTATAGGAAATATTAAAGCTACTGCAAGATCCTACAGTATTTATAATTATGGACATTACCCTGACTGATTTTGAACTAAAGTTTTCGCACTGCAAAAATATATGTGAAAATCTAACAAATCTAATGAATCCCTAAGATTAAGCGTTATTTTAATTTAGATTTTTGTGTGTTATTTTATTGTTTAGTTTTATGTTTTTTCTGTTATTGTTTATTAGCTTAATTACCACCGCCAAGGAGGTCATGTGATGGCCGGTGTTGGTTTGTTTGTTTCTTTGTTTGTCTGTGTTCAAAATAACTCGAAAACCCATGGATGGATTTGGATGTAATTTTCAGGAAATGTGTGAAATGAGACAAGGAACTAATGATGCCATTTTGGGACTGATCCGGATCACCGTCTGGATCCAGGATGTTTTTTAATGTAAGTGTAACCAGGTGGACAATTAAATGCGGTTCACTCTAAAAGCCACCAGAGGGCACTCTTGTTTCTGGGGTAACCCCCTCTGACCACATGACATTTTGGGTCTCCACCCGACAGACAGCGACAGTGACGGAGTTCTCTGTCCTTCCTGAGCGACATACGCATGGTTGGGCCGGCATTCTTATCTCCGGTTGTCTAAGAAGCTGGGAGGCTGTTAGGAGCTGCCGCGCTAGAGGCCGCGCCTGTTCATTAGGTCGGATGGGGTGAAGGCTGCATTGTCGGTAGGACATTTGAACTGTATGTAATTACATTTGTATCTGTAACGTTCCATAGAAAATATGTGAATTGGGAGATTGTGTTGGGGTGGACTGAAGCTCCTTGGTGGAGGTATGAGCTCTCTGAGGGCTTTTCTAGCTTTATTATTGTAATCTTCATGTAGCGCCTCCAGCAGGTCAGAATTTTAATCTGTTTAATATGTTGGCTTATGTCCAAACACTTGCAGAAGTAATGACATTCTGATCAGCTTCATTCGTATTTAGCTAATTAGCAAATTCTAGCAACAACTGTAAACATTATACCTGCTAAACAGCATGTTAGCATGCTGATGTTAGCATTTAGCTCAAACATTCTCCCAAAGTGTTGTTTCTCTGCAGATTTTGTGATGAAGAATATTTATTTTGAGAAGTTACATTAAACAGTTATCAGCTCTTTGAAGATTAAACTAATAAATAAGAAGTCATAGGTCAGAAAATTACATTTATGGCCAAAACTATATGGACTGGAGTGTTTACATGTGTTTTGTTCTGTAAAGAAAGGCTATTTGTTGTGGAAGAACTTCACTAGTTTGCAGAAAGTTCTTAGCTCAACTCCACCCAACACCAACTGGAATGCCTCAATTGTGTCTGAATGGGAGATGGAAGGGTTTAAACCAGAGGAGTGGTTAAAGCAGCAGAATAATGGCCACGTTTCTGAGATTTAATGTTTAACGGTAATGTGTAGGTGTCCACTAGTCCCTAAGAAGTGGAGATGAACCTTTCTAGACCCGGTTTTCATCCTCGTATACATTTCAGCCATGAAAAAATATCCACTAATTTCACATTTTAAATCACAGTAAACTTCTGTTTTTTAAGGTGGTATTTATGGTCACTGTGATACATGCAGGCTAATCTTTAAATTGTAAGGGTCTGACCGTAATCTGTCCAGGCTGCTCTCCTCAGGTCTGCACATGGGCAGCAGATGAAGAGCTGGAATGTTTAAGTTTAACCTGACCTTAAAACATCAAACGCCTCCGCCGACGCTCCCCGAGGACTGAACCCGTCCTGCTGCATGGACTCTTCTGGACTCCCCCCCTGATTCTGATGTATAACACCTAACAGAGTAAAGAATGACCTGGTTTCTAGAAGAAGTTGAAGGTGACACATTTCTTGGTTATTTTAGGCAAAATTGCGTGTTCATTTCCATCCTTTAGTTTCAAAAGGAAAAGATTCCAGAGCATAATTTTGGGCACACTGCATGCTTACTCTAGAACCAGCTTGGGTCTCTTGCGGTCGTCTGTTGTGGATTTTAAAGTGTGTTTAGGATCATGATTGTGTTGTAGAAGCCATGCTGAATCCAGATTTTACTCGTATCTCAAACAGTTCTATTTTAACATCATTACTCTACAGGATTTGTTTCCAAATGCATCGAGTTTGTTGACACTGCCTACAGTTCAACCTAAAAACTTTCTTGATTTATGTCACGTGATTGTTGTTAGACTTCTTGAGTGCAGAATTTTTTTTTTTTTTTTTACAGAATCTGGTGCATACAATTTATTATAGGTGAAATTTTAAATGATACATGTATAATAAGGTGATTTTGATGAAATAGCACGATTGTAAACACTGCCTGCAGTTCAGCTGAATTTTTGTCCCGTGACTGTCGGTCACAGCCCAGTCAGTCAGGACTTCTTCATTGTTCTTTACAGCATCTGGTGCAAACAGCAACTTTTTTTTTTTAAAGAGACATGTAAAATAAAGTAGTTTTAACTAGAAGGGCACCCAGAGAGTTCATACCTCCACCAAGGAGCTTCAGTCCACCCCCAACACAATCTCCCAATTCACATATTTTCTATGGAACGTTACAGATACTGATGTGGTTACATACAGTTCAAATGTCCTACCGACAATGCGGCCTTCATCCCATCCGACCTAATGAACAGGCGCGGCCTCTAGCGTGGCAGCTCCTAACAGCCTCCCAGCTTCTTAGACAACCGGAGATAAGAATGCCGGCCCAACCGTGCGTATGTCGCTCAGGAAGGAAAGAGAACTCCGTCACTGTCGCTGTCTGTCGCGAGGAGACCCAAAATGTCATGTGGTCAGAGGGGGTTACCCCAAAAACAAGAGCGCCCTCTGGTGGCTTTTAGAGTAAACTACATTTAATTGTCCACCCGGTTACACTTACATTTAAAATAAATCCTGGTTCCAGACGGTGATCCGGATCAGTCCCAACATGTCATCATTTGTTCCTTGTCCCATTTCACACATTTCCTGAACATTTCATCAAAATCCATCCATGAGTTTTCCAGTTATTTTGAACACAAACAAAGAAACAAACAAACCAACGTCGGCCATCACATAACCTCCTTGGCGGAGGTATTGAATTATCACAATTTTAAGCTTAGGTTTGGGTAACTTTCCTAAAAGAACTGTAGGTCAAACATGGATAGTTCAAGGATTGTTGGAAAGTTGAAAATCTGGGGATTTTTTCTTCTGTTGTTTCAGCTTCTGGCTCTGGTGAATGCTGTCATTTTGGCAACGTGTTTCTTTTTTTAATAGAAAACATGCCTTTCTACGCTGCCGGCTGGTTTTGTTGTGCAGAAAGTTAAGGCCTGACATCACTTTACCACCACTAGATCAGTTTATCTTCTCTTCACATAACTCATTCACAGTTTGGATCAGGTTTGCCCATTTCTGCTGGACATTCTCTGCCTCTTTAAATGCTGATTATGAACCGTCAGCTTGAGCTTCAAATGAGAATAAAGTTAAACCTCTATACTTGCTGTCAAATTTGACTCAAGGGAAAAGTTTCAGCAGGTTTGAATCAGCAGTGAAATCCTGACATCTGATGCTCGGTGTGATGGGAGTGGACACCGGAGACCCTCCCTTTGTTTCACATTAAAAGCAAGTGTGAGCTCCGACCACGGCTGGTTGTTCCACCTCTGACTCTCTCTGCAGGTACGTTTCCGACGCTCCAGTTACCTCCTTATGTCAGACAGGGATCTTACAGGTGTGTTTTTTTTGTGCTTGTCGTCAGGATGAAGACTGCTGGACTTGTGTTCGTCTTTTGTGCGACTCTGTGTGCTGCTCTGAAACAGAAAACAAGCCAGAGAGCAGAGTGGGACTACAAGAATGAAGGCAAGATTAACACCACACAGGCTTAATAAGGCTAAATAATGTCAATGTTTCTTCATCTCAGTCAGGAAACTTCTGAGAGGAGAAAGTTTGCTGCAGGTTGCATGTTTCTGGACACACAGATGCTCAATTTAAAAATGAAATAATGTCTTTTAACTGCGATTTAAGCAAATAATATGTTGTAATTGGCAGTTAAAACAGTATTTCAGTTCATTATGCATCTGGGAACTTTTACTGTAAAGTTGTTTTTATAATCTCTTCATCTGGAAATCATCAAATCTGATGACTTATCGACAGTAAATTTTGCATTCAACATGAAATAAGTCTATTAAACTCTTTTTTTTCTGCCTTTCTTTCTGTTTTTATCCATCTTATCCTTTGTTTTCATGTTTATTTTAGAACTTGTAATCTTAAATACTTCACTAAAGTACAGTTTAGCTGTATTTAAGTTGAGTGTTTGACTTTCACACCTCTTCATACTTTTGCATTCTAGCGGGACATATTGTACTTTTTACTGCACTACAATTATTAAACAGCTCTAGTTAGTTTCCTTATTTTCCTTTTCTAGATCCTTGGATGTCTTTCTCTCTTTTTTTCCCTTTTTTTACTCAAAACTGGAAGCATGAGGTGCTTCTTCCACCGCTGAAGATCATTTAGTATCTATTATTAATGTAAATGATGTTAGTGCAATAAGTTGAACATAAAAAGGTGAGTTAAGTGTGTTTTCTGTCTGACTTGTTGACCTGCAGCAGATAAAGTGAACACCAGAGGATGTGCCAACCTCACGCTGGTTCTAGACAACTGGAAATACGCCATCATGACGCAGGTCAAAGATCTGCTGCTGCACGACCACAACACGGTGCTGCCCGACTACGGAAGGTCAGGACTTCAGTACGAGGGCTTTAAAGTCACCCAGCCTCAAGAAAATAAATATTAGGACACTAACACGTGTTGTTATTCAGGCTCAGAGCATCAGCACATTCAATTAAATTAATGCTACATTAAAGGGCCAATAAGTCCCAGTTCTAACTTGAGTACGTCTACATAGATACAGAGAGGACCTTTGGGGGATATTTTACAGACAGTCTCTGGATAAAACCCTTTAAAAAATGTGTACCAACTGCAAAGATTCAAAAGTAAATGGACACTTGGTTATTCAGTGTTTCTAGCAAAGGAATGCTAGATGGTAGGCTAGTGATGCTAATGACTAGCTTTGGGATGCTAGGAACTAGCCTAGTAAGAAATTAAATAATTAGTACTATAATACAGTACAAAGTCCAAGCTTTAAATTTAATTGATTCATATATTTTTAAAATTATGATTTATTTAACTATAACTATTTTTAATAAACAGTGTAGAAATTGCAAAGATTCAAAAGTAAATGGACACTTGGCTACACAATCTAGGAATGTTCGTGGCCTTACTTAGTGATCAGTTTATGAATGCTAGTTGTTAGCCTATGGGTGCTAGTGACTTGTCCACGAATGCTAGCCGCTAACCTAGAAAGTGTAGTGACTGGTCTAGGAATAGCTGTTAGCATAGCAATGCTATTGACTAGCCTCCAAAGACTAATAGTTAGCCTAGGGATATCAGGAGACTAGGCTATCCTAGGAGACCTAGTAGCTAGCCATGGGATGCTAGGGAGTAGCCTTGTAAAGCTAATTGTTAGTCTAGGGATATTAGTGGGTAGCCTAAGAAAGCTAAGTGAGAGTGCAAGAATGATAGTGGCTGGTCTATAGATGCTACTAACTAGCCAAGGCTATTTGTCAACCTGTGGTTACTGAATAGCCTACAAATGCTAGTCACTAACATTGGAATGTTAAAAGGCTAACTTAGAAATGCTACTTCTCAGCCTAGGGTTAGTGACTAGCTCATGAATGCTAGTCAGTAGTGTAGGAATGTTAGTGACTAGCCTACAAGTGCTTTTGGCTGGCCTGTAAGGGGCTAGCCTCAAGATGCTAGCGACCAGTCTTTGAATACAGATAGTTAGCTTTGGGTTGTTAGTGACTAGCATAGACATCCTATTTGTCAATCTAGGGCAGCAATGACCAGCCCACAGATGCTAGTGGCTAGCTGTGGGACGACTGTGACTACTTTTGATATAGTAGCATTATTTTTTTCAAGCAGAACAAACAAAACAAAATGTAACTGTCTGAATACTTCTGGTCTAAACTTGAAGACCTTTTTTTATTGACCTTCTCAGATCACATTGTCGCAGTAGATGCAAACTTTAAACGTCTTTTCCTCCCTTCAGGATCCAGCCTCTGTCAGACGCCCTTGGAGATCTCTACAAGGAGTTCAACACCCTGAAGGAGCGACTCGCTGAGCTCACGGCTAAGTTTGATGGAGTCGAGGCCTTCGTGGACGACGTGCGGTTAGGGAGGAACCCTGCACCGCTCCGAGGAGAACCAAGACCTCCAGGACCACCGGGGGAGGTGGAGGCTCCGGACGCTGGGGCTCGACCTCAGGGGAGGAGGAGCAGGGTGGTGGTCCGGAGAGTCAAGAAACCTGCAAACTGAGACTGAGGATCTTTCTAGCACAGCAGCGTAATGTTCTGTTATTGTCTGCTCATAACTAGAAGTCATTTTCTCTGCTTCTTGTGTTTCGCTTCACTGTGTTCAGACGTCTGTTTTAAAATCAGCACATCAGAGATCATCGAGACGCCAAAAAAACAGCTTTAAGAAGAGTGAAAAGCACATTCATAACGTTAGCATGCGCACAGTAAGGCTGCACTTCATTGTGAAGGAAGAAGACTGTAAAATTAATAATATTTACAGCTGCAAAGATTCAGAGGTTAAAAAAAAAGCTGTTTGTTTTGTGGAAAAACAAAAAAATGCAACGATAATCTTTATTTGTAGAGCAAAAGGACCTCAAACAGGCAGCAAAATGAAATAAAAAAGCATCAGATATGAAGACTATGGAGAGAAATATGTGTCACTTTAAACTAAATTTGAATTTCTAAACTTGAATAATTGTATTGAAAAATGAACCTGGGTGACAAAATTTTAAAATTAAATTCAAGTTAATGTTTTAAAATACAATTATTCATGTTAAATGACAAATAAAATAAAGAAAACATTTAAATAAATGTGTGTTTTAAAAGAATTTAGAACCACAATTGAATGTCAGTCATTTAAAGTCAGGTAGTGCAGTTTTTTTTTTTAATTCTCTCAACTTTTTCCGTTTGATATTTAAGAAGTTTCATTTCAACACTAGCTGAATGTTAATATTGATGTTATAGAATATTTTTGAACATTAAAATGTGTAAACGTACTCCAGCAGACTCAATCAGACACAAATTAATGTAACAGGGCCGCTGTTATACCTTTCTTTACCACCAAGTGGCTCCACAGCATCACAGACCGAGTGACAGAGTTCACTCAGAGCTCAATAAATCAATAAATGTGTGTAAATTTAAAGATAGTTTGCTTTCAATACTTGTTAGTACCTTACTGAATACAATAAATACATTAGGATATAGAAATCAGTTGTTCATCTGTTTTAATATTCATATATGTAGTTGTATTTGTAGCAGTAGTGGCTTTGTAACAGGAATAATAACTTGTTTTGGACATGCTGTGTGTTTTCCACATGTATCTGACATGGTTTTGTCTATTTCTTCAAAATAAAAGCCTCTGTTTTGCCATAAAGTTCATCTTGGTTTTGAGTATTTTCTGTCTCCCAGCTGTTATTTAACCCAATTTAACAAGAATGTTCACCGTTTTTAAAAACAAATTGAAACCTACTTGTTTAGTTTTGTTTTTTAATAAATTTCTTTACATTCTATATTATTTATTTTTTTCATGTGTATAGTTTTATTTATATTTTAATCTGTTTAATGATGTTTTATCTGCCTTTTCACACTTCACTTCTCTGTTATTGTCCTCTTTTTAAAAATTAAATTTATTGTGATTTATTTATAAAAGTGCTTCCTCGGTTCCCCAGTCCCTGTTTAATTGAATCCTTCATTTATTACTTCATCATTTATAGGGTTAAAGTGCTGTGTAAATAAGGTCTGATTGATTACCTGACTGACTGATTGAAAAGGGCAAAAGGTATTTTAGGAATTCGTTTTTTAAGAGTATATTATTATTGTTGTTCTGTTGTTGTCATCTTAGTTGAAACAGTCACACCTTGGTTTCGCTTTATCCCATACAGTTGTGTTTTTAACATGCAGTGTATTTTTTTAAAGCATATAAACAAAATTAAATTAGATTTAAGTCACAGCAGGTAATGTCAGATTCAAAAACTGATCTCTGGGTTTCCTCTCCGCTGCTATCAGAAGTGAAAACTACCACGATCAGCTGAAGGCAGCCTAAGTTTCTTGTTCGATGAGACTCGGACTGAAATGAAACTGAAACGGGTCCCTTGCGCTTTGGGGACCGTCAACAAATCACTCACTAAATCAAGAGAGACAAATTTGTAAAGCAAAGCACCAACTGGCGATTTATCGATCGGAACCGACCATAAATATATTAAAACACATTTTTATAACAATAAAATTTATCTTACATTGATAACTCGGACTTAGCAGAAAGTCAAACGTATGCAGAGGAGTCGTACACTTGTGGACGGTCCCTTAAAGTTAGAAGGCGTTTACTGCTGCAGCCTGATGAACATCAGTTTGACAGATTTGTCCGCTGTAGATGCGACGCTGACAATCAAGAAGGTAAGTAGAAACAGCTCAAAACTCAAAGAATTGTTAGTCTTTAATGCACTTCTTCACTTTAAGGTTTATTAAATGTTACTACAGCTGAGCAGCATCCTCAATTAAACATGATTTGTGGAGCTTGTATCCCTAAATAACGACGAAACTAGCTTAAATTAGCCAGAGCTAGCTTAAATTAGCTAACTTAAACGTTTGTTTTAGGGTTTCATGTTGTGTTTTTAGTTGTCTTCTCGTCATATTTGATGCTACAGTCAGTTCTCAGTAGAATTTAGTGTATCTGTGGTCATTTCTGGTCATGTCAGTAGACTTCACAGTGTTCAGTACTGACTAATTAACTAAAATATTATAGTTATTAATTAAATTATTTGATTAACAAGGAAGAAAATCACTTGCTAGGTAACTATTAATGTCTGCTAGGTGTTAAAATACAGTGGTTGGACCTGCTGCTTCTCTCTGTTCTACTTTTTATCACTTCTAAATTAAATAATATCTAGATTTTTGGTTGTTGTTATGAAAAATCAAGCTATTTAAGGCTCTTTTTTATTACTTTCTGACATTTTAAACACTAAACAACTAATTGCAGTGGTGGAAAGTAACTAAATACATTTACTCAAGTATTGTACTTCATTACAGATTTAAGGTAGTTGTATTTACCTGTAGTCAGCAAGATCCTGTCTTTGTTACTGTTTCTGGAAAATGTGAAGTTTTATTTGTCTAAAGTGGCGTTTACAATTACAAGTACAAGCAAATTACAGGATTTAAAGGTTCTGAATGATGATTCTCTGTTTTTTTTAGGTAAATAAAATGATGAATGCATTAATTCATGTAATTAAACTATAATAGATAGATTTAGTATTGCTCTCAGTTGTTCAAAGTAACTAAATACATTCACTGAAGTAATATACTTAAGTAACATGTACTTGTACTTGACTTGAGTATTTCCACGTTATGCTACTTTTATTCTACTCCAAAGGCAAATATTGCACTTTCTGCTCCACTGCATTTACCTGACAGCTTTTTAAAGATGCAGATTTTACATAGTGGATATTAAAACAAGATTTTAAACACTAAACAACTAATTAACAATTCCATGTTATGCCACTGCAGTAACATGCTGCTGACACACTGGTGCTTCACAGTTAACAATCTAATAATGACATGTAATAACAGACTTTTACCTCAATACTTTAACTACATTTTGCTGCTATGTACTTTTATTTACATAGGATTTTCAATGCCTGTAACGGAGTCTTTTTATACCGTCGTATCGGTACTTTCACTAAAGTAGCATATCTGAATAGTTGTGATTAAGTAGTTGCATCACATATTACGTAACAAGACTTGTTGTGTGCTGTATTTTTAATTTATTTATACTCATACACACTGTGCTGCAGCAACCTGAACACTAAGCAGTGCAGTGAAGTAACTCAGTACATTTACTCAATTTATTTTCTTACTTGAGTTTTTCCATTTTCTGCTCCGTTATTCTTCCACTACGCTACATTTTAGAGGGAAATATTGTACTTTCTGCTCCACTACACTTGTCTGTTAATTTTAATTACTTTGCACATTTAGACCACTAATTCTTATTATAGTTAACAAGTAAATTATGATGCTAATGGCAAGTTCTGCTTTATTATTACATTAGCTTAATAAAATGTTGTTGATCCACATGCAGGTGGACATTTACGAACTATCCAGCAGCAAATATTAAAATCAACTTCACCTTTTTCTGCTGCAACATTACAGCGATAAATACAGTCATGCAATATTAACTATTTATTATTTAGCATATTTACTTTTGGTACTTTAGATATATGTTAATGTTTTTTAGGTGTGTAAAAATATGAATGCAGGACTTTTACTCGTAACAGGGTATTTCTACTTTGGAGTATTTGTAATTTTACTTAACTACAAGTCGGAATACTTCTTCCAGCAGGCTGTATTGTTGCTTTTACATATATATGGGAGCAGCGACTCCCCTGAGAAGGTCGTGCAGATGGAGGAGGGAACAGAAAACCGTGGATCACAGGTGAAAACCAAGGAGACGGAGGATGCTGCCACCAAAAGCCAGTGGTCGAGAAACAAGGTAGAAACGGCGACAGCTTCGAGTTCTTGTATTTCAGCTGTGTTTGAGCCATCGTGGAAGTTATGTTAATGTGTGTTCCAGGAGCAAGGAGAAGGACACCCCAGCAGGAGAGGTCAAGACAAGGACCGGAGGAGGAGGAGGAGAAATCAAAGAAGGAGAAAGGGCTTCTCAGATGCGAAAGGAGATGCAAATGTTAAAGATGAAGACGCAGAAAAAGACAAGATGGAGGTTGAGGAGACTGAAAGCAGCCAAAGTCAGGTCAGTGTAGCTTCAGAAACGCAGCATGTGGATCTCCAGGCTGAAGACAACCTGCAGGAAGAGGCAGGCAGCGGTGAACCACAGCAGAAATACACGAAGACGGTTGAAGCTCAGACGCAAACAAGGAAGAACGAAGGCGCAGACAAATTCACGCAGACAAGGGTTGTTCTTCAGAGCAGCCAGGAAACACAGACTGACCTCAGCATGATGAGTCAAGACGACGCGAATGATAAAAAGGCTCAACCTGCAGAAGAGACGAAGAAGAAACAAGACACACCTGAACCAGAGCTGCAAGACAAAGACACCGTTCAGACTCCGTTAGGGCAAAATGAAAATCCAGACAAAGACGGAGCTTCAGCCGAGTCAGCCAAGAAGAAAAACACTGAGAAAGAGTCGAAGCCTGAAGAGGAGAGTCCTGCTGCAGGAGTCTCAGGTGGTTCAACAACATCTCAAGCAGACGCCAAACCGATGTCTTACGCCAAAGCTGTGTCTGGAGAGGGAGGAGGTGAGAAACAGTCCGGTGTGGCAGCCTCTAAAACAGCAGATAAAACATCCAAGAGCACACGGTAAGACTGAATTTAACTAGTCTTGAGTCGAAACACAAACCTGGAGTTAAACCTGAGATGTAAATGTCTGCTTATTCCCTCCACAGTGATGGAAGCCCAGTGAGACCTCCACCTGGTGCTCCCATGTTCACCTTCCACATGTATGCTGTCCTGGACAAAAAGTTTAAATTCAACCAAGAACATGACACGCTGGTCCTGCTTTATGAAGGAGGGTATTTACCCCTGGAAATTACACATTTTGTGTGAGTATTAATGATATTTGTACAACACAGAATGTAATAAAAATGTGAAATGTTTAGATTTGAAGTCTTAACTCACTTTAAACCAGGGCTGAACAATCTGGGGGATTCTTGTGGAAAATATTGCCATTTGATCTGAGATGTAAATTTCTGAAATCAAGCTTTGGTTCAATAGATCAGTGGTTCTTAACTGGTGGGTCGGGACCCAAAAGTGGGTCGTGAAGCCACTTTTAGAGGGTCGCAGAAAACGTATCGGTATAAAGTCTTTTATTTTAAAGGAAGTGTTTCTTATGACACAGTTTGCTTTCAGTAGCAGGATATTTAGTGGTGGTGACACCAGTAGTCGCCCAATATTAACCTCTAGATTTAGCTCTGCCAGCTTATTGGAGAAATTTATGCTAAAATGTGCCAAAAATGAACCAAAATGTGCTCAAAATCTGTCAAAATGGGCCAAAATATACCCAAAACATGGCAAAAGTGTCCAAATCTACCAAAATGAGCAAAAAATAAGCCAAAATCTTCCCAAACTGTACCAAAATGCGCTGAGACTCCACCTAAATAAACCTTAATTTGTTAACAGGAACAGCAAACTTCAAAAATATGGGTCGTGACTGTTATTAATAGAGACATAGCGGGTCCTGAGGCTGGACCAGTTGAGAACCACTGCAACAGATAGATCGATACTTTATTCATCCCTCTGGGGAACACATTTAATTCACTTTCACATTCACGTTTAACTTTACACTTCAAAATGCACTTTGTTATAAATTTTAAAACATGTGATGGAGTGTTGGATCATGAGGCACCGTGAATAGTTTGACTGAAATCACCAGCACAACAGTTTAAACTCTGGATCACATGTGCTGTATGACACATATCTGAAATTGCAAGCACGTGTTTGTTGCAGCTTCATTAAAACTATTATTATAACAAATGTTCAATAATTTGTGTTCAGTGGACTAAAGCAGGGAGGATATCTGGTCGAAGCAAGTCTCTCCGTTGAAGAAAGCAAGTTAAAGAGAGGCATGCTGCTGACTTACTGGTATGGTGTAAAGCAGCGAAACAAAGACATTCTGGGATCTGCCTATAGGAATGTTCAAATTCCACCGGACCGAACAATTAAAGGTAAGGCAAGCAAAGTGTTTAGTCTGAGAGTGTCAGTGCTCCGCTGTTGGTTTCAGTCTTTTCACATCATACACCTGCTTGTGTCTCGTCCAGAAATGCACCTTTATGAAGGCTTCATTTGCCGTGATGACGTGCAAGGTTTTTTCCAAGCTTCCCTTCGCAAGGTCGGTCTGAGGAACCTGAAGGGTGTGGAGGTTTCAGACGTCTGGCAGGCCTCAGCTACGATTCTGCTGAACAGAATCTTCCAGAAATGGACTCCATCAGACAAACAGAGCACGGGGAACCTCTGTCACAACCTGAGGTGTTTCATGGAGAGCCTCGGTTCTGCTCACACAAGGATGACATATCTAGACAATTCACAACCTCCCATGGTCAAGGTCGGTGCACTGAGAAGAGATTAAATCAAAACAGTTGTTTAATATATTAACACATATATTCCATCATGGACCAAATGTTTTAATTTTCAGACAGGAGAGCTGGTGTCAGAGAGTTTGGTTCAGATTTTAAGAGGAGAGCCGAAGGAGAAAATCCCAGGCAGCTGCAGGAGCTGCAGTCCTCTTGTTCTGGGCCTGTCTGTGTTCATGGTGACCAGAAGCCTGAACATCAGCCTTGGAGTTAAAGGCTGGGCTGAGCTGTGTGTCCTGGTGTCCTCGGAGACGGCGATGGACAAGAAAAACCTGGAGGGGCTGCGAGCGTGTTTGGAAAATCCACAGTTGTAAGTTTTGCAAAGCTTAACATTGTGAAGTGAATGTAAAATATCATTGTGGGTTTGACAGCTGTTTCTCACAGTCTTTGTACATCACTGTTGGGTTCCACCATCCATTTATAAACACAGTACTGTTTGTATTAATGGCTCTTAGTGATTTGAACCTCTGAACTGCAAGTAGTTTCTGGTTTTTGGCTCCTGCCTCGCTTTTCCTCACTGTGGGTTCATTTTTCACTGCAACATAAAATCCTGCACCTCTATGGAAACAGAAGAGCCATGACTAGAGTTAATGTCTTCTTTGCAATATGACAAAGTTTTAACGTCATAAATCGACAAAAAAAACGACAGCCAAAGTTGAATTTCTTTGATAATTTATTTTACAAAAATTGAAAACAACAGACGAGTCCCTGAATTTTTGTCACGTGACTGTTGGTTGCAGCTAAATCACCAATGGCTTCACGGTGGGGCCGGGTAACGCAGAATTTTTTGTTTTTTACGGAATCTGGTTAGAACAAATCGTTTATTATCAGCAAATTTTTAAACGAGACACTTAGAATAAAGAGAACAAAGATTTTAAGCTTAGATTTTGTTCGTTTTCCTAATGGAATCAGAAGTTGCACGTGATTACTTCAAGGACCATTGGAAAGTTGAAAATCCGTTTTAAAGAGGCAGTGGTGTCCTAGTGGTTTGTAAAGCGAACTTGTAACCCGCTGGTTCGAGTCCCCGGCCTGGCAAGATGTTGAGGTGGGAAAGTGAAAGCGATCGCTCGTCCCAGCCACCATCCCTGTGGGCCCCTGATCAAGGCCCTTAACGCCTGACTGCTCCTAGTATGTATAGTTCAGATTAGCTATGAATAGGATGGAAATTTCTATTGAACTCACTGGTGGTTAGAGGGTTAATATAGTGCAGCAAACTTATATTTTACTTTAATTAATGAATGCATTCATGTTTTTGTTACCTAGAAACAGTAAAAAGTAAATAATCAGCCGCCTGAACCTTCAAATCTGGTTGTTTATGTGAACTTGCAATTATAACTCCACTTTTGCAAATTAAACCTTGACACAACCTTGAAGATTTTGTGCTTATCCGAGCTCATATAACTCATCTTCGCTCGACTCTGTTTCTTCCCCTCAGTATTGTGCTGGGTCTGATGAACCTCTGTGCCCACTCCATGGTGTCGGAGTTCGTCCTGCTCGTTCCGCTGCTCTTCAAACTCAGACATCCGGGAGCTGACGCAGCTAAAGTGGGTCCAGCCGTTGAGGAAGGGGACTGGTCAGGACTGAGTGGCATCAACTTCTGCAGATTCAGAGAGAATATAAAGTCCTACTCTGACAAAAGAGAGTGAGTCTACCCCAGAGCCACCTCAACCTTCTTTATGTTCCTGGAATGAAATTAATGGAAGCGACTTCTTTTTTTAAATCACAGGAGGATGCTGTCGTTGATCCGGAAACAGTTACCTCTGGCAAAAGAGATGCCTCTGCTCCCGATGAGCTGGTTGTCTCTGGTTGCATTTGAGGACCTTCCTGAATTTTCAGATCTGACGGGCGTTCCTGCCGAACACCTGATCCAGAGTCTGCTCTACAGGCTGCAAAGATGTGGAGAGAAAATGGATCCCAGTCAAGCAGAAGAGAATGTAAAGGTAGGAAAATGAACACATGAGAATATTTAACTCACAGAAAGCATTGTTTTCTCTTGTCAGTGACTCGTCTTTGTCCCATCTCCTTGCAGCTTGCTCATAAATCACTGAGCCACATCCTGCTGAAGGTCGACAAGGAGAAAGACAGGTACGACGTCTGAAATATGCTTCTCACTCCGCTGTTGTCTTGCATTGCTGTTCTCCCTGCAGCTTCACCTTTGTGTCTGTAGAATGGCTGAATCTGGAAACATCAGCTCAGCCTTCATGAGCAGCGTCGGTGTGGTGAGGAGAACCTGCAGCATCGTGCGACTCGTCTCGTGGTACCCAACAGCAGTCCTGTCCTACCAGCTGGTGCTGAAATTAGCAGAGATTCTGGTCGCTAAACTGAAAAAAGAGGTAATATTTGTTTTTTTACATGTTTTGGAGTCTACACAGACGTACCTACGTCATTGTGGACCACTGATTAACTATGTTCTGCGTCTTTCAGTCCAAAGAAGATGAGTTTGAGACCTTAAAGCAGAAGCTGTTCCAGAATCTTTCTTCCCCGCAGCAGAAAATCAGCGAGTGCAGGGATGAATTACTGCAAAAACCTCTTCTGACGCAATTGAAATCCCTCTCCTACTCCAAGGAAATAGAGGTAAGCAGCAGACACAGTTTATTACAACAATATCTATTAATAGTTAATGATTGTTTGTTGATGAATCGATTAACCCTCAGAACCCAAAACCTAAAAAGAGCGAGGATTTGTCTGATTTTCTGCTTTCAGACAGTCTTTGAACGTATCATGGGGGATGTGTGGTTCCAGTAGGAAAAAAATAACCTAAAAATGACATCAAAAATGTGATATTTCATCAAAATCACTGTATTGTACATTTCTTATTTAAAAATTCACTAAATGCTGCAAAAACAAATCTGACATTTCCTCGACCTTTATTCATTTTCACTTTATTCTACGTGTCGGATGTGTCCAGAGAAAGCGAGGACATCTACCGAAATAAACTTTTGACGGGCTCAGATGCAACAAACGTTCAGATTTTTAGGCTGAACTGCAGGCAGTGTTTCCACAAAGAGACAGAGAAAAATCAAACATACTGGATCAGTGAAATCAATGCAGCATGACTCAGAAACAGTTAACAGAGGAGGAGATTGTTGGAGATACGTTCAGCATGGTGGAACATCTTTCAGAGTAGAATAAAAATAATAAAAGAAAATAAATTACATCCACCTTCTACTTTCTGAAAACTAACAAAGGTACATAGTGAAAGACATTAAAGGTTTGCTCTGTAATCATGTGGTTAAACCAGGTTTTGCTCATCATAATGTCGTTCATAATACTGCCTGTCTTGGTTTATCAGATGTGGGATCTGCTGCTGAAGGTGGAAAGTCCTTTTGAGGAGGTTTCATCCTGTTGGATACAGAACCTGAAAAAAGACCTGAAGAAGAGGATTTCAAAGGTCAGAGACTGTATATGGATCATTTTTAATTAACATTACTGCCTCGGCCAAGGAGGTCATGTTTATCTGTTTGTCTGTTAGCAAAGTTATGCGAGAAGTTCTGAACAGATTTTGATGATTAAATGTTCAGGAAAGGAGGATGATGGGACAAGGAACAGATGATTAGATGTTGGTGGTGATCCGGATCACCGTCTGGATCCAGGAATGTTCTCCAGGATTCTTTAGCGTTGGGAGATAGGGGCAATGTGCATGTAACTCTACAACAAATGCCTGCTTGGTAAAAAATACAGGATCAGTTCCCACTAATTTCTACAACATGTCAAAATTTGATCTGGATCCGGGAAAAATTCCAGATACTAGGATCCAGTCCAGGAAAACCTAGAGAGCCTGTGGAATGTTCATCACTGTAAGGTAACAGATGAAGATCCAGACATGCAGCCAACACCAACATGTAGCTGAGACTCTGCTGAATCAGGAGGATCCAACAGATCTGTAGTAGAATCAACAGCTATGGAGCTGGATCCAGAAGAAACCACCATTACCCAGAAAGAGATTCTGGTGAATAACTATTGAACTAATGATGATATCAATGTGGATCCAGATGCTAAGGGGTTGTTTTCTGGGTCAAGGAGTCTGATAATGTAGATAAAACAATCCTGGGACGATTATTTCTGGGTGTAAATCCCAACATGGGGGGAAATGAGCAGCTTGGAGGAGGTCTGAGCTCGAAAGGGGCTTTTCTAGTTATTAGTAGCATCATCTAGCTCACACTGAGACCAACATTGATCCGAACAGGACTCTAGAGTCCAGCAGGGAGATCTTTTCATTTCACAGCTCACCTGTGTTTTTTTTTTTTGTTTTTTTGCAGGCGACTGAAGAGGATCGAGTTCTGGTCTGTTGCCTCGAGTCATCTTCAGCAGCGATAAGGAGAAGCCACGGAGTCCTGCAGTCCTGCTTCGATGAGATGTGTCTCTCTGCTGTCGAGACAATCTGCCAGGTTTGTTCATGATTTCTCACTGAAACTGAAAGTGGGATTTTTGCTGTGGCTTGTGCCAAACTAGCATGTTTCCTTACGTCTAAAGGGGAGTCTCTGCAGCACCACAGCGCTTCGTTTGAAATGTTATATCATGACACAGTTATCTTTTTTAAAAAATACAGCCCCTGAGAATTAGATTCTGCATTGGTCATAATGTGATTTTAGGAATATTTCGATTATTTGTTCAACCCTATCAGCTTTTAACCTTGATTTTTGAATTAGTTAAATGAATTTGTAGCGGTAATCTTATTTTTCTATTTCACTTTGGGTCAATGTCTGTTGTTTTAAATGCACCATATAAAAAAGGTCAGCTTGATTTGGCTTTTAGCAGGTCAAGTTTAAGGTTTAGCTTTTGTATTATTCATGCGGTTGAACAAACTTAGGTTTTCTGAAAGCTTAGCATCAAAACAGAATTTAAAATTTATTAAACAGGCAGGAAGAAGTGGATAAAATGGGTTTGGTTTAACCTAGCTAGCAGTTTGTTTCTAAGCTCCATTTTTTATTTCTTGTGAGATTTTACTTTGTTTTTCTCTCAAAAAATACACATTTCAGGGGTAGTATACTTTATGTGGTGTGTTGAGATGTCTGAAAGCCTGTGTACTTTCTATGTCTGGTTTTATAGAAGAGTGTAAAGCACTTTGTATCAAGCAAATGAGGTTCAGATTAAAAGTCAGCGTTAACATACATGATACTTAAACAGGTTAGCAGCGTCGCCTCACAGCTAGAAGATCCCCGGTTAGGACGCCTGGGATCTTTCCGTGTGGAGTTTGCATGTTCTCCCTGTGCAGCGTGGGTTTTCACCTCCTTCCTCCCACAGTCCAAAAACATGCTGAGGTTAATTGATGATTCTAAATTGTCCATAGGTGTGAATGAGAGTGTGCTTGGTTGTCTTTATATGTAGTCCTGTGATAGACTGGTGACCTGTCCAGGTGTCTCCTGCCTTCACCTGAGTCAGCTGGGATAGACTCCAGTCTCCCCGCGACCCTACAGAGGATAAAGCGGTGTATAGATGATGGATGGATGATACTTAAACAAATGCAGTGTTTATATAGTATCGTACAGTGTGTATCCTGTATTTCTGATTTCAGAGAGAGAAGGAGGGGGACCTGATGCGAAGTCTCAGCTCTAAAGTGAAAAATCTTCCTGTTCCCGTCGTGTCTGCTGTCGTGGTTGAATCAGCAGCTCGGTTTAAAGACAACGTCGTTCTCCAGCTGCTCGATCCACAGTCCGCCATGAACCCCCTGCTGTCTAACGGTAGTAATATATTGATTGAGTCATAGTATATTAATTGATTTCTCGCTCCCTTAAAGTTACATGCTCAGGTTTTCTGAAGTCCACTGTGTTGTTGTTTCCTCCCAGGTGACTGGAGGTCGATCCAGGTGGATGACACCGCAGGTCATGTGGTCCACAGCTGTGTGGAGGCCGTACACGCTCTGGTGGCATCGCTGCTCCAAGGACACGTTCCCCTGGGACACCTGCAGGCCTGCCTGAAATACAGAGAGCAGTTCAAGAGACTTTACCAGCAGTGTACGAACCCTCATGAGCCTCAGCATCACAAACAGCCCTCTGTGGATACGAAATTAAGTGTCACCTTATGCAGGAATTAACAACAACTGCATTGTGTCCCCAACAGACAAGAAAAACAACAAATCTGAGGTGGTTCCTGTCGATGCAGAGGCCGTTCTGGCTCAGAGAGAAAAGGACTTCAACTCTTTCGTGCAGCGCAAACAGCAGATGGACACACTGATAAAGATGATGGCAAAGGTTACAGAAAGCATCACAGGTGAGTTTAACAGGACAAATAATGAGGTACCACAGCTTTTACTTGATTTAATTGCCTCAAATCCTGCTGTTGGCTTTCAAATGCACATCGACCTTAAAATACGACCAAAGTGACCCCATTTATCAACCAAAAGCTGTAAAAACATAAAGAATTGGTCGATTTTCAACTTTCCTGTGTGAAAACGGACCGAATCCAAGCTTACGGTTGTGATATTTCATTAAAATCACTTTATTCTGCCTGTTTTATTTTTAAAATTGAGCCAACATAAACTGAGAATCCACGTCTGGCTCAACGGCCACGTGACAATATGACTGGACTGCAGAGAGGAGACAAGAGTGGAAATGAATTAAAGAGATTTAGAGCAAAACAAAACCTACTGGACCAATAAAATAAATGCACCTGTAGATATTTTGGAAAACATGTTGATTCCAGGTGTTTTCAAGTTTTGAAAAATAAGAAATCAAAGAAATTCAACTTTTGTTTTTTATGATTCAAGACATAGAAGACATTTTTACTTCTCTTTCCTTCTAATCATGGTTGTGTTGTTTCCGTTGAGGTGCAGGATTTTATGTTCCAATAAGGAAAAATGTGACAAAAGCAAAAAGCGCTCAGAGGCCATTCGGGGTTCAGAGGGTTGCTGTGTTGTTTTCTTCCCTAACGTGCTTCTTATTTAACCAGTTCCTGAGATGTGGACTCTGGAGGAGCAGCACGCTGCAGATCTCCACACTGTGAGCCTGAACAAGCTGGTGTTTGTTCAGTCCTTTGATGCTGAAGGGAGGCTGAAGGTGACGGGGCCTCCACAGGTCCTCTGGTACAAAACCAGCATGAACGTGTTGAAAATGGCCACCGAGATGCACAAGCTGCGCCGTAGCAACCTGGTTCTTGCCTCCTGGGTCAAAGGAGCGGCATCTTTGGCATCAGCGAGGCATCCCTCCCCAGCTCCCGTTCAAGTGACGCTAACACAGATCTGCGAAAACATCTGGAAGCCTCTGCTGGCGGAGTTCCTTCAGCTGGGCGTCGACATCGCAGATGCAAGCATCACTTTCAAGCAGGTCGATCAGGTTTTGTCAGAGTCTGGCGACCAGGGTGATGGGGAGCTGCTGAAGAATGAGCTGGATCTGATGTCGAAGACGTTTTGTGAAGCGGGAGGGTTGGAAGCTGAGGAGAACTGGGTGGAGCTGAGGCTTGGCCAGATTCAGGAGTACCGACAGCTGCATGAGGCAGCGGCTGCAGCCAGTGCAGTGCTGAAAATAGCTGAGAAAATGAAGCTCTCTGGAAACTTCACCGAAATTAACACCCTCAGCCAACTGGTAATGGTCTTAAAATCTGTCTTTAAATTTAAAAAACTGTATTTACAAAAGATTTGAGCAGTGCTTATGAGGGATTTGGCTTTTTTTGCTATTTGTGTTGACCACTCATTTCTGATATTCTCTGCTTTTCGTGTTGACATAAGAAATTCAGCATGGTAATACAAATCAGAAGTTTGGGAACACCTGCTAAGTCAATGGTTTTTCTTTATTTTTTTAACTGTTTTCTAGATCAGTGGTCCTCAACTGGTGGGTCGGGACCCAAAAGTGGGGCGCGAAGCCATTTTTAGAGGGCTGTAGAAACACGCTCTCCCCCAAAAAAGTACTGAAGTCTTTTATTTTGAAGGACGTGTTTTTTATGACACTGTTTGCTTTCAATAGCAGGATATTAAGTGGTGACACCAGTAGTTGCCCATTATTAACCTCTAGATTTGACTCTGTCAGCTTTTTGGAGAAAATTATGCTAAAATGTGCCAAAAATGAACGAAAATGTGCTCAGAATCTGTCAAAATGGGACAAAATATGCCCTTAAATTTGGCAAAATGTTCAAATCTACCAAAAATGAGCAAAAAATAAGCCAAAAATTTCCCAAACTGTATCAAAATGCTTTCAGACTCCACCCAAATGAACCTTAATTTGTTAACAGGAACGGCGAACTTCAAAAATTTGGGTTGCGGCCGTTATTAATAGAGACATAGTGGATTCTGAGGCTGGACCAGTTGAGAACCACTGGTGTAGAAGAAAACTGAAGACATCATGCAAGATGCACTTGATTACTTTTTCTGGATGTGCAGTTTTTGCTTTTAAAAACGTGTATTTCTTGAATTGTAATGTTTTGCTGTTTATCAGGAAGAGGACACGTTTAAGCAGAGGGCCCTGGGGTCTCTTAGCGTTGACGTGTTTCGTGCCGGAAAGCAACTATCCACGGTCACCAAGCAGCACACTGCCTGTCTGGAAGAGTTTCTAAAGAGCCAAACTCTCGTGAGCTGGGTCAAAGAGAACCTCAAAAGTAACTAAGTGCTCTTTTTGGCATAAATGATCTCGCAGTGTTGCAGAAAATGCCAGCCTGCTCACTTTCCTCTCCCGTCTACAGGTATGAGCGATGTGAAGGTTTACGTGGACCTGGCTTCCATATCTGCCGGAGAGAACGACACCGAGATTGACCAGGTGGCCTGTTTCCATGACGCAGTGATGGGATACGCTCCTCTGCTCTACTCCCTGTCACCTGACGCAGGCTTTGAGGAGTTCATGAAGTGTGCTCAGCAGGTGTGGGAGACCCAAAGTCGAGATGAGAAGCTCCCCGACAAATTGGTATTTACATCTTCTCCCTCATCTGTACAGTGCCCACAGAATGTGTTCACTTCCTGACACTTTTCCACTTTTATTGCTTTTCAACATTGAATAATGGTTTAATATAGTTTGAGCTTTAAACCATTTCTGTGTAACTCTGGCTGAGTGCTTCAAGTCATTGTCTTGCTGTAAAACAAATCTTCTGCTGAGAAACATCCCCACATCATGAAGCTGCCACCACCATGCTTCACATCATGATGCTGCCACCACCATGCTTCACATCATGATGCTGCCACCACCATGCTTCACATCATGATGCTGCCACCGCCATGCTTCACATCATGATTCTGCCACCACCGTGCTTCACATCATGATGCTGCCACCACCATGCTTCACATCATGATGCTGCTACCACCATGCTTCACATCATGATGCTGCCACCACCATGTTTCACATCATGATGCTGCCTCCACCATGCTTCAAATTATGATGCTGCCACCACCATGTTTCACAGTGGGGATGGTGTGTTTGTGATGATGTGCAGTGTTTGGTGTCCACTAAACATAGCATCTAGTCTGATGACTCATTAAGCCAAACAACCTTCTTCCAGTTGACTTTAGAGTCTCCCATTGTAGTGTAGGTTTCATATGAGCTTTTTTCAAAACTCTCTTTCTTTTTGTGACTCTCCCATAAAGCTTCGACTGCTGAAGAACAGGCAGCAGTTGCTGTGTGCACAGTCTCTCTCCTGTCAGCCGCTGACACTTTTTTGTAAATTCTTTAAAAAAGAAAAACTAAATTAACCACGATTCAATGTTGAAAAGCAATAAAAAGAGAAAACTTCCAAGGAGGCTGATTACTTTCAATAGACATTGTAGACGTAAAGCCTCTGTATCTTCTGTATCAGAGCAACAATGATGCCACGGGGTTTGTTTTTCAGAGGGAGTCTACTCGATTACTAAACTGGCTGAAAGGACTGAAGGAGACTCACGGCTCTGTGGAGCAGTCCTCGCTCTCTTTGGCTTCTTCTATTAACACTCAAGGTGTTTATCACATAGGATGGTCTGATGGGAACACAGAGAAGGTAAGTGGTCAGTCTTCATTATTGTATGCCAAACGTAAGATGTAGCTTTAATGATTTCAGATATTTATTTTGCTTTTTTTCCTTTGTGATTTTCACTTGTTGGCAGAGATGTCTTCAAAACATGGTGCAGGTCACAGTGAGAGGCGCCCGAGGAGAGAAAAGCTACAAGCTGGAAGATCTGTTGGAGTTGCAAAACAAACTCATGCTCATGTCGTCCAAAGGAGAACATGGCAGAGAACAAGTCAACAGGTTCACAGAGGTCGGTGGCATTTATTAACGCTCTGAACTCTAAGTATTTTCTATGTGTAAACTGAGGAAGGACAAAAGAAACATGGGTAGATGAGCCCAAAAATTAAAAGAACTAACCAGTGCACGTTGGCAACATGATCATTAAATGGTTATAAACAAAGGGAAGGTCTGTTTTGCTTTGGTGTACTCCGTGAGCTGACTGGATATTAACTATGTACACTGATAAACTCATGTCCACATGTGCTGCAGGTTTTTGAAGGAGTTCAGAGGCTGGCCAACATCCTTCTCCAGATGCAAACATCTGGCAACATGCTCTTCAGGGAGTGGGACGCCGAGGTCCAGTGCTGCCCACAACATCAACCCTGCATCAGAGTCACCTTCATGTCCCTGCAGGGTAAAGAGATGTCGTACTACGGTGAGGTGACGGAGCAGCTGCAGCAGCTCGCTCACTCCATGGATAGCTGCCAGAGAGAATGGCGTTCCTTCATTGGTGAGATGCGCTCCAGCTTCAGCCTGCTGAACCACTACACCTCAGAGCAGATGGTGTATTTGTGCCACTGGATACACAAAGTGTGTCAACGGCAGGCGTCGGTTCCCCAACAGCTCTGGCACTTACTGTTTCCCATAAAGCCTCAGTGCACGCTAAATGATGTCAGAGTCGCTTACGCTAATGCAGCAGAGGATGATGAGCTGGGAGAGTCTGATGATGATGATGAACCTATGATGGACTCGATGCCAGCTTCACCAGGATACACTGAAGAAGACATGGAAGAGGCTCGTGATCTGATGGAGTTTTCTTCAGAGGATGAAGAAGATGGTGCCACTGATGAGGACAGTCTAGAGAACCTCTGGGGTCGATTCAAGAACAACATGACACAATATCTCAGCGACTCATTGGACATCTCGACTCTGGCCCGCTTCCTCTCCTGCCTCTCCGAAATGAACCAGCAGCATATGATCAGAAACCTCCCACCGGCCCTCCAGGAGGGGAAGCCCAATCTTGTGCTTTGCCCGAGTGCAGAGGTTTTTACCACCACTCTGTCTTTTTACATGGAGAGTCCAGAGCAGCCTCTGCCATCTGCCGACGAGGTTCTGGTCTGCAGAGAGGACACCTCAGAAGAGGAGGTGGAGATCTTTCTGCGCCGAGCTCTCGGACAAAGCTCCAAACAAAGCTGGCAGAAGATATATTCTCTGGTCAATCCGGGGCTGCTGGGGTACGACGTCAGCGTGGCTTTAGGCGAGTTCTTTGAGGGTCTGGAAAGAAGTGCCAGCCCACATTATCGTCTGGTGATAGTCAGTCCGGTTGTCCACCAGCACCGATATGTGCCCTCCTTCTTCAGCAATGACAAAGTCCAGGCCGGTGTGAGTCTAACAGCCGAGACCGCCAGGAAATACCTACATCACCACTTCACACAAACCATGGAAAGCCCTGCTGCACTGGTTTCTCCTGATCAGCTCTCGGTGTGGATGGTGTCATCTACTCGCCCTGCAGTTGGTAAGAATAACCTTAACTGGCATCCTGTTATAAAAAAGGCTAAATGTAGAATGTATCTGGTATGTGAAAGCTGTATTTTGTTTTGTCAAATGCAGCTATTTTTTGTACTTTTCGACATATTTTGAATCTCTTTAGCACCTTTTAGTGGTTGCAACAAAAAGTCAGAAAACATGCACCAAATTTTATTGGAACTATCTCATTATTACTCCATTTTTTGTAAAGCTAGCAAAAAAATACATAGTTAGTTTCAGCTACAATATTCTTCTTACAATAATTTCCCTGCCATCTTTTATCCGTTAACAGGGAAATCCCTTTATGTGGATCGTTTGTTTGAGAAGTTCAAGCAGACGTCTCCCAGAGCAAAACATATCAGAATCAAGCTGATTGAGCCATGTGTTGACATCGACTCCTTGATCAAGACTCTGTCAGAGAAACTGGCACCATTAAGAGAACAAGACCCCGTTCTTCTGCACATTGACACTGCTGGAGTAAGTGTACAAGCGTTTGTACCCGCAGGTAGCTTGTTCAGTTGTCTTTTAAAGCTGACAATCTGCCCTCTGTTTCTCTTCTCTCACCTGTCAGGTTCGTTCTGGTCTGGAGGAGCTGCTGTTCCATCTGTTAGTTTTGGGTTGTTTCAGTGACAGCCATGGAGTGCTGTGGAGAAGGAATGTAGCTCACCTGATCACTGTGGAGGTCCTGAAAACAAACGCGTCCTCTCAAAACCAGCCAAAAGAGGTAGAAGTGTCTTTTCAGTATGGATGTTAACTGTCAGAAAACGTTCTTTTAAGATACTTATTGTACGTATCTTTACTTTAAGTCTGACTGGTATCTTTAGTTTATAACTCTGAAGTCAGAAGACGTACTATCTTGATTGATTGGGTCGTCGATATGCTGTCATATTGCTGGTTTTACTTTCATATACAGAACAGCGCTACACCATCAGCCTTGCAGGATTAATTCTTTATTTTTGGCTGTGAGAGAACTTACCTAACTGTGAACACCCCCACTTTTTCACAACTTTGAAATAGCTCAACCTAATGAAGACAGCTTGATTTGATGAAATCAACATCACACAGACTCTCTTGTAGTTGCGAAAAGTATAAAATAGGTCTTAAAAGTGACTTTATTTTCCATAATCTGTACTTAGATTCTTATAAAAGCTTTTAATCCTATACGTATCTGAATTCAGTACCTTACATTCCTTTTTCTTTTGCATTGTCTGTTTTGTTGGGGAGCTTTCAAACTTTGAGAGTAAAGCCCTCAGTTATTTACTAAATATTCCATCTATGTGTTAAATTTGCTCACACAGATCAGGCTCGGACTTCTTGACATCCTGCCCACCATTCATTGCCGACCTCCGAGAGAGGTGAGGCAGCTGTTGGCCGATCGAAGGGTATCAGCAAAAAAGACGTTTGACCCACTCATGGATGAGCAGGAGTTTTGCAGTGAGGGGATTCAAAGACCCTATCAGTACTTAAAGCTCTACAACCAGAATCAGAATCTGGATCGTTTTAACTACCAGGAAGGATCCAGAAGAGGGGATCCCGGTGATTGTCTCAGTCATTTCCTGTCATTCTGTGGAATGCAGGATCCATCTTGGGGTGAACTGAAAAACTTCTCCTGGTTCCTCAATGTGCAACTGAAAGACTGTGAGAGCTCAATTTTCTGTGATCCAGATTTTCTTGCTGACCAGCTGCCTGGTTTTAAGGGCTTCATTGTGAAGTTCATGATTCTGATGGCAAGAGATTTCGCCTCTCCGTCTCTGGACACATCTGATGAAAGTCCCATGCTGCGTATTGAAAACAATCTGGAAGACGACCTCCTTGCCCGTCTGACAATTCGTAAGCACTGGGAAAACGAGTCCCATCCCTACATTTTCTTCAACGCAGATCATTTCTCGATGTCTTTTCTCGGCTTTAATGTGCAGAAATGTCCGAGACGAAACACACTCAATGCAGTTGATCCTCACAGCAAAAAGGTCCTGATACAGAACGTCATGTCGCAAGACCTTTTTGAGGGTTTGCAACGGCAAAGGATTTCTCTCACAGAGGATTTTGATCAGCTGTCCCGACCAGACAAAATCAAAAGGATTTCATGCGTTGTTGGTGCAAAGAGCGGCATTACGGACAGGAGGTTCGATCCAGACCCAACATATGAGCTCACAGCTGACAATGTGATGAAGATGTTGGCCATACACATGAGATTCCGGTGTGGAATTCCAGTCGTCATCATGGGAGAGACTGGCTGTGGAAAGACCAGACTGGTCCGTTTCCTTTGTACTCTGCAGAGGGAGGAAAGACCAGTGGAGAACATGGTACTTGTGAAAGTGCATGGTGGAACTACAGCGGAAATGATCTACAGAAAGGTGAGGGAGGCCGAGGCACTTGCTCACAAGAACCAAAGATCACACAACCTGGACACCATTTTGTTTTTTGACGAAGCAAACACCACAGAGGCCATTTTTGCCATCAAGGAAATCCTGTGTGACCAAACAGTGAAAGGGGAACCTCTGAAGGCCCACAGTGGCTTGAAAATAATAGCTGCCTGCAATCCTTACAGGAAGCATTCCCCTGAGATGGTGGAACGTCTGGAGCGTGCAGGACTTGGATACAGAGTGAAGGCAGATGAAACCGAAGACCGCCTTGGCAAAGTCCCTCTGAGGCAGCTGGTGTACAGAGTTCACCCTCTGCCTCCAAGCATGGCGTCTTTGGTGTGGGATTTTGGCCAACTAAGTGACACCACTGAGCTTTCCTACATCCAACAGATCGTTCAAAAGAAAGTTGCCGACCATCGTTTGCCAGCAGCTTGCCAGAACGTCATTTCAAATGTGCTTGCAGCCTCCCAGAAATACATGAGAAGCCGGAAAAATGAGTGCAGCTTTGTGAGTCTCAGAGATGTGGAGAGGTCCATGAAAGTGCTTGTTTGGTTTTACCAGCATAGCGAGGTTCTGTTCAACAACTACACTCACCTTAGCGAGGACTATAAAACTCTCAAGTGCTTGATTCTTGCTGTTGGAGTCTGCTACTACCCATCTCTGGTGGAAAAAGAGGAGTACCTGGCTGAAATCTGTAGGCACTTTCCCAACCCTTTCCGCTCCTCAGCTGCTTTGCAGGAAGAGATTACATCCTGTCAAGACTTCTTCCTTCAGAACATTCAAACAAGGGAGACCATAGCCAAAAACGTTGCACTCAAGGAAAATGTCTTCCTTATGGTGGTCTGCATAGAGCTCAGGATTCCACTCTTTCTGGTGGGAAAGCCAGGCAGCTCTAAGTCGCTTGCTAAAACGGTGGTTGCTGACGCCATGCAGGGCCAGAGCTCCCACTGTGAACTATTCAAGAACCTCAAGCAGGTTCATATGGTCTCCTTCCAGTGCAGCCCTCACTCCAGTCCAGAGGGTATCATCGGGACATTCAGGAACTGTGCCCGATTCCAGAAGGACAAAAACATGGATGAGTATGTGTCAGTCGTGGTGCTTGATGAGATCGGACTGGCAGAAGATTCTCCTCAGATGCCCCTGAAGACCCTTCATCCTCTCTTGGAGGATGGTTGCATCGACAATGACAGGCCAGATCCACACATGAAGGTTGGCTTCGTTGGCATCTCCAACTGGGCTCTTGACCCAGCAAAGATGAACCGAGGAATATTTGTGTCCAGATGGGATCCGAGCGAGGACGAACTTGTGCAGACTGCCAAAGGAATTTGTTCATCTTCAAACCAAATCCTCCTGAAAATCAAACACCTCTTCCCTTCTTTGGCAGAGGCCTTCTTGAACATCTGTAATGAAACCTCAAAGAACCAGTTCTTCGGTCTGAGGGATTATTACAGCCTTGTCAAAATGCTATTTGCTGCAGTGAAATCCACACAACAAGAGCCAGATGGTGAGCAAGTGGTTGAGGCCATATTACGTAACTTCAGTGGACAGCCAGAGGGTTTTGACCCTGTTATGTTTTTCCAAGAGGTTCTCCAAGACCTTACAGAAGTTCCCAGACCAAGCACCTTGCAAATGGTGAAAAAGAACCTTGATCATGGCACCGATGAGGAGAGCCGCTACCTGCTTTTACTGACCACCAACAATGCAGCTCTGCACATCCTTCAGCAGCAGGTCTTTGCCAAAGGAGACTCTCCACCACCTGAAATTATCTTTGGCTCGGGATTCCCAAAAGACCAGGAGTACGCCCAAATCTGCCGCAATGTCAACCGCGTGAAAACATGCATGGAGACCGGACGCACCGTCATCCTCCTCAACATGCAGAATCTTTACGAAAGCCTGTACGATGCCCTGAACCAGTACTATGTTTACCTCAGTAAGCAGCAATATGTGGATCTCGGTCTTGGCTCCCACAGAGTTAAATGTCGAGTTCATACAAACTTCAGACTGGTCGTAGTGGAGGACCAAAAGAAGGTCTATGAGCACTTCCCTGTGCCCCTCATCAACAGGTTGGAAAAACACAGGGTAGACAGGAGCACTGATCTGGAAGCATGGCAACACAGGGTTCTCCACAAACTGAAGGAGTGGGTGAAGGAATTCTTAGGCGAGGCAATGAAGGATTTCAAGCTGTCCGACATTTTTGTGGGCTTCCATGGTGATGCTTGTGCTAGCGCTCTGTTGCAGGCTCTAGAAAAAAGAGCACAAAAAGCCGGAGACGATCAAATAAGAGAGCCACAACAGGATGAACCAAACAAAACACCCGAGGCCGTCAGACAGAAAGAGGCGATGGAGATGGAGGATGATCCGCCAAGTGATGCGATGGAAGTAGAGATCGCTGACGAAGACCAAGAAATGGAAGCAGTGGAAAAAAATGAGGATGAATCCACTGAGGAACGTGATGTCGCCAAAGTGATGTCAGAAACTGAGGAGATGATGGAGGCAGAGAACGATGCTGGGTCTGTGAGGGAAAACGAGGAAGATGAAGTCTTTGATTTAGCCAAATGCCTCTTGTTGAACTGCGCCACCCCTGACGCTGTGGTGAGACTCAAATACTCCGATTTAGCAAACCAGGAGAAGGAGAAACTCCAGAGATTGTACTTCCAGCAACAGCATCACCACTCACTCCGAGATTTTCTGGAAGATGGCCTGACCGAGCACCAGGAGTCCAGGAGGTTCTTGGAGGTAAGGCACGAAGCTCTAAATTTCATCACAACCCTACGCAGTCTTTACAAATTGCTGACCGCACTGTTTGCTTTATGGTAGATCACGACTTTCTCCAGCTTGCTGACCAGATCTGACGTAAGGGTTGTAGCTCATGCTCTGGGACTTCATACTGACAGGATCCTCCTGCTGTCGCTGCACCAGTTTGACACTGAAGTCTCCTTCTGCAACAAGATACGGTACGAACTCTTCAGCTAACAGCAGCATGGCGTATTTATGTAATTTATGATGTGGTCACAAAATGCCCAAAATGATAAAAGCGTTCAAATCCTTTACTTAAGTAAAATATTTGAATACAAGTAGAAATCCTCTGTGGAAAATCTAATTTAAGGGTACATAGCAGCAAAATGTAGTTAAAGTATTGCAGTAAAAGTCCTGGTGACTGATAGATTTCTACATGTAACATAAATAGATTATTAATAACATCTTAAGCTTGGGAACTCCTGGTTTAATCTGTCACTATGTTGTATTTTAAAAGCTTGTTATATTAGTTTTGAAAAGCTGTCAGATATGGAGGAGAGTAGAATGTAAAGTATTTCCCTCTGAAATGTTGAAGAGTGAAAATATAAAGTAGCAGAAAATGGTAATATTCAAGTAAAGTAAAAGCAGAAGTGCTTGTATGTTGGTATGTTATAATAACTTGAGGGTTAATCTTGTTTTTACTCCTCCATCTGTATCAGGGGCTTCCTTCAGGATGCTGGTCAGTCTCTCCACATCATGTTAATCCAGATGGACCTCGAGGAATCCCACTGCAGTGACGAGCTCATAGCATCAGCAAAGTAAAGCTCACTGTCAGCCTCCTGAACACGTGGTTTTATGCATGCTAAGTGGAATTCCAGGTGTGTTTATGAGTCTCTCTGTCGACAGATACTGCACCATGAATTACTTGATGTCACTGGAGGATCAGACCTGTTGGGTGATTTTCATTGTGAAGGTTTCCAGGATCCCAAGTCTGTCCCAGTACATCGGTTTCCAAGGAGGTGAAGACCAAGTGGAATATACGATCATTATCGTGATGCAGTTATTTGTTTACTACATTAAAACAATGTTTTGTCTTTGGCACCAAAGGAGTCTGGCACTCGGTGCATATCGATGACCTGAGGGATTCAGAGGACATGAGCCTGAACCTGCTGGTTTTCTGTGGAACTCTGATCAGCAGCCTGCTCAAACCTGCACCGTCAGGTAGAAACCTTATGGCATTAGGAGAAGAATTATATTACAAATGCAAGGTTTTTCCTGACTTAGAATGGGGCTGTGCACAACAGTAACGGCAAAGACTCTGTTTGACCTTATTTCATAGAATTCTATGCATTTTTCTGTTACGTCTTGCAGTTTGTTGAACAAACATGTCTGTTATCCTTGAGGAAATGAAACCTCAATTAACAAAACTGGTTTGGCGCTGGCCTAAACCTGTCTTGGTTGTGAAAACTTATCCTTCCAACAGTTCAGCAGTTTTTTTTCTTTAACATTTTATTCCACAAAAAGTACACGTCTACAGCTTTTTAATAATTATACAGTAAGATGTAGTTCTAAAAGGTCAGACTCAGGTCTTAACCCAGTTTTAACCAAGTATGTGGCTGCATTTTGACTCTTTAGTGCAATTTAAGCATCAATGTTTCACTGTAATACAAACATTATTCTTGATCTTCAACAGAAAACCACGAAGACAGTAAAACAGTGACAAGAAAAGACTCAGAAGAAGACAGAAATGTAAGTTGTTGTGTTGTATCTGTGCGGTTGTGTTAATTAAAGCAAAGAATTAAAAGCATATTTATTTTGCATGCAGGTGGACAAAGCCCACCTCCACAGTTTGTCTTTAGTGAGATCTTGCATCCAAAAAGCTGTGGGTTTGCTGAGGGACCCCGACGATGTGACATCGAGAAGCATGCAGAGGATGCAAATCCTTCTGACTCTGCTAGGAACTGGTCCAAAGCACACAGCAGGTGAATACATAAGGAAGATTTTAGTTTAAATATTACCACAGTCCACTTTCATTTTACACTTTCTCCCTTTTACACGCTCTGTGTTGTTACATCTTCACTTGTTTGTGATGCGATCTTTATTACAGCTCACTTTCAGAGGGTGTTGTTGAGTAGACTGGCCGAGGCTTTGGCACAGAGAGAAGAGAGGATGGGAGCTCCTAAAGAGTGGGTGAACATAGAAGCCAAGAAACGCCAGGCTCTGCAAGAGGGAGGCACTCTGAGGTAAAATCTACTTCTAGCATGATCATAGACTTTAACATATTTCAGTCCCTCCAGGATTTCGTGGGTGTTTTTCCAGATTGTTGCTCCTAAAATGCCTGAAGTCGCGGCAGCTTTTCTAAAAAATTGCGATGTTTTAAGCGTATTTGTTGCGGAAGACGGTAAAAAATTGCTAAAAAGTTGCATTTTTTCTTTGTTTTGTATAATTCATTAAAACATTTAAAAGTTTAAAAAGTTAATTTCACATCCTGGCACACGCGTGTTCACACACACACGCTCACAGCTCGTCACGTCAGTTAATGAATCTAACTGACCTTCATTGTTTCAGTGCTGCCACAGATCTGGATGCAACAGCTTCATCACGGTGGTTTGTCTGGTCTGTGGTCCGCTGGTTTCACCCATTCTCCTGATATGTTTACGGTAGAAAAGTGTTTGTCAGTGGATGGTTTTGGTTTGTGTTCCACCTCAATATTCCACGGGGTGAAAACAGTTTAGCTCCGCTTTGGTGAAGAACATCAGGGAATTGTTCTGCAGTAGTTTTTGTTGCATACGTATCTGTATCTTCAAACCATAAACAAGGAAGTGAATCTGGTGACGTACGTGCATTACTGGGGACTGCTGTGATTGGTGGAACTCACGGGAGGCGGGACAAAATTGCGGAAAAGTCACAGTGATTGGACAAAATTGCAAGGTGGCGCAGAATTCATGGAGATTGGTTGAATTAGCGTTTTATCAGTTTGTTTACTGCTTTGTACATTTTGCAGAAGCGCATGAACTTGACCGCGTTGTTTTTTTCTGGTAGACACACTCTGTGGCGCTGTCTTCAGTCCAACGTGACGCCGATCTTGGCCAACATGTTGGAGTTCATGGACCGCTATGGGAATCTGGACCTGCTGTCTGATGACCGGCTCAGTCAGGGGCTCGTACAGCTGTGGTTGGACATCCTGGAAGACTCACAGAGTTTGCACCGAGCACCTTTCCAAAACCCAAGGTACTGTGGACTACATTTTCTGTATACACACCGACAAGTTAAAACATTATGACCACCTACCTATTGTGCTGTCGGGCCTTCAAGTGGTATCAAACAAGCTCTAACCCACTGAGATCTTCAGACCTCTGAAGGTGTCCTGTTACATCCTGTTAGACTTTTTAAGTTCTGTTCGGCTATCTTTAAAAACGTTTGATATATCAAGCTAAAATTTCCCCAGCATCTTTATAAATATCCATATTTTACGCTAAAAAACATTCTGGAAAATCAGAGATAGCCGGGCATAAATTGTTTATTTATGTCTGAATTTAACCACGACTGGGCCAATGTTGGTTTCAATTTGGTTGGTTAGTTGGTTGGTTGGTTGGTTTGTTGGTTGTTTAGCCGGTTGGTTTGGTTGGTCGGTTGGTCGGCTGGTTGTTTGGTTGGTTGGTTGGTTAAATGGTTGATAGGTTGGTTGGTCGTTGGTCGGCTGGTTGGTTGGTTGGTTAGTTGGTTGGTTGGTTGGTTGGTCGATTTGTTGGTTGGTTGGTCGGTTGGTTGGTCGTTGGTTGGTTGTTTGGTATGAAGGTCAGTTGGTTGGTTGGTAGGTTGGTCGGCTGGTTGGTTGGTTGGTTGGTTGGTCAGTCAGTTGGTTGATTAGTTGGTCGTTGGTCTGCTGGTTGGTTGGTTGGTTGGTTGTTTGGTTGGTTGGGCGTTGGTCGGCTGGTTGGTTGGTAGGTTAGTTGGTTGGTTGGTAGGTTGGTCAGTTGGTCGATTGGTTGGTTGGTTGGTCGGTTGGTTGGTCGTTGGTTGACTGGCTGGTTGGTTGGTTGTTTGGTATGTAGGTCAGTTGGTTGGTTGGTAGGTTGGTCGATTGGTTGGTTGGTCGATTGGTTGGTTGGCTGCTTGGTTGGTTGTTTGGTATGTAGGTCAGTTGGTTGGTTGGTAGGTTGGTCGGCTGGTTGGTTGGTTGGTTGGTTGGTCAGTCAGTTGGTTGATTAGTTGGTCGTTGGTCTGCTGGTTGGTTGGTTAATTGGTTGTTTGGTATGTAGGTCAGTTGGTTGGTTGGTAGGTTGGTCGGCTGGTTGGTTGGTCAGTTGGTAGGTTGGTTAGTCAGTCAGTTGGTTGATTAGTTGGTCGGTTTGTTGGTCGTTGGTCGACTGGTTGATTGGTTGGTTGGTTGGTTGGTAGGTCAGTTCGTTGGTTGGTAGGTCAGTTGGTTGGTTGGTAGGTTGGTCGGTTGGTTGGTTGGTCAGTTGGTAGGTTGGTTGGTCAGTCAGTCGGTTGATTGGTTGGTCGATTTGTTGGTCGTTGGTCTGCTGGTTGGTTGTTCGGTTATCATCTAATATATCCCAGGAGTTCAGTTCAGTTCAGTTCAGTTAACTTTATTAGTACCCGTAGGTAGATTTGGTTTGCAGCATTACACAGAGGCTGGCGTTCACACACAACAAGAACAATAATAATTGTAAGATCCACATACAGCAACAAACATAACAGGACCCACAAACTGTAAAACAACAACCACAAGGCTAAAGTTTGTTCAGAGCCACAATGGAGGAGGGGACAAAGCTGTTTCTGAAGCGTTTTGTCCTGCAGTTCGGCACTTGAAGCCTTCGGCCTGAAGGCAGAAGCTGGAACTCATCTGAGAGAGGATGATGTTCTCCCTTTAAAATGTTCTGAGAGATCCGCAGCAGCTGTCTGTTATACAGAAAGTCAATGCTCAACTGTGGATTCCCAATCAGTCTACTAGACCATGTAATAATCTGACTCAGTCTGTTTTTATCTTTGACAGTCAGACTTCCAAACCATGCCACCAAAGAAAAACACAGCACAGACTCTATAAAAGCACGATAGAACAAGGTGAGCATGGATGGACCAATATGAAATCGAGACAGTCTCCGGAGGCAGTAGAGACGCTGGTGTCCCTTCCTACACACAGCCTCACAATTTGCCTCAAAGTTGAGGGAGCTGTCTATAATGGTCCCCAAATATTTATACTGTGAAACCAGTTCAACCTTCACATGTGCACTGCTGTTAGCAGATAATCAAAGTCGTTCATTTTTTTCTATGAGTGGTCCTGACATTTTTGGTTTAGTGAATTTAACCAACAAAAATCTGAAGCTTTCCTTGATTATTCTGTTTTCTAGCGATTCAGACCAGGAGGTTCCTGTGCAGCACTACTTCACACTGGACGGTGAAGAACACTCCTGCTCTGCTCCGTTCAGCTGGCTCATCAGAATCCACCTGGAGAGTCTGTGGGAAGAGTCCGAATTCATGCCGGGTTAGTTACTGAATGTTTAAACTCAATCAGATCACTTATGGTGGTAAATAGAGCACTTTACTAACGCTGATTTTATTTTCTTCAGTTACAAAAGCCGGCGGCTCAGAGAGGATTCTGCAGTTTGTGAGCACCTTCAACAACAGCAGGTTGGGCGGTCACTTCCAGAACCTCTCAGAGGGGCAGCGATCGGAGTACGGACGCCTCTATCTGCAAGACTTTGTGCTGCTTTCTCTGAAGATCAAGTCGAAGGACGAACTCAAAGTATAGACATTGTTATTTTTATTTAGGTGAAACTTAAACGTGTAATTTGTACAAGTTGTCTGTTGAAAATCTTTACATAATCAAGAACGAAAACTTTGGCGACCCCACAGAGCTTTTAATAAGCCCAAAGGAAAATCACCAGCACTGAAGTGATAAGAAGTGGGACCAGTTTTGTAAAGCAAAACAAGCATAACAGACATTTTCGTTGATGAAAATGGTCAGAAATATCAAGAAAACACATAGATTTCTGATAAAAATACTGTAACACAGACTTATTATTATATAGTCACCTCCCAAAGACCAGTCAGAGCAGGAAAACCCTGTAAGAGGATTTTATGCTGTACGTTTAACTGCCTTCGCTAATTATCTGCTTCATATCACCATATATCGATTGTTGCTTTACTTCTCTAAACTATTCATCCTGTTTTTATTGGTTTATCTTCTGTGCTGATTTTACATGCTGTTGTTTTAATGCCTAATTTGACATCCGGCCAAGAGACAGCAGTCGAAAATTAGCTTGTTTTGCTAACACTAGCATTGTCTGTACGTGTCATTTGCAGGTGTTCACCAGGGCCTTGCTGAGCTGCGTATCTGATCTACAGACGTCGATGGGCGTCAACGCCGATCTCTCTCCTGCTTGGATAACGGCAGCTGCAAAACATTTCGCTTCCAGACTGGACACCCTCGGACACATCTTTCTGCTGCAGCCTCAGCTAACCGCCGCCGTGTGTCAGCGAGGGTCGAAGAGGGAAACGCAAGAAATGGTGACGACTTTATAAACATGATTTAAAATCCTTAGAAGTTTGTGTAACTGCTGCATTTCTTTATTGGAATATGTGAATGCATTAATACAGAGAGCACAGACCTAATGACCCTGAGCGTGATGTGCTTTATTTTGGCAGGTGGAGGACATTTTAGCTCTGGGTATGTGTGTTGAACAGACCAAACTGCTGACTGTAACATCCCCACACGAGTGCCAGTCCTTCGTGAGCAGAGTGGAGTTACTGCAGCCGTGCTTAGACAGAGCGTTTGCTCAGAAATACAGCGCCCTCTGCAGCCCTGGCTGTCTGCAACACCTGGACTCCATCAGGTGAGTCTGGCAGGATGTAGAAAAATAAAAGTTTTCTGTGTTTCTTGGGTTTACTTATAATCTCTTCTGGTGTCTCAGATCGCTGTGGCATGGGATCCTGGTTGTTGCGTCTTTCATCCAGCACGTGGTTTTTAAAGTTAAGCAGGATGACTTGAGACTGAAAGAACTGGCTCTGAAACACTGCAACCTTCACCTGAACGTGTGTACAAATGTTTTACGCCTCTGTTTTACTTTGAAATTACTCAGCAAAGTTTCTCAATCCTAAACTGGATTTCCCAACAGATAATTTTATTATTATTATTACTCTTTATTTCAGACACATTATTGTTTGGTCCATATACACACACACACACACACACACAAAAAAAAAAAAAAAAAAAAAAAATAAAAATAGCACCTCTGCTCATTTGCCCTGAAGTTTGATGCATGTTTTTTAGAAATATTGACAGCTCAGCTTGAGCAAATTGAAAACAAGTCAAACATAGTGGTAAATTTCTCAAAAGTTGACGTTTGAGTGGAAAAACTAGATTGCTTTTCCAGCTTAAATTGCAGAATAACTTTTGAAATCATTTGCAGCTTTCTTACAGCTGCTATCTTGTAGTTTCCGCATCTTGCATCCCAGCTGTGACTGCAGGTTCTCAGGTCTCACAGTGCATTTGCACCTGGTAAAACTGGATTACTAGATCTAACGTGCTGAGCAACTGGTCGTTGGCAGCTGGTTGCGTCTGAAAGGAGAAGGAGGATGTGTTAGTTTCCAGGACTGTAGTGTTGTAACAAACAGCGGTGCTGTTGCAGCAGTTTGTGAAACATTTCAACATGGGTCAGTTGGCTGCCAAGTATCACTTCTGAAACCTTTACAGTTTAAGAGACATTAGAAACTTACAGAAGTCATTATTTAAAACTGATATCAACAAACTGTTTTCAAGCTAACACAGCCAAGACATACTTGTCATTTTAAAAGCAGATCCATGATTCTAGCAGTTAGCATGTGTCGGTATTGGCCATGTGGATTGACTAATTTGATGTATTTGCTATAGCACCCCCTTGTGATAGTAGTTTGAATCGGTTTGCTCACACTTACAGACGTTTATTAGCCAAACACGGAACAGTTACACAGGATATCTCAAATCCAGCACATGGACAGTGTTTGGGATCCTCCAGACATGATGTGAACAAGGTTTGGTGACGATCGGCTGAAATATGTAGGAGAGAGAAGCAAAAGTATTTCTAGTATAAAATTCAACATGAAGAAACTGTAGGAATAATAATGAAGAGCAAAGATAACACAAACAATGACTTGTTTTCTGTTTTCTAACAGCTGATGCAGGAATCTCCTGACATCAGAAGTGTGGACACGCTGCGGCAGCTGATCCGAATCCTCAATTCATTCCACGATGAGTGTATCAGCAGAGATCTGAGGTCAGTATGTGTTTGTATTCTAGACTTTTTATTTGATTAAAACATCTGGACTCATTCAAATAAACTAAATTGTGATTTAATTTAGTGTAAAGTTGCCTTGGTGTTTAATTTCTGATCTTTTCATTCTTATGTTGCAGTGCTATGATTCATCTCTCTCTGTTGTTTTCTGTAAAGGTTTGGTATTTCCTGCCTGATTTGCCTGACGGAGATCCACGATCCGTGCGTCCTGCCCTGCCAACACGTCTTCTGCCTGCCGTGTCTCCAGCACTGCTTTCAGTCTAACAGGCGTTCGTGCCCCGCATGCAGACACAACCTTCCAGCCGACTTCAATCCAGCCGTTTCTCCCACCGTCGAGTGAGTTGGGAAAAATAATACCCAGCATCATGCAAGTCTTTAAATCAAAATTCATTTTTGGACTGTGAAATTTAAAACTTCATGTCCAAACCTGAATAATTTCCCGTGTTGTGTGTGAATTATTTAATTTCTTTGCTCTCTCACGATGTCTTGTGTCTTTTTTTGTATGGATAGTACCGAAAACCAGTAATTTTTTGTTTGTTGTGACTGATCGTATTAAGATAACTGATAATATTCACGTCGCACATACAAAAAGGAAATTAAATATGTATAATTTTAGTTTAAAGCTTGTTTTCTAATACAATACCCAGTGTTTAAAGAGCCTTCATCATCCTGAAGGCAAAGAAGACTTTCATTTATTGTAAACTGGTTTTTAATAACCTTAATGTTTTTTTTTATTGGTGTCAGTAACCTTTTTTTTTTATAAATTCTATTTACTACATTTTTAGTTTTTTCATAAACAAGTACATAAACATTATACAAAGAACAAACTGTAAAGATACAACAACAATAACAGTGCTGCGAGACTGGTCCATACAATAAAGGTATGTGGCATTAATAGCACAGTGAAATGATGCACAACACTTGTGCATTAGTCCATATTTTAATCTAATTTAAATCCAAATTATAATCGAGTCCCAAAAGTTCCAACGGCTTCCTCCATTTCTACAGAAGACGAGTCCTTCCACTGATACAGTGTCCAGGTTTTTCCAGAGTCACAACCTCTGAGATCAAAAATTTCCACACAGAGATGGAAGGAGGGTCCTCTCCAACCCACTTCACCATTATGGCTTTTCTTGCTCGCATTAAAAGCGACTGAATTGCATTTTCATTGTCTTTAAGAAAGGCAGGGATCTTCCCAAGCAGACACAAGTGGATTTGCTGAGACCTGTTGACTTGTTGCTTTACTAACACTTAAACATAACCTTAATGTATTTGTTATAAACTGATTAATGAGACCACAGCTCCACATTAACACAAGGCTGAGGCTGACTGTTACTTTAGGAAGTGTTATGTTATCCATGCTGCCGTTTTAGCCTCACAGTTTCCTTCTTCAGTAAATCTTTGCTCCTCTCTGTTCAGGGCGTCACTGCAGCAGCAGGCCGCCGTCAGACGCTGCTGTAACTCCTTCTTCCTGGACGTGGTGTCCAGGTTCTGCCTGTCGGAGGGCCGGACGCCCGGAGAGGGAGTGGTGGAGCTCCTCTTCTCTTTACTGGTCTCTGCCAACGGTCAGTGAGGCACAGCTAGTCAGTGATAGTAACCGATGATGCTGAGATAAGGAGGGTTCACCTCTTGTTTCTGTGACACAGGAGACGTATACAGGACCAGAGAGCTGTCTCCCTTCCTGGAGTGTGTCGATAACAGCCCGGTGGTTCGGTCTGTGCTTCCAAAACTGCTGCTGCAGTACAGGTGAGGGAGGAGGATTCACTGATCCCAACCACAATGAGGAAATAAAAGTTTATCAAGGGTCCATTTGAAAATATGTTAAAACAGAACATGAAAGGATGAGTAATAGTCGCTGCTTAAGGGTGGCTTGTCTCGTCTCATATCAAGGACTACCTGGAGTAGCTGAAAAGACGAAACCAAGCTGTAATATAATCAGTTAATCAAGATGCTAAACCCTCTCAGCTCAAAGCAATTTCTCCTTAGCTCCTAGCTCATTTTTTCACTGCAGTGTAAAGTCCTGCACCTCTATGGAAACAGAACAACCATGAAGAAGGAGAGAGAACTCAGACATGTGCTCTGTGTAATAAGACGAAGTTTGAACGCCATAACAGATGATTAAGTCAGGGATAGTCGGAAAGCTGAAAATCTGATCGCTCCTTCTGTTTTTACAGTTTCTGATAAATGGTGTAATTTTGGCAATTTAAAAACAAAAAAACAAAAAAAAAACCATCCCTTTCAAATTAACCGTCTGTGGATTTTTGGGTTCGGACACTTAAATGGAAAACAGTCAGAGGGAAACTGCTATGGATGAGATGGTTAAACAGGACTGAGGCTGGAATCGTGGTGTTAAAATGCTTTTCTGTGAACTGTGTTTTGGTTGACTGTCCTGTGTCTCTCAGTTTCGACCAGGCGAAGGCTCACATTCAGACCTACCTGAAGAATCTGCAGGAAAACCTTCTAGACAAAGAAGACCACACCGAGCTCTACCTGCTGTTTGTCAACTGCTTCCAGGTGAAACATACCAACATCCTCTCCCCATCTGCACTAAGATCATCGTCTTAGCTGGTTATTTAAGTCACTGTCATGTCAGTATTTCATTCATATCCTTTATTTAACCAGTTAAAAAAAAAAAACTCATTGAGATTTAAAACCTCTTTTTCAAGAGTGACCTGGCCAAGACGGCAGCCTAAAACAGATCACAATAAAGTCACAAAACACAAATAAAGTACGGTCACAGTTTGACACGCTACAGAAAAACCAGAGCGATTACTCAGAGCAACCACAAGACCCAATAGAGCTTATTTCTCTGTCTTTTATAATTGCCTTGAATTCCCCCAGAGTTACAAGGTGTGTCAACTTCAAGTCCTTCTGCACGTCATTCCAGGTAGACGGGGCAGAAAATTTAAAAGCCTTTTTGCCCAGTTCAGTTCCGACTCTTGGGACCTGCAACTGTATGATGTCCTGAGAACGCAGGCTGAGGTTTCTACACATGTCTAAACACAAATATGTAGGCAGAAGTCCAAGAATAGACTTATAAATAAAAGTCAGCCAGTGAGAGAGTCTACGAGCATACAAAGATGGACATGATAGCTGCAACCAGTAATAAAACGCAAAGCACAGTGGTAGACAGCATGCAATTTCTTTGAAAACTGATCAGGAGCGTTCATAAAAAGCAGGTCTCCATAGTCCAACAAGGGTAAAAAAGCTGTGGTGATCAAATGTTTTCTGACTTGCAGTGAAAAACATGATTTATTTCTAGAAAAGAAGCCCAGTTTCAGTTTCAGCCTAGAAACAAGTTTATCAATGTGCCGTTTAAAGGACAGGTTCTCATCAATCTTACAAGTGTCTGTAAGATGTGACCATTTCAATTTCAACCCCATGAACAGTCAGCAACCTAGGAAGGTGAGATGGAAGCTGCTTGCCATTTGAAAATAGCATGATCTTTGATTTATCTGCATTCAGGACTAACTTGAGTTGAGTCAAACGGGACTGAACAGTATCAAAGGCTGACTGCAAGGACTCGAGGGATTTTAAAGCTGAAGAAGATGAACAATAAATTACTGTATCATCAGCATAAACCCTATTTACCTGTATTCAGCAGAAAGCAGCTAAAGCTTTGGAAGCTGTAGCTGACAGTTTATTTATTCCAAAGAAATGGTTGTTAGTGCTTGTAGAAATTCACCTCTTTGGCTTTAAAACTAAGTGTGTATTTTTCTTCAGGACTCTCTGTTGTGCTCGAAAGCAAGAGAGGTGGAGCAGAGTGGAGAACAGCAAACAGAAATCAGATTCCTGAGTCGGATCGCCAGGAAACAGACTCCAGACAGACAAGAGGATCCGGCAGAGTTTCTGCTCAACACGGCCAGACTGAGAATATGTCTGAACTCTGCTTCCAGGCTGCTGGAGGAAGCAGTTCAAGGTGTGTTTGACTGTAACACACATGTGGTATCTGAGCCTCAAATGTCTCATATTGTCGGATCCCATAAGGTGGAATTCAATCACAGTTTCATTCTGTTTCCGTTTGAAATGTGTTCAAAGGTGCAGCGGTGGAGGCCGGTCAGTTCCTCCAGCAGGTGGAGGCTGTGTGTGAGTACAGCGGAAATGACTGGTTCAGGGTTTACCTGCTGCGAGCGCTTCACAGGCGCTCAGGTATCGACTGCATACTGTCGCTGATGAACAGCCCGGCCTGCTGGTGGATCTTCCCTCCAGAGCTGCTCCGACTGCAGGTAAAAATATGGAAAGATACGGCGAGGAAAAAGAAATGGGAGAGTTTTTCTTCCAGTTGCTGCAGCACAGATAAAAATTCTCCCCTTTAAGAGAAAGAAGTCATTTTATTTTGAAAGCAAGGAAGTAAAGAGAATATACAGCAGAGGAGCTGCATCACTGCTTCTCCTGTGTTCTTATAAAAGAGGGTTTCTATTGTTGAGGATGTTCTTCTGAAAAAAGCACAATATATTATAAAAATATTTCACCAGACAAAAACAGTTATTGTCTGTTTCACTATCTTCATATATTGGATTCTCATCTTCAGAGCCTCAACTTGGATTTTTTTTTTTTTGTTACCATCCATTTTTATTAATTGTCTGGATTAATGGATTAATCAGTGGACTATATCAGTGGTTCTTAACTGGTCCAGCCTCAGGATCCACTCTGTCTCTATTAATGACAGTCGCAACCCAAATTGTTGAAGTTTTCTGTTCCTGTTAACAAATTGAGGTGTATTTGGGTGAAGTCTCAACGCGTTTTGATACAACTTGGGAAAATTTGGGCTTATTTTTTGCTCATTTTGGTATTTTTGGATGCTTTTGCCAAGTTTTGGAGCATATTTTGTCCCATTTTGACAGATTCTGAGCACATTTTGGTTCATTTTTGACACATTTTAGCATAAATTTCTCCAATAAGCTGGCAGAGACAAATCTAGAGGTTAATAGTGGGCAACTACTGGTGTCACCACCACTAAATATCCTGCTATTGAAAGCAAACTGTGTTATAAGAAACGTCCTTTAAAATAAAAGACTTTATACCACTACTTTTTTGGGGGGGTTCATGCTTCTGTGACCCTCTAAAAATGGCTTCACGACCCACTTTTGGGTCCCGACCGACCAGTTGAGAACCAGTGGACTATAAGATGCATGTAAACCCAAAGATATTTAATTTACTATCATACAAAACTAGGAAAATACTGAAAAAATGAGTTAATGGAACCAGACTTTTCCAAAATAATTGCCAGTTAATTTTCTGTCAATCAGCTAATTGATTAAACCACGTTCACCTAATGCTGTCAGCTACTTATCAACTAGCTAACCAGTTCAAAACATGGAACTTATATGTCATTTCAGTAATTAAAATGGAGCAGAAGGGCAGTAACAGACAGCATTTTTTAACTAAAAAAGTCCTCATAGAGCTCAGACCTCCTCCAAGCAGCTCATTTCCACCCATGTTGGGATTTACACCCAGAAATAATCGTCCCAGGATTGTTTTATCTCCATTATCAGACTCCTTGACCCAGAAAACAAACCCTTAGCATCTGGATTCACATTGATATCATCATTAGTTCAATAGTTCTTCACCAGAATCTCTTTCTGGGTAATGGTGGTTTCTTCTGGATCCAGCTCCATAGCTGTTGATTCTACAACAGATCTGTTGGATCCTCCTGATTCAGCAGAGTCTCAGCTACATGTTGGTGTTGGCTGCATGTCTGGATCTTCATCTGTTACCGTACAGTGATGACCATTCCACAGGCCCTCTAGGTTTTCCTGTTCTGGATCCTAGTATCCGGAATGTTTCCCAGATCCAGATTAAACTTTGACATGTTGTAGAAATTACCGGAACTGATCCTGTATTTTTACCAAGCAGCCTGGACATTTGTTGTGGAGTTACTGCACATATTCATGCTCATTGCCCTATCTCCCAATGCTAAAGAATCCTGGAGAACATTCCTGGATCCAGACGGTGATCCGGATCAACACCAAGATCTAATCATCTGTTCCTCGTCCCATTATCCACCTTTCCTGAACATTTCATCCAAATCCATTCAGAACTTTTCATGTGAAGTTGCTAACAGACAGACAAACAGATAAACGCCGGCAAACCCATGACCTCCTTGGCCGAGGTAATTAACCAACACTATTTTGAAATCAACTCTGAAGGCAGCTGTGTGAAGAAACCAGGATCCCTGCAGTGCTCAAGAACAAGCCGCAGCTTGTAGCTTTGCAAAGAGGAGCTTTTAATTAATGTATTTTTTAAACTAACGCTAAAACGTTCTTGTCTCTCAAAGAGGATGATTCCAACCAACGTGGATCCGTTCCTCTGCTGCGGGACGACTTACAGAACCATGAGGGACGCTGTGGCTCGGGTCCTACTGGAGAACAAATCCGACAACTTCCTGACAGAACTGCAGGTGAGAGAAACTCCAGAGCTCATTAGGATGTTCGGTTCACATGGTTCATGTTGACTCGACCCAGTTTAGAAGAGAGAAGCCTGTAGATGCTGTCATGTCTGATAATGACCCCGGACCATGGGTTCTATATGTTTTCATGCCGTTTAGTTCTTCCACTCCACGACGTATCAGAGGGAAATAATGTACTGCTTCCTTTACACAGTTATCTGACAGCTTTACAACAGCTACTTAACAAATTCCTTTTTTTCAGAAACACAAAAAGAACTTCTAATAAATCACACTACTAATAGTACAGCTGAAACTCTGACTTTCTCAATCAATGGCGGCTATTTTGGTCATTTTTTAAATCACCTATCTGTCATTTTTCTCTATATTTACCAAAAAGTCAATAGAGAAGGTTATCAGTTGTGTCATTGGTTTCAATCAGATGCAAAATACTTCAAAATGAGCTTCAACAGTAAAGTCCTGCATATGTAGTAGTAATCTAATGATAATGATATTGTTTATCACAGTGTAACAGTGACAGGGGACAAAAAATATAAAAAATAAAACTCTAAAAGTGCAATAAGCAATAAAAACAATAGAAAGATGTTGTATAAATCATACGATAACATAAAATACAAAATATAATAAAACTTCAATATGAGTAGCATCTGTTTTTTTGTAATAAAGGACGTTTCCAAGTAATTTCATCACCTCTTGTAACTTCACCGTTGAAGACGTAAGTTTCCTGAAAGAGAAAGCCAACGCTGGTTTGATTAAAGATTTAGTTTTAAAGTAAAAGGGTAAAATGAAATTCAGGACAACGCCAGTTTATTTAAAATTAATGCAATTTAATCCGCCAAAACAGAACCTGAGATTTTACCATCAGTAAAAAAAAAGAACAGCGAGTCAGTTTGGTGTTTTGTACGGAAGCCCTAAGCGGCCATGGTCCAACTTAACTTTTTCGCTACATTTTCTCGAGAAAACGAGATAATTTTCCTTAATTTTCCGGTGAGGTACAAAATGAAAAAACCCTCCAGACCAGAAGGAGCTCTGCCACCGCTGCACACTACCGACTGAGAGTTCGTTAAAGTTGGAAAGATGTTCACAGATTCAGACTTCCAGCATCAATAACTCATTAGAGACACGTTGTCAAATCATAATCGATGCCTCTTTCCATCGTTGTCAGGTAGACAATGAGCTACAAGCCCAGCTTTATCAACAGTAGCTGTCTTTCAAGCTGCACAAATAACACTGGTGTCTATGAGCAGCCGGCTGGGAGATGAGTGTCCAGGGACCGTCTGTAAATTACAAAACTGCTGCAACAGCGAAGAGAAACACGACACAGATATTCAATAACTTCACTCTACTGTACTGTAGTGTCACCAGAATCACTGCAGACATCAACTGAAACTACAGTTGTTTATGATTTGACAACGTGTCACTAATGAGTTATTGACGCTGGAAGTCTGAATCTGTGAACATCTTTCCAACTTTAACGAACTCTCAGTCGGTAGTGTGCAGCGGTGGCAGAGCTCCTTCTGGTCTGGAGGGTTGGTTTCACTTTGTACCTCACCGAAAAATTAAGTGGTTATAACGAGAAAACAGAGCGAAAAAATTAAGTTGGACCATGGCCGCTTAGGGCTTCCGTAGTTTTGCCTGGTGTCCTCTGTTGGTTAAATTGAATATAAAGTAAAATGCACTTTGGTCTGTATTATTCTTTGGGTTATAACCTCGACTTAAACAGATTATTTTCTCATGGAAGATGTAGAAATAGTTAAAACATTTGGACATTTCGTTGTACATGCTTCTGTGTGTTGTGTAATTTCCTCTACAAAATAAATCTAAAATTCAAATTCAATATATCAACTTCTAACTACCTAAACTGCTTTTAAATGCTAATCCTCTTACTGCGTCTAAAACTGCACTATAATAAGAAAATCGACTTAGCTGGAGTGAACATCTGTCTTTGTCTTTCGTTCACTTACATGTAACTTTTGTGTTTTCTCTGCAGAAGCTGAGAGGTTCCCAGATCAGCCTCGTTGCCATGGCGCTGTTCAGGCACGTCACCTGCCGCTACAGGTCACCTGACCCCAACCTGCGTCCGTCCACACAGGTGAGCCGACTCTACAATCCTCTTCTGTCATGTTGGATATTTCACTGTCGCTGCTGCAGGTTAAAAGACGTCTCGATTGGAAACTGAAATGTTTTGTAGGTTATGTCATGATGTTAACGGTTGTTTAGATTTTAGTGTTTTATTTACGTATTTCTACATGCAGGATCTGCCCCATACTAATAGAACAATTACAGTTGTGCAGAATTTACCCTAAATGTCTAAGAATGTTGATATTTCAGTCAAATTTAGCTCAGTTTAGCTTAGATATCTCCTAATTTTAGGTTGTGTTTACCTTTATTGTCATTTCCAAAGTAAATACCAGCACAAAAAATAAAGGTTTGACATTTAAAGGCTTTTTTCTAAACCGAGTAGCTGATAAATGTCATAAAATATTTATTTCGCGCTGTTGGAATGAACTCTAGTATCTGACTTTAGCATAAACTAAACTATTATAATGTCTGTTTCATTCCAAACAGTGCAGAAAAAAACTAAACATGCTCCTGTTTCAGTTTCCTTCCTTATTTGTGTTAATAAGCTGCTTCGTAAATTCATTCTTTTATTAAACACATTTAAATATACGACTGAACTTCAGCTGTATTGAATGAAATCACATTGATTTCACTGGAGTCAGAGGTGGCAGTTACTACCTTTACAGTTTCAGAATATTTGCTGCTGATTTTCTCACAGGAGACGTCGAGACTGGAAGCACTCCTCAGAAACATCCAGTCGAGGGAGTTCAGGGAGTTCTGCTCTTCGCTTCTGAAGAATCGCGTCGGCGGACCGGACTCGCGTCTGCAAATGGGCCCGAATCTGTCGACTCAGAGGCAAACCCTCCTGGAGCTGCTGGTCCACCTGGACTCGGTGCTGCTCGGTGGAAATCCTCTGCTGGCTCCTCTTCGTCAGATCGCCTTCCAGCCGCAGAACGTCCCGGTGAGACTCTCAATCTACGGATTTTACACATGAATGTTGTTTTATGTTTCTTAAAGCGCAGCAGAGCCTTAGAAAGTCTTAAAAGATCTTTGTCTCCCCCTTCTGGCAGTGAGAGTAATTACACAAACACTGCTGTCTCTTTTTTTAATGATCCTTCCTCTGAGGTTTCTTTTACATCTGCAGCATCAGAAACTTCTCCTGGAAGCTTCTGGAATTTTAATAATGTTTAATAATTGCAAAGTTTTCCCACCATAATGTGTGAAATTCAGTTTTACTGCCGATGCATCAAGGTCAATGCATCATCTTGCAGTTTTAAAGAAATGACTCCTATTTTCATGAAATCCAGCGTCTTAGTTTTTGCGTAATCCTGCTCACAGACGGGCAAACAAACAGCGAAGGAACCACGCGTCACACCTTAGCGAGGAAAAATTCCCTAAATCTCAACGCAGCACTGCGGTAAAAAATACAAAATGCAAGATACAGAATTACAGTATAAATACATCGGCACAATAAAGCACCAGTCGGCATAAATTAAATAATAAAAGCGCAAAAAAAAAGCCATTTTACATTAAAGAAAAATAGCAAAAAAGAATGAGAATGAAAGAAAATAGAGAGTAAAGCCATAAAAACAAGGGCAAATCATTATAAAATAATAATCAGTAAATAAATAAATATAATAATTAGTGCTGTCAAAAATATCGCGTTATTAACGCGTTAACGCAAATCAATTTTAACGGCGTCAATTTTTTTATCGCGAGATTAACGCGGGCGGGGGTGGGTAAGACGGGGGCATGGTTGGCGAAGTCGAGGGCGAGGTGTTCGCCGTCGGAGTCCGACAGGATCTCCTGCTGGTGGTGGTACAGCAGCAATATTCTCGCTCGCCTTTCTGTCGGCTCCTTTTCCCCGTCCCGAACCGTGTGCCGCTGATCCAGATGCTCCGCCAGGTGACGGCGGCCTGGGGTGCGCGCGTGAAGATTGACAAGACCAAAGTTTTCTGTGTGTGTTGTCAGAGTGAACTGAGTTATCATCGTAGTTTATCCAGTCTGTAATACTACTTGATGGCCAAACACAGCTGACGCGAATTCTCCGCCTCCTCCTCATATAAAATGATATTTCAAGGGACATTTAGAACAGATAAAAAATGTGCGATTAATTTGCGATTAATCGCGAGTTAACTATGACATTCATGCGATTAATCGCGATCAAAAATTTTAATCGATTGACAGCACTAATAATAATAATATATTAACAAAAACTAAATATTCAAGGAGAATAAAGTAGCTGAATAAAATAAAATAAAATAGGCGACGTTACATTAAAGCACGTCTGTAAAAAGCCTGATTTAAAAGAAAATGTTGTTTAAAGGGGGTTAAATGTCTTCCTTTTTCCTCCCAGAACTCCTTCCTGCCAACGATGCCCGATGACCACTCAGCTGAAGCCAGACAGTGGTTGAGAGAGAAGAAACTTGTACAGTACAGTGAGTATTTCACATTATAAAGCTTGTTATTAGTGTTTTTATTGGTGCTTTAATTAAATTTAAAGTCTCTTTCATCATTTTCAGCCTGTGCCAATGGACATGTGTGCTTTGTGGGAGGGGTATGTACCTTTGTTAACATCACACACTGAGAATGAACTTTAAAAACGTGTATTGATATGTTATATGTTGTTGCACAGTGTGGAAAACCAGTGGTTAGATCCACATGTCCAGACTGTGGGCTTCCGATTGGTGGAGACAATTATGTTCCAGTGGCCGGGTTTACTCAGCAAACAGCACAGAGGTAGTAGTAAGTTGGTTAAGCAGCTTTGTGAGATTCAGTCAAATATCTGTGTTTGATTTAATCTGTTTCAAATGTCAGAGATCAGACTCGGACCGGACACGTCCTCGGAGAAGCTGACCGGAGGTCTGAAGCTCCTGAGAGACAGATGACTTACGCTCAGTCCTGCATCCTGAGGCTGTTAACTCACCTCGCCATGCTTCAGGGCGCCACGAGAAATCAGAGAGTGAGACTCCCCCTTTACTTTTTTTTTTTGGTGTGTGTGTCTGCATTTATACTCATCGTTTAACACCACAGGCGAGACGAGACGAACAGGGAGGGTATAGACAGGCAGTGGTATATGAATCCTATAAGAGTGCTGTAAAATGCCGTGTTATTCCCAACAACCGATCCCACATCTGAAAACTAGAAACAAATAATCAACACAGAAACAAATTGGACACCAGAAGTCTTGAGAGTATACAGAGTTAGGACCCCAGAGGACAGGAGTAAAGGAAGAATGTATAGAGGGCGTGAGTTTAGTGCAAAATCTGAAGAGTGACTCCGCACAATCGGGCGGGTCCCATCAGTTCTCAGCAAGGGGACTCGGCAGGAGTTGGTAAGCCCTGAACAAACGTGCATGTGTGTCGAAGCCCAGAGTGACTACCGCGAGTCAGCAGGGCCAGGCCGGCCAAGAGCCCCCACACCCCAGGCCGGGGAGCATCCAGGAGGTATCACCCAGAAGACCATCACCCACCCTACCCCCCGCCCACACCCCACCCAACCCGCCCACCTCCGAGGAGGCAGGAGGCCCCCTGCAGCCCAAGAGGCCAGACACAGGGGCAAAGCGCCCCACCGTAGGGAAGGCCGCCAGCCCCACCCCAAGCAGACCGCCACCGGGAGCCAGCCAGAGGAGACCAAGGCCGGGCCCAGACGCAGGCCCAGAGAACGTGAGCAAGCGGGGAGTCAGCACCGCCAACTGGAAGGCGCCCCGCATACCCTCACCATCAGGCCCCGAGGAAGCACAGTGGACCCACAGACCCCGCCCCGAGAGACGTGCCCCAACCCCAACCAGAGCTTAGCCACTACTCGCAGCCGGCCAGCACCACGGCCACGGCAACCGACAGGAAGGTAAATCCAGCCCCCAACCCAACAAGAGCCACAGCATCAGAGGACCCGCCAGACACGCAGGAGATCCCCCTCCCCAGACCATCACCTCCAGACCCTGGGGAACCCCAAGCCAAGGTGACCCAGACATTGGTCCACCCCCAACTGCCCCAGACCTGGAGGGGGCCAGACCCCACCAGCAATGCCATAGGAGTGAAAAGCCGCCGTTGTATCCCTATTACCGAGTTTACTCGATCCTTGAGACTCCACCTTCATCTGAATCTGATTTTATGTTTTAATAGAGCATCATGTGATAATACACCTGTGTTGTTTGTTTGGTTGTAGAGCGTTGAAAACATGATCCATCCCAGACCGTACGATGTCTTCACCTTCCTGTGGAGCCACCTTGAAAAGGACATGAAGGTTCTGGGTCAGACTCTGGATAAGAACATGGACGACACGGCGGTTACAGTTCACCTGATCCTGACGAGGTTCACCTCAGGTAGCGCTCACTTCACGACCTTCACGTCTCTGACTCCGCTGGAGAAAACACTAACTCTGCTGAATGTTAATGAAGGTTCCCGCGGTGGAGGAGCCGAGCTGTCCTCCAGACAAGGACGGCAGCAGTGGGAGAAGCTCGTCTGCGACTCTGGCATCAACCCAGTTCTTCAAGTAAGCAGTGCAATGTTTGGAGAAGTCTGGAACTAAGATAAGACACAACTTTGTTAATCCTGAAGGAAATTCAGTGGCCAGATATCGCTCAAGAAATTAAAACAATTATATAACATGAGAATAAATGTGGTGTCTAATAGTAAAACAATAAAATATAAGTCTGACACATTACTGAAAATAGCACTAAGGAAGCTAAATTAAGACTAGAATAGAAAAGTAGTAAGTATACACATGATAATGAAACTGAAATATTATGCATGAGGTGTTATCGCAAATGAAATTGAATTATTACACATGATAATAATAATGATAATCATCTAACCTTTACTGATCCCCTTGGGGAAATGCTTTCTCTGCATTTGACCCATCCTATTCATAGATAGCCCCTTGACGCCTGAATTTATTTACAATTATATAAAAACAATAATTTTATGTGTTTTGATTTCAAGTTGATGTTAAATTAAGTGGAGATTGTTAATTTGTCTACAGCACATATAGTAGATATAGAGGTGTAATGCAACAGACATTAATAGTAATTTTTTTTTATTGATGCCACAAATGCCATTCAAACCGGTCCTAAGAGAAACCAGTGCTTGCAAAAGGTTCCTAGGTATGTATTGAATATACACGAACCAGCATCAGGGGAATGCATACGCTATCTGGGCTGCAGCGGTACGTTGCAAATTTGCGACAACCGGCGTTAAGGGGTTAACCTTAACTATACGTACTAGGACCAGTCAGGGGTTAAGGGCCTTGCTCATGGGCCCACAGTGACTGGGACAATCGGTCGCTCCCACTCTCCAACCTCAACCTCTCACTGGTCCGGGGACTCGAACCAGCGACCCACCGGTTGCAAGTTCGCTTCACAAACCACTGGGCCACCACTGATGAAGATAAAGATGAAACATTCCACATTTCAGACATAATAATGAAGTGTTGCACATGAAAATGAAATATTACATATGATAAAGAAATATTGACAATGAAATTCAAATATTCCACTGAAAAAGATTAAATGTTACACAGGAAACTGACATATTACACAAGAAATGTTGCAAATGAAATTGAAATATTACACATTATAAGGACATTTTGCTGTTGAGATTAAAATACTGCACATGAAATTGAATCATTACACGTGAATAAGAAATACTGCACCTGAGAGATGACATAATTGACACTATATTGACGTGTTGTACGTGTAAATGAAGTTAAAAATTGCACCTCAAAAATGAAGTATTACACATTAAAGTAATATTGCACAAACTATTGAGAAAATGAATATTGCAAATGATATGTTATTATTCCGATTTAGATATCCGATATTTCAGCTGTGGTTCCTGCAGAAGGAGATGAGTCACAGAGTTAGTTGGTAGAAAAGGTCTCCTGTGATGTTCTGTGCTGCTCCTCAGCGATGTGGTAACTGAAACAGACGCGAGGATGTCTTGTGCTTCAGCATGATAAAGGTTTTATCTGCCCGTTTTCAGGATTTGCAGAAGAACCTGTCTGAAGCTCAGGACAGGATCGCTGCTGACGGTGGACTCTCTGGAAGCCCCCTGATGACTCTGCTGTTCGGGGATCCTGGAGACATGTTGTCGCTTCCCTCCAACTGTCCGACACATCGATCGTCCTTCTGGGCGCTGCCGGAGACGATGACGGTGGAGAGATTCTCTCAGCTGGTGGGAGAAACGCAGGGAGGCAGATCTTTACCGCTGCTCAGCTTGTTCATTAAAAAGGTATTGATCATCGGCTATAATCAGGCTAACGTGCGCCACATTGGACGGGTCCTGAGTATCTGAAGGTGTTACGTTTTTCACATTTTGCATTTTTTCATTAGCATTGCTGAAGATAAAGACACAAAGTAAGTAGGAGAAAGAGAATTATGGCCAGAAACAAAGACCAGTTTTACCAGGAAGTTAGCTGTATGTTCTTTGTCGGTTACACAGGTAAATAAAACAGGTTATTTCCTCACGGAATATGTGGAAATAATGAAAGCATCTGAAGTATTTGGACAATGCTTGGTCATTAATCTTCGTCAAGTCATTGCGGTCACCTTGTAGGGACTTTGACACTGTTTATGATATTTAGGGGCAACGGCTGAGATTAAAATTGTGTGTCTTTGAGTTATTTTCAAACACCAACACCACAGCAATACCTTCTTATCATTAGAGTTGTTAGTTTTGTTATTATGATAAAATATTGTAAGTAGAAGTGCCGTAAGTCGACTTAGACTGAACAAAAATATAAAGGCCCCATGTGAAATATTGAAGCCACATGAAGTGCACCACCCAAAGCGAGCGTATACTGTCTGGTACTTGTACTAAATGGATATTTCTCTTGATTAGTGTCCCAAATTTGAGTCCACCGCTGCCTCAGTGATGCATTAATTCCATTCAGTCCATGGGTGTGGCATATCCAGACGCTGCTCCAACACAATGAGCAGTACTCAGACACTCCTTATACTGGGGACAATAAAAGGCCACCCCAACATGTCACATGTTGACCAAAGCAGCAACGCCTCAGATGACTCCGGTCATGAGGGAACGTGTCATTGGCATGTTGGTGTGATGCGTCTGTTGTCAGACCAAAGGTTTCATCTGCTGTACGTGTCGCTGGTCTGAGACCATCCCACAAGTGAACAAGCCGGATGTGTCCATCCTGTGCTGGGGTGGTCACACGTGGCCGACGTGGATGAGGTGGATTTGCAGTACTGCCCGTCTGTTGGAAACCAACTCTCAAACGTCCTGTCGTCTGATAGTGAACATTCAGCTGCACAGCAACCTCTCTGGTGGACATTCCTGCTTCCAACATGCCAATGACACGTTCCCTCATGACCGGAGTCATCTGAGGCGTTGCTGCTTTGGTCAACATGTGACATGTTGGGGTGGTCTTTTATTGTCCCCAGTATAAGGAGTGTCTGAGTACTGCTCATTGTGTTGGAGCAGCGTCTGGATATGCCACACCCATGGACTGAATGGAATTAATGCATCACTGAGGCAGTGGTGGACTCAAATTTGGGACATTAATCAAGAGAAACATCCATTTAGTACAAGTACCAGACAGTATACGCTCACTTTGGGTGGTGCACTTCATGAGGCATCAATATTTCACATGGGGCGTTTATATTTTTGTTCAGTGTATGTTGTGGTTTGGTTCGATCTAAATAAGTGCGTAAGCAGCGAAACAGTAGTTTCTTCCATTTTCTGTCCTCCTTAGAGGCACATACTGGTTAAATAACAGTGTGCTGCCTAATTTTTCACTTCAAGAGTCAAAAGAGCAAAATGTTTGAAAGCTTTTAGGATGTTAAATGTTAAGTTCCTCTTGTAATTCCATAACGTGAAGCCCTTGTTGTAAACTCTGGCTTCGTGTCTCCTGTTTCTCAGTGAACTTTAATGCATGTCGTGTGTTTTGGTTTCTCAGATCCACTGTGTGCGACAGCTACACCACCTACCTGAGCTGGCCGCCTTACAGTCGGACCTGCTCAGAGCGTTTCCTCTGACGGCAGAATCGACACAGCAGACGATCGCACAGATGTTACAGCAGATGCCAGCAGGTACGACATCGATCTGATCTGCTGTCTTCGATTTAACACCGGCAGCAGCACAAACTGAGTTTTCTCCTCCTCCTCATCAGGATACCAGAAGAAGATGCTGGCTGAGAGAGTGGACAGATTCATCAAAGTGTGGAACCGTCTGAGAGCAGAGGTGGCAAACAACTGTAAGCATGACTCCAGTGATGATTATTAACGCCGCATATTACAATTAAAGACTCTTCCTACTCAATAGCATGAACATTACAGCTTCTAAAAGTCACAGCTTTATTTATTAAGCATGTTTCTGAGCTAAAGTTACTGTTAACTCTTGTTCTATTTACATAAAACACTCATTCTGGGTGCGCTATGTGACAGAAACATGATTTATAAAGTGATTTAAAGTGACTTAATTGGACATTTATTTACACAGTCTGACTTTAAACTGAACCAGCAGCGGCTTTATTTATGATTTATTATGACAACATGACTTGATATTCAGTGTTTAAATTCCAGTTCCACTTCGACAGCAGTGTTCGATATTAACAGTCTGACATCTGGAGGGTTTGGTGTCTTAATATTTAGCGACACAGCGGAAACATTATATTTTATTTAAGTCACAATTCTAGTCAAAGAGCAGGAGCTGTTTCCTGGTATGGCACATTTGTTTAATGAATAATGTACAGCTGGGAGGAATTATGTGTATTATATGTCGCCCAGTGATGTGTTTTAAAGGTATATTCTGTGTTACAATCACAGTTTGAGGTCACTGTTTATTGTAAATAAAGTGTCGTCTTTGGTGTTTGGTGTCAAAATATTTAGTAGAGTGGTAGAAAGTCTGCACATTTTAATGTATATTTGAGAAACAAGTAAAATCTAATGTGTAATTTGTACTTTGTATGAACATATGGAGTCTTACATGTTATACTGAAGGTTATTTAATAAACACAGTAGGTTAATTAGTTGTTATTTAATCAAGTTAAAGTCAGAAAATACAGATTGAATAGAAAAAGAGAAAGAAAAAGTAGTAATATCAGTGATTTACTGTGTCCTCCTTGTCTTCATTCATCTGTCTGTATATTTACATTTCCTGCAGCAGCAGATTTGGGTGTCGAAGTGAGCTTGTGTGAGACGGAGGTGACGTCCGAGAGCTCCGGAGAGTTCCTGACACCGAGCCGACACGGACCGGGATCGACTCTCAGAACTCTGGTCGACTTTCTGTCCGAGACTCACAACAGTTTGGTGAGAGAGGCGAGGAGAGCGAGACGCCAGGAGGACAGGTCAGTCCAGGACTTTCTAGACTGTTCTAACATACAGTTGCTGACTTATAATGAGGGGTGGCAAAAAAGCAGGTTGTCCACTGATTGTAAGGTTGGTGGTTCGATGCTGTGACCTTGCATGATAGTTTTTCTTACATTGGTAAACACCGATCAGGCATAACATCATGACCACCTGCCTAATACTGTGTTGGTCCCCCTTATGTGGTCCAGACTGCTCTGAACCACTGGACCAGAGGACCTCTCAGGGGGTCCTATGGGGTCTGGAACCACTGGATCCTTTGGCTACTCTGTCTTGTGCAGTGGGGCCTCTGTCAATCCAACTGGTTCCACTGCATCCTGTTGATGCTTGATCAGAATGGGCTGTAGGAAGTCTGGAGGTCACATCAACATGTTGGACCATTGTCATGTTCCTCCACATGTTCCTGATTGGTTGGTGTTGTTTCCATGTGGTGGGGTGCATTTTCATCCAGTGACATTTGGGATTTCCATCAGCATGAGGGAGTGTGTTTGTTGTGGGACCATGTTTATTTGGGTGTCTAAGTCTGATCAAGGTTTTCCATCAGAACACCTCATAGAACCAATATGATCCATGTTATCCACTTCACCTGTCAGTGGTCAGGATGTTGAGGCTGATAAGTGTAAGTGTGTGTGAACGGGTTAATGAGAAACACACTGTAAGTCACTTTGTAGAACCTCGCACAGGTTTAAAGGCGTTATGGAAGTGTGGACCATTTATTTGATCCCAACTATAACAACACCAGGCAACACAGAGAGTTCATTTATATTCTGTAAAACTTACCAAATATAAAAATATTCTGTTTCCAACTGGCGAATAATCTGAAAGAGCTGCAATAAGTATGAATTTATATGTAAATATGTTGATTTATAATGACTGAATGATGAACAAATACCATTTCATCATCTCGATTATAATTAATACTTAATTCTGGAGCCTTTTTTGATAATTTCTCAGTAATTTACAGCTATTTTTAGGCAGTTTTAAAGAAAGCTTCCAAGAAATTACCTAAAACATACAAGACATTTGAAATAAAATGTTCAAACAAGTCTACTTTTCTACTTTTTAGGCACTGCGTGTGTTATGTCTTTATTTTTCTAAACAATATCTGGCACAAGAATTTCCTTTTGGGATCTTATCTGTGATCATCAACGCAGAGAATAAAATGATCTTTAAATATCACCTACAGACTCAGATATGTGCAATAGATACAGCATATGTTTGCGAGTCATGGGTGTTCTGCTGTGTTCTCTCCTCAGTGAGTACAGCGTTCCTTTAGAGAGGATTTCAGAGACCCAGCTGACTCTGTGCCACCCGGAGAAGGAGCTGCTGCCGCTGGTCTTATCCCACTGCCACTACACCTTAAAGAAAGGCAGCGAGACGGGCAGCAGCTACGACCTGAGAGGCATCCAAACCCAGCTGAGCCGCCGCTTCCTGGCTGGAAAACCTCTCATCCAGGCGGTAAAAATCCAAACTGATCACACAGCTGAATGCATATTCAGGAAACACTCTGCTGACTGGTTTCTCTTTGCTCTGCATCAGGACACGTCGAAGTACCTGAACAGACACCTACAGGACTTCTCTGTTGTTCTGACCGAAGTCAGAGAGAAGATCCATCAGGTAAAACCGTTTTACAGTGCCAGTGTTTTCATGTGGAACTGACTGATGCCAGCTGAAGAATGTTCACACGAGTTTCCGCTGCTGGATTTCAGTGAGGCCGCTTTGTTAGAGGTCACATTCCTTCCCTCCTCTCCTTTGAAACGCTGACGGCTTCTCCGTGTTGCAGGAGCCGCTGAAGGGCTCGCTGGGCGGCGCCATGAGGACCGTGCTGCGATCCTACACGGACGTTTGCGACGCCGTTTACGTGGTGGAGATCGGCCTTCGCTTCCTCGGCAAAACAGGCGGCGATCCTCAGAGTCAGCTGCTGTCGTATCTGACCGAGTCCCTGCAGATGGGGCCGCAGATTTCAAGCACTGTAGCAAAGGTATAAACGTCCAGGTTACAACACCGCTGTGCAGGAAAATTTAATCATATCGATGTCATTTTCCATTGTTGGCACACCTTTGGGTTGTTTTTCTGATTATGAAAGACCCATTCAAAGATGGAAGAAGAACAGTTTTCATGTTTTAAGCCTTTACATAGCAACTACCTGTTTCATATTGTAAATCTGCCCCTCCTTTGGGCTGAACACACGTCTGTAAAATATAAAAATCTGTGAGCAGACTTCTAAAATATGCATGAATGATGAATCTCATCACACCCGGCAAGCTGGATTACTGTTGTCGCTTTAATAATCTCTGCAGGGAAACTGCTTCATAAAAACTTGTTCAAACATGTGTAAAATATTTATAAATTTGCATGAGATTTTACAAGAAAACACAGTCTGGAGACGCTACAGTTGAATAGGATCCATTCTATAGATGTCTCCATGAAACGTCCCCAGGTGACTACTGACTAGGAGACTGTGATTATCTTATATCACAAGTTGTCAGCTTCAAGATTTAATTTTGTTGACATGTTAAAGGTTTTCACAGAGGAGGTTTTGGATATCTCTTTTTATCACGCCATAAATCATAAAATGCTGCCAACAGCCGTGGAAACAATGATTTTTAAGCTGTGAGTGATGTATGAGCTGTAAACCTTCAGAATATGGTCAGGAGCAACACTGTGAAGTCCGGTGACATTTCTGGATCAGAGTAGGTCTAAAAGAAAACATGCTGTGGAGCCAGAATAGCCCTAAATCTCAGAACTGACCGATTGATTTGTTTTTCCTGCAATATCTCGTCTCACTCTCTGATTTATTTCCATCTGCCCAAACTATTTGAAAGCCATCAACGTTAACAACAGGGTGTGGAGGATTTCTCTGTTGCCTCGTCTCTGTGAAACTCATAACACTCGATTTGTAATAAATCAAACGCTGCACTAATGAATTGTTCTAACAGCGGACGCACAGATGATTTAAGAGTGTTTGGCGTTTACCAGTTTTCTTGTCCTGCAACATGTGTGGTTAGAAATTCCTCTTTTTGCTCGGGCAAAATGAATGAAACCTTCGAGAGAGGCTCATACACTGTAAAAAATGTCCCTCCCAAAACAAGATAAATAAACTTATTTCAAGGCACTTTTACCTGAAATAAGTGTAAAAATCTGCCAGTAGAACAAGTGAACATTTGCTTGGTCAGATTTCTTGAAATAAGACATGATATTTAGAATATTGAGGTCTTAAAATTAGCAGGGAAAACTTATTTTAAGCTATATTTTAGCAGCATTGTCAAGCTGAGGTGTCTTAGAATAAACCAGACATGATAAAGTCTTAAATAGATTTTAGCTTTAATAAGTTTAATGTCAGCTTCTTAATTTGAGATGTATTCAACTTATTTTAGTTGTATTATCGTGGCTCTTCTCTAGATTTAAGACCATCTTGTACTTGAAATAAGATCACACAGATTAATTGAAGCATTCTGAGATATAATGTCTTCTCACAGTTGGCTAGAAATCCTAATATTTAGTGGTGTTTGACAGCATTTGAAGGTGTTGTGTTTTAGGTGAAGCCAGCTACGCCCAAAAGGAGGTGTTTGAACTCAAAAGCAGACATTTGCTTTGTTTTTTTACACATTTTACACATGCAGCTGTTTTCTGATATGAATTGGTGATTTTCCAATAAAATGCATTTACTTTATTTCTTAAATCCAGATTATTTATCTGATACAAACAACAGCTCAGCTTGAAACATGTATGAAATGAAATGAACCTTGTTTCTGGTAAAATACAACTAAAACAAGATCATTTCAAGATTGTTTGACTTAACAAGATATTTAAGATGCGTTGTCTTAAAACACGTCCCTCCATCTGCTGAAATGTTACCTGGAAAGTGAATTTATCTTAAATCAAGTGGGTTGAGACAATTGGACTAAAAATAAGACGAATTAACTTGATAAGATGTGGAGTTTTTGCAGTGTGTGGTATTTTAGGAGATGTTGATTTTACTAATAATTCAATTTAATGAACTGGTTGCCCTGAAACAGAAGCAGGTTTGGAGTTTGTTTATTCTGAAAAGTTAAAAAGTAAAGAAAAGAGCAGTAAAAAAATGTTGCTCTTGTGTTTAATCTGCATTATCACATAACAGTAATGTGCAGGTTTTAGGAGTCTGCCACGTAAAAAAATGATTAGAGACGAATGACTGCGGCAGAAAAAATCCAACATAAACATGTACAACTGTACAATCTGCATTCAAAAGGATCAGTTAAAACTGAGGGGCTGAAACTGTAAGGGTAAAATCCACTAGTATGATCTTAATAAACATTAAACTTGTCTGCTTCTCTTCAGGGTCTCGGTGAGAGCAAACTGGAACACAGCATCTTCACTTGGCAGCTCCTGACTTGTTGGAAATCTGAACTTATGCTGAACAAGAAGCAAGTAAGCACCAATGAAACGTTGAATTCCAGGAATCTGCTGAATGTGGTGGGAAAAATACAGTGAGAACAAAGAGTCCCACCAGTTTTTTGGAAAAATCTGTGAAGGAATCTCCACCAGGCTGACCACGTAGTTAAGTCAGTGCTTTCACTCGTGACCTCTGCTGGCTGCCGACTGACCTCAAACCAAACCGCAGAGAGTTAAATTTTCTGGGCTGTAATCCGTTGAAAGTGTGTCGTCTGACACGGCAGGCGCCCAGAGTTTGACCCCAATAAAAACTGAACGTCAGGAATTCTTTCTCCAGAAGTGGCAGCGTTTAGGTGCTGAGAAAATTCAGAAGGCTTCACACAGAACTTTGATTACACTTTCATGGTTTTGTTACAGGATCCGTTTCAGAAACTGCCCTCCGAGTTCCAGCAGAAGCTGTCGGAGGACGAGAGGAAGGCGCTGAAGGCTTTCCTCGGCGTCACCGATGTCGACACTTTCTGTTTGGAGCTGCACGAAATCCTGCTGCTGAAGACGAGCAGCGCCGTGCAGGACCAGGCCTACCAGCCACACTGGGAGTAAGCACAAACCACCTGCATCCACCTCTGCTGTGGTTTTACCATTTGTGAGTTTAGCAGGAGGTTACACCAAATGGTAAAACAACCCCAGAGCATTTGCATTATTGACATTCATTCCCTGGTTTAGCCTCGGTGTGTTCTTACAGATATCTCTTAAAAGAAGTGTGCCTATTCAGTTGAGAGATTACCACCCTGGTCTATAGGAATCCATTGATTCTGGGCAGCTTTAATCAGAGTAAAGTGTGGAGGTCGCTCCCCTGGGATTCGGAGCCTTTTGACTCCCCGGAGAAGAGCGTGACCCCTCCAGGCGGCCATCTGTCAGGAGAAAGCAGCTTAAGCTGTATCCCCTCGGCCACAGGTCCCTTCTATTGAAGCGGCAGCTGGGCAGGGCAGTGAACAGTGAAAACAATGGATGCGGCGCTGACAGTTGTTTTGTTTGTGTCCTCCCTCCCTGCTGTCTGCAGCATCAGGTCCACCTTAGAGGGCCATTTGGAGCAGAAAGACCTCCCTCCTCTGCTGGGGCTCGAGGATTTACCCGAGGAGATAACTCTGGATCGAGGCGCTGACGTGTGGAGGGCAGCTGTGGAGTTTAAAAGAAGATAAAGTGTCTGTACAGAGAGCGCAAGTATTCCTGGAACATCTGGATTAAGACTGACTGTCAGTAATCACATAATTAATTCCATGTGATATGTTAGAGTCTGTTCGAATGTGCCTTTCCGCCATTGGTGCCGTTTTATAAAAAGCACAGAATCAGAAATGTTTTGTTTACGTAAGTATGAATAATCTTAAAAATAGCTGCTAATCTATTTATATCATTCCAATCATGTGTTGAAGCCCTAGAAAATAATATTAAATACTCGATTAAAAACACGGGGACACTATTAAAAGTCTCATCTGTTTGTTAAAATACTTTTCTGCCATGTTAAGTGTTTTAATATGAAGGTTTTTTTTGTCTGCTCTGATTGTTATTAGTTGTTTATTTTGATTTACTGTGCTATGCAAGTATACGGGTGAACTTTCTCTCCTCACCAGAACCTGCATCTCTAATTCAAGACTATTTAAAGGCTCCCTCACCTGAGTATTTCCAAGGCACACCTTTATATATAATTATAGGTGCAAATCATCATAAATAAGGCTAATCCCAAGGCACACAGCTCCAGCTTTAGCTATCCTGCTCTCACTATTATTGTGTAACATGGGCTGAGAATAGAAACAAAGTGGGATGACTGTGCAGCGCTAGTGTCTCCCAGTTTATATTAATTTTATACTGAAATAAGTTGAAAATGCTGCGTTTGTCATGTTAAAATGTAAAGATTCCGGACTGGACTGACGCTCCAGTGATCCTTAATAAGACATCCTTAATAAGACTCAGAGCTGAGTTATTTCTGGAACATCTGGATTAAGATTAACAGTCCAGAATTAATTCATTCCATATGAGAGGACACATTCTGGTTTAATGTGATGTAACTGATGCAAACGGTTATATTTGTGAGATGTCTTATGTTTTGTCCAATCTGTTGATAAGATTGCAGGGAACAAATAATAAATGAATAAACTGGAACCTTGTTTTCTTTGCAAGTATTTCCCAACAATGGAAAAGTTGGAAAAATGTCAATTTGTCATCTCTGTGCAAAGTCAACCGAACCGTGCTGTGAGACGCCCCTTTGAATCCGCTCCATAAACAGACAGCTCCTCTCGGCCAATCAGGTGCGGGGATGACGGGACGTTGATTCGTCTCCTCCAATCAGAGACGCGGAGGGGCGGAGCCTGTCCGTGTTGTTACCACAGAGATGATGTTATTTATCCCAGTATTTGTCCCGAGAACCAGCGGACACTTTCACTGCTTATCAGGGGGATTGTATCGTGGAATTAAAACACAACCGGAGCTTCTCAGCTATGGTGGCATCCATCTTTTGAAGTAAGTACCTCCCGTTCTTCTTTCTTTTTTTTCCTCAGGGGGCGTTGTTGTGTTTAAGAACTGTTAGCTAGAAATGCTCCGACTAGACCAGACTTCATTTAAAAAACAGCCGTTTTTACTTTGGCCGTAACTTACGGCTGGAATATAACCGTTAGCTTAAGTTTGACACCTGAAGCGAGGCAGTGAATTATTAAATTATCTTGTTTTATTGGTGTTACGGTGCAAAATACCAAAAAATTGAAGCAGCTGGGATTAATTCGTCCAAAACAAGGTGACGCTGCCAAGCTTTGGACTACATTAACCGTTATTGACGGTATAACGGCTGTTAGCTTCCTGATAAGTTACCAATCTGCTAGCCAACAAGTATTAATATGCTAATTACTGATACCAGGCTTGTTTTTTTGTGATGGGAAGATGGTAACGTTAGCTAACAGAGCTAACAAACAAACACCTGCCAAAGTGTAACTAGCTGGAGCAAAGTGAGTGTTAGCATTAGGTTTGGATTATACATTAGCAGCCCCAGAATATTAAGTACATTTAATAAGCAGTTTTAATAGTTAACAGTAAAATTTAAAATTGTTTAGATGTGCTGTATTAAACATAGAGACCCCACAGTAGGAAATTAATGCACTAAAAGTAAGCATATCTTTCATTACTTAGATTCAACTCTTATAATTTAAATCCTTCATATGTCCATCTTTATTTTCAGTGACTAACAATCCTCTTCATCCTGCAAGATATCAAATTTCTAGACAGATCTTCTGCCATTCTTTACAGACCATATTTTTTCAGCTGCTCTTTGCTGTAGGGGCTGTTTTGCTCTACTTTTCAAGTCTAGCGACATGCTTGGCCAGGTTGTAGTTTTTCTTCTTCAAAAACCCTTGTGTGATTTTGGCAGTGTGCATCGCTGCAGTGTTCCTCTCCTGCCAAGCCTCTGTAGACCGGGAGTTATCTTTTCCATTCATGGTGCATCTGTAAATGTCATCTCCCCAACACCTTTTCCACTCGTGCAGCTCCATATCATCACCCTTCCACCTCCGTGCTTCACTGTCAGGACTATGCATTCACTCTGGTAGTCCTGGTTAGGTTCAAACCTGCTGGACTCCATCCGAGCCCAACAGATTTATCTTGGTATCATCAACACAACAAAGAATGTGCTCCCAATATTCACCAGGCTTCTTTTCATGCTTTGTTTTGTTTTTAGCAAAGTATCGTCTTGCAGTTTTGTGCCAAACAGCAAGTGAAGATCTATTCTTAGCTCCCACCCCTGTTACAGAAACTCTGATTTCCATTGATAACTCCTGTGCCAAGTCCGAAACAGCTGCCAACAGCTATATTGTGAAAGTAGTTCACAGTCCGTGGAGTTATTTTAGGAGGATCACCACTGCAGCCCTGATTAGTGGCACTATGACTCCTTCTATACCTCCTGATCACTGCTACAACTGCGTTTCCACTGATTTTCTTGTTGTTGATCTTCCTCTAACCCTTTTCCATATTTTTGTGAAGTCTCACAATCTGGTTTTTCAGTTCCTCTGGCGATTTGTTACTATATGAAGCCATGATGCAGACATGCATAGGTATAAACTTTAAAATTCTGTTGTTCACCGCTCATTTTATAACTGTGTTCGTGCGGTTAGGCTGACTGGAAATCACTCAGTTTAGCTTCAGTGATCAAAAGTCTTTCTAAAGTATTTTTTAAAATTGTTTATAAGAGGAAATATTCTACATTTCTTCTTCATTTATTGAAAGGTTATACCATTTTTACCCAGTTGACATTTAAGTGATATTGCACAGGGTTTTACTCGTATCAGTTGTACACTGTTCCTAGCTTCATTCGTAGCTAACATGATAAATATTTAGCGGTAGTCAGTCAGTACATCTCTCTCAGCACTGTCAGACTTTTCCCAGCTGCTGCAAAAATAGTGGCTGGTTTTGTTGTTGGTTACCGTGGGAGACAAAACACTCAGGGGAAAGTGGCTGTTACTTCCTCTGTTGTTGTGGTTGTGCCCACTGAGTCTCCAGGGAAGTGGCATGTGTGGTTTAAAGCGTCTGACATCTCATTTACTCTATTCCAGGTCTTCAAAGGATGCATACAACACGCAGCCCTTCATCCATCCCCACAGGTGTGTCAGGAGATGCCCTGGACCTCAGCTTATCAGGCTCCCAGCTTTCTATGTCCAAACGGCCGAGCAGCGCCTCGCCAGGGAAGTACTTCTCTCGGTCTGTTTCGGTCTCAGTGGCGAGTGACAGCAGAGGAAAACGCAACACGCTGGTGAGTCACTGCTGATTCTTTAAAAGACAATCAGGTCGAGATGCCTGAATGAGAGAATCAGCATTGTCCTCTCAGATGCTTGTTTTAGAATCATCCACAAAACCAACTGCATAATGTTTCCAAAGTAGCCTTATAATTAATTGACATTTACATTTGAATCCACAGGGCGATGCCGGCTTCGGTAGCTCCCGCTCCATCAAGAACCTGAGGCGCTCCAACAGCACCACCCAGGTCAACCAGCAGGCCAACATCAGTTTAAGGTGCTAACGCTCACTGAACTTCTTACATTTTCAGCTCCTTCAGATTCAGCAGAATTTTTGGCTTTTAGTCGATATAAAACCCTAACTTCCTCCTAGAGGTTTGAAGGAGTCATTCATGCTTGTATCACCACGTGGTTAGACTGCTGTGATTCCTCAAAATGCAGCCGCCCGTCTGTTAACAGGAAAAAGAAGAAGTAATCATCTGACATCGAGGCTGACGTCCCTCCACTGGTTTTAAAAGGGTTGGCGTCACCGTACGTCTTAAACCATCACACCCCAGTGAGAGCACTGAGGTTTACCAGCCAGATGCTCCTGGATGTTCTGAGATCCAGGCTCAAAAGTAGAGGCGGTTGAGTCTCTGCAAAAGTTGCTCGTTAAGACTTTTAATGTTTAAGTCGCTGCTTAAGACTGAACACTTTTTGTTGGCGTTTGATTGAGCCCGACACCCTGACTGCACCTCTTACTGTGTTGTTCCTTTCATTCTTCTTCTTATTATTTTATTAGATTTGTCTTTTAGTCTAGTTTATTGTGTTTTACTGCTTTAACTGTACAGTACTTTGGATTAACTCGTGTGCCTTATAAATGACTTTGATTTAATTCTCTGGCTCAAACCTATTTTCCTCATTTCTTATCGCTGACATTGACGCGCTGAAATGTATACAGAACAGTATGTGCTGCTACACAAACCCTGCAAAGCCTCAGGCAGAACTTGCTCTTTGGTTCTCAATTAGATCATTAAGTGACCTTTACAGTAACGCACACGCTCCTGAGATGTGAAGGACGTGTTTTTGGAAATGACAGAAAAGAATGCGTTCCTTTCAGATAATGAAGCGGCGCTTGTGTTACCAGGAACTATCCCTGCAGCTCCGACTCTCTTTAAACCAGAGTGCCTCTCTTCAGCGAGCAACAGCTGGCAGCCCTGAAGCCTCGGCGGCTCGGACAATGGGAATTGTGGCGCGGCGGCTCCTGCATGATAAAGAGTGGAGGGAAGCCGGGTGGCTGTTGCTGGGGTCGCGGGGTGCAGGGGCTCGCTTTGTCCCACGTTGGAGGGGGAGGGCCGGGACCTTTGGGGTCAGGTTACCCCCTGCACCAGAAGCCAGTGAAAGGAGAAGTGTGTGTGTGCACGCTTTGGTTCTATTGTCCGGCAGCTGCCAACGTCCCCCTCCTCATCCTGCCTCCAAGGATGCAGAGCTGAGGGGCTTTAAATTTAAAGACACTCTAAATACCCCCAGTGCCCCCTCTACGTCCCCTGCAGTCTTTTAGGCCTGTCATCAGGTCAGTCACCACCCCACTCCCACTCCACTGCTTCCTCCCCTCTGAGCATCACTGACTTGTAAAGCAAAAAGTGGAGGAATGTGCTGCCTGAATAGTGTTGTCAGATTGCTTTTCATTGAGCCAGCTGGCTTCACTCCCCCCTCCAAAGACACACACGCTCATTTATATACTTACACAGACAGAAACACCCTCCACAGATACCAGCAGAGGCCCGGCCAGACAGCAGGTCACCCTACATCTGTGCTCACGATGGAGCAAAAGGCTATTTGGAGGCCCAGTGACGGGCCGCCGGGATCAACATATGCATGCATTTACATGGAATCCATAACGGAGTTCCCCTCAGCGGAGAGTCAGCTGCTGGATTCCAGAGCTTGGGGGCGCAAGAGGAGGGGACCAGTTTCTGCAGCTGTCATTACAACGTTTAATCACAAAAGCTGCCACTAAAGGCCACGACTGGGTTCTGCTTCAGTGTCGGGTCTGTTTCATTGTGTGCAGTGCACTGCTAAGCCCTTGTATGAAAACTGAACCCAGAAAATGTTTCACCCACTTTTAATAACAGATTTGAAAGAGTTTTCAGGACCTGCAGCTCTCACATTCAAGAGTCACTTTGAACAAACTGCAGAGAAATTAGTTTTCCCACACTCCTCTGGTATCTGTCCATGCAGATAGTTTGGGTTTGAGATAACAGCCTTGTTTCTGTTTCATGTTGTCTCCAGCCAGGACCAGAGCGAGGACTACTTGGCCCTGTTTGACAGCAGCTCAGATGGACGAAAGAAGCTGGCGAGCCTCAGCAAGACGTCACCGGACAGAACCACATGGAACATCCTGGTATTTACCGTCAACTGCACTTTCATATGCATCCAAATATCAACATGGTCATCCAAAGAAAATCTGAAATCTTACTTAGTTACAGGAAATAAATAATCAGAACGTTGTCTTTGGATGAATGAAATGATCCACTGAGCACTGAGTGAATCTACCTGCAGCCTTATTGGTGTAAATAATTCTAACATTAAAAGCTTCTATTTACAGCATAATAAATCATTTCTAGTTATTTATTAGCAAACAGACTCGGAGCAGACCAGCTGCACATATTCATATGATTTCTGAAAATAGAATTATATCAACTGGTGATTGCAGGTCAGCTGCTGTGTTTAGATGATCTGACATGTTGGTTGTTGAGCTGAGATACACAAACTGCTGTTTACTGTGTTTACGCTCAACTTTTGTCCACCAATTTACAGAAAACGCAGCCACTCCGACGGCCTCTTCGATGTGGTGTCAGTTAGCTTGGTGCAAACATTCAGTAAATAAGTTAGACCTCGCAGTCTGCATTAGGTTTGACCACTTTAAAGCTGTGAAAACGTGGGGGTGTTCACAGATAGTCCGTTCCTCCTACTGCCAAAAATACTGGTTTTTATCTTAGAAGCGTTTCGATGAGGAACTTTTCTCCTTATGAAAGTAACGTCGACCATCCGCTCGAGATTACAGCCCGTCATCCCAGTCGTATCCGCTATGCTAAACTGCAAAGCCAGTGTCACAAGCATTGAAAGAAAATGCCAGGTTTGCCAAGTGTTGCCTCCTTTCACTCCGAACATTGATATGATAAAAGACATCAGCTTTAAGGTGTCAGGTTTTATACGATTATGATAAGTGTTTGTTATCTCTGTTGTCAGGACGACCAGCCCAGAGCCTTCCCCCTCCACTCGAGCTCCCGCAGCACCGGCAGCGTCGACTCTCCCACCGGCCTGAAGAAGAGAGAACCTGGCATCGCTCTGGCCGCCACCTTCACCGCCAACAACAGGTGGGCAGCGTCCCTCATCCACACAGACGCACCGCAGGCCAGGCGTCTACTTGCGCTGCTGCATTCTGTGTCTCCAGCTGCTCCTCGTGTTTCGTACCTGCTGATCACAGCAGCTGATAGTGCCTTCAGGAATTTACACCCACACACTCGAGAGTTTCTCCTCCATGAAAATAGTGAGAAAAATCTGTGTGGGCTGAGTTTGTAAAACGGTAAGAATCTGTGTCAAAGCGTGTTCGGTGTCGGTTACCGTAGCGCCTGGAGGAGGTGAAGTGGAAGGAAAGTAGCTGTGACATTCTCACACATGAGCTCAGGCCAGTTTATGATTCCCATCTGCCCACTGGAGAGTCTCATTGTTCTGTTCTGTTTCTTAGGAGCAACAAGGGAGCTGTGGGGAACTCTGTCACCACCATCTTGCACAACAACTATTCCGAGAAGCCGCTCACACCGAAGAGCTCCAACCAGAAGCCGTCCTTCAAGTATGCCCTGAAATTATCACAATCGCTCTTTGGCACGGGTTCAGTGACGAGTCCTGCTGACGATTTACATCAGAGCTGATACAAGCCTAAACTTGATATCAGTGTCTTCAGTTAACCCTCTGGACCCCTGTAACATGTCAGTCACTGTGGGTTCAGTCTTTGGACAGAAAGAAAAATGAAAACTGAACTTCTTAGATTATTTAACATGTACAGTCAACTGTTGAAAGATATTCCACCGTGCTGAATGTATCTTCCAACTACTTGCTCCTCTGTTTACTGTTTTGAGCCGTGCTGCTTTTATTTTATTGATCCAGTACTTTTTATTTTGCTGTCTCTGTATGAACACTGCCTGCAGTTCAGCCGATTAGTCCCTGAGCTTTTGTCACGGCTGAGTCAGTCATGGCCTCTCAGTTGCGCTTGGGAGCTCAGATTTGCTTTTGTTTTTGCAGAATCTGGTGCAAATTTTTGATAGATTTTTTAATGTGACGTGTAAAATAGATTGGTTCTGATGAAATGTTATTTATATTTTCCACTTACGTTTGGATCATTTTCACTGCACAGTCGTAATTAGTTTAAACGCAGAAAGTTTAAAATCCAACCATAATGTCTGTTTTTACTGTTTCTGACTGATAAATGATGTAATTTTGATGCTTTTGTTGTATTTTTATAAGTTACCATGCCTTTCAAATCAACTCAAATCAACTCTATCAAAGTAAAGAGGGCTTAAAGGTTTTGCATCTGCTTAAAAACAAACCTCTAAATCAAATTCAGAAATTTCAGGACCGTTTATAAGTGATCCTCCTATGATATTCGTCTTTCAGTAACATCCTGAAGGCCACAGCGAACGACGAGGTGTCTCTGGAAAACGGCTCCCTCACTAAGTCCCAGAAGAATTTCTCCTCGGCGTCTTCCACCTCCAACAACAAGTCTCCGGTGTCGGCTCAGCGAGGCAGCCCCGTCCCGTCTCGGAGGAGGGAGGTCACAGAGGAGGAGGCTGAAAGGTCAGACACGCCGAACAGTGTTTCCACAGCTCTGATGCTGCTGCTGGTCCATTCTGTGGCTCACAGTCCTGTTTTCCGTCTGAAGGTTTATTCAGCAGGTGAACCAGGCAGCGGTCACCATTCAGCGCTGGTACAGACGCCAGGCCAGGAGACAGCACACGAATCAGACGACGCTCAAACGCATCCTTGCCAGTAAAAGAAAGGTATCCACCTGCCTCCAGGCTGCCTTCCTCCTTAGCTTTTATTCTCCAACGTCTTAACCAGGTTTCATCTTTCTCCTGTCGGTGTCTTTCCCTTCGTAGGAGTGGGAGGAGAGAACAGAGGAGGACAGTCGCCTGGAGCAGCAGCAGAAGAAGGACGAAGACAGAAAACGGATTCGTGAGGAGAAAGCTCGACTGGCCCGCCTCGCTGCCATCCAGGTGCCCAAATCTGATACGTTGTCAGCTTAGTTCATTACTGTAATTCCATAAAGTCTGGAGACTTACAAGAGAAGATCTGATAAACTGATGGAGTAGAGGCTCAGACATAGTCGCTGTTAGTCCCTAATATGTGACACTGGATCCTTCCCTTCCCATAATACAACTCTCCTTCTTTGGTTCAAATCCATGTCTTTGTAATCGTGCCCAGTCTGTAGCTCAGGCTTACTTTTACAAGTTTCAGTGGCTCTCAGTCAAATAGTTACTGAAACTTTTTGGACTGACATGAAAAGATGAGAAGACACAGAACTCTTCTGAAGCTAAAACACTGATGAACTCCAGGTTTATGAGGCTTTTTGGATCCAAATCTACTTTGTTAAATCGTCAAATGTCAAGGAAACTCTATGACCCCAAAATCTGGAGCATGACATTCATTCATCAGCAAATTATACCGCGTTAACATTTGGTTCAAGCCCCGGTGTGGATGCCTTCTTTGGTTCGTAGACCTTTATAACGTTGTCCTCGGTTTCCCCCTGGTGGCGTTTTGCAGGAGCTGCAGCAGAAAAGAGCTCAGCGGGCTGCAGAGGCGCAACACGCAGCCGAGGTGGAGCTGGAAGGTCTGAGGCAGGCCGGTGTGGTGGGACGCAAGAAGCCGCCCAAGATCTCTGTGACCAACAAAAGTCCAGCCTCCCCGAGCAACAACAGCCCGATGTCACCGACAGACATCAAGACTAAGAACACAGGTCTGTGTGTCCCTGCTGTTTGAACTCCAGATACGTCATTTCCCTTTATATGCAGCTTCCAAACCTGTTATAAGATGCTGTACCTCAGTGGTTCTCAACTGGTCCAGCCTCAGGATCCACTATGTCTCTATTAATAACAGTCGCAACCCAAATTGTTGAAGTTTGCTTTTCAGGAAAACAAATTAAGGTTTATTTGGGTGGAGTCTCAGCGCATTTTGATACAAATTAGGAAAATTTTGGCTTATTTTTTGCTCATTTTGGTATATTTGGACGCTTTTGCCACATTCTGGGCATATTTTGGTCCATTTTGACAGATTCTGAGCACATTTTGGTTCATTTTTGGGACGTTATAGCATAAATTTCTCCAATTAGCTGGCAGAACCAAATCTAGAGGTTAATAGTGGGCAACTACTGGTGTCACCACCGCTAAATATCCTGCTATTGAAAGCAAACGGTGTCACAAGAAACATGTCCTTCAAAATAAAAGACTTTATACCACTACTTCTTTGGAGGGGGCATGCTTGTGCGACCCACTAAAAATGGCTTCGCGACCCACTTTTGTGTCCCGACCCACCAGTTGAGAACCACTGCTGTAGCTCCTATTTATGCATTCTCTTTTACTGTTTGAATAGTAAAGATGAGATGGACAGTGATTCGTAGACTTTCACAATAAAAACAACAAAACACTGTAGGGAAGTTACTTCTGCTGCCACTGAAGCTGCAACAGTTGATCAGTTATTTGTTAGTTTTACATTTATTACCAACTGTTTTGATAATTAGTTGTGCAGCTTTTAATAAAAGTCTAAAGTATGTGATTGCAGCTTCTTAAATGTGAATATTTTCTGGTTTCTTTCCTCACTGGTCGACGTTTTTCTCCATTTTCTGTCATTTTATAGAACAAACCGCAAATGGATTGTTTACGAAATAGTCAACAGATTAATTGACGACAAAAATAATAATTTGTTGCACCACAATGTGCATAAAACACAGTAGTAGAAAGCCTTCTAGAAAAGCTTTGTATTAAACACTGTGTGCTCATACAGACTTTATCACAAAGCCATATATTATACCAAAAACATCTTTATGTCTTTTAACAGTAGCCGATAGAACGTTATATAAAACATGGATAATGTAGCATGATTCTAATCAGTGTGTTGATTAATTATGTGTTTCCACAGACTCCAATCTGAATATTGTGGCCGACATAGGTGAGCTGAGCTTCCGAGCCGTTTCTCCAGCTTTGTCCAGCCACAAAGGCTCTCAGTGTTCACAGGTAAATAACTGTTCACCTTCCCTTTGTCACAGCTTTGCTCTCCAGCTCTCTTCTTTCTCCTGGCAGTTTTAAAACCTTCTTTTAATTTTCCCCTCACAGGAGCAGGAGGCCAGAGCGGAGGAGGAAGTTTCTCTGGAGCAGCAGCATCAAGAGAGCGACAGGAAACTGATCCGTAAAGAGAAAGCTCGCCTGGCTCGACTCGCTGCTGCCCAGGTCACCACAGCCGATGTACGTACCGTTTTAGACTCTAAACAGGGTTTCTCGCAGTTTTAATTGAAAGTGTTTCCCGCTTTATGATTATTGTATTGTTTTGTCACCTGTCTCCCTCTGGTGGTGCTTTTCAGGGCCTGCAGCAGAAAAGAGCAACTCGGGCTGCAGAGGTTCATCATGCAGCCGAGGTGGATCTGGAAAACCTGAGGCCAGCTGCTGTGGTGGGACGCAAGAAGCCCCTCAAGATCTCTGTGACCAACAAAAGTCCAGCCTCACCGAGCAACAACAGCCTGATGTCACCGACAGACATCAAGACTAAGAACACAGGTCTGTACTGAGTGTCTGTATTAAAGCTTACTCTGACTTATTGAACTCAAAAACCATCTTAACATCAACTTGAAGCTGCTGTATGTTTAAAATGTGAATATGTGTTTCTGCAGACTCCAATTTAAATGTCGTGGCTGATTTGGGTGAGCTGAGCTTCAGAGCTGTTTCTCCAGCTTTGTCCAATCGCAGAGGCTCCCAGTGTTCCCAGGTGAATAACTGCACTTATCCATAATTACTGATCATAAAATGTTTGGAGTAACTCTTGTGCTGGGTCAGATTTTGAGCATGTTTGTTGCCTCTGTGCTCCAGGAGATCCTGCAGAGGTCGGTGAGTGTGGAGGACCAGCGACAAGGAGCTCTGTCCAGCAGGGCTCAGTCTAAAACCACCCTGAACGAGCTGCTGGACACCCTGAAGCTGCTGGAGGAGGAACCAGAGAGGCTGTCGGAGCCAAAGGGCTACCGGAAGGAGAAATATGCCTGGATAGACGAGGTCAGGAGTCATTTCTTAGTTATGCAGGATTCATGTTGAGTGTTTTTCCTTGACGATTACCTGCACCTCTTAAAGGACGGGGACTCCAACTCTCTGACCACCGACAACCTGGAGCGCCACGGCCAGCTGAGCCACCATCCGGCGCTGCCAGACGGAGGCGCTCTGCTCTCCGAGGCCAAGCTGCAGAGCATCATGAGCTTCCTGGACGAGATGGAGAAGTCTGAGCAGGAGAGGCCACGCTCGGTGACATCAGGATCGCACAGAGAGGTCAGGAATGGAAGTGTTTATCACATGACCAAGCAGGACCTTCATGTAGCAAATTAACACATACTATTGTCTCCAAGCAACAGCTGTCTTTATTTTTGATTCAGATATCTTGAAGTAAATATTGCGATTGTGTGTTTTTCCCAGAAATAGCGATGATCTTTTAGCCAAACCAGGAAATGTTTGCATAACTTGACTATTCAGGTGACGACATGAAGCAGGATGTTGGTGCTTAGTTCTAGAAAATACTGCAGAGAAAGAGCAGCAATGATAAAAAGTAAGACCAGACATTTCCTAAACCGCGCAACAGCTGTAAACGTAGCAGAAGTTACGTGTTTTAGTGTCAATGTGGCCCATGTTAATCCTGTTGTGCATAAAGGTGAAGTGTTGATAGGTTGCTAAGTGATTCCTGTGTGTTGTCAGGCTGTCCTGTCCGAGGAGGAGCTGGTCGGCGTCGAGCAGGCGTCTGCCACCGCCGCCGAACTCACCGGCTCCATGATGAGAATCAAAATGGAGCTGGAGGAGAAAAAACGCACCGTCAACATGCTGCAAACGGCACTGGTGGGAGCAGGCGCGCGTACATTACTGTTTGTAACCCTGTTAGCTTTTGAATGCGACGCTCACTGCTCAGGTTTTCCTGTCCACCAGGCCCAGCAGAGGGAGCTGACGGTCAGACATGTGAAGGAGACCGAGAAGGAGCTGAGCAGGAACTTCCAGCTCCAGAAGGAACAATATGAAGGCACCATCCAGAGGCACCTCACCTTCATCGATCAGGTAACGAATAATCGTTATTTAACTGGCAGAAGACGAGGGACGTGCATGTCAGAAAATATGTTGTAGATCAGCTGCACCACCAGGGGGAGCCTCTTACTTTTTAATAAGTTGAAAGACTGCAGACAGTTTGTGTTTAATACTGCAGTGGCCCAAAGATGTGTGTTGGCAAGCAGAGAGCATTGTGGGGGATTAGCTTGTAACTGGCAACCATGACAAAGTCCTTATTGGCGATTAATGGGTTCTGACCAAATTCTCATATTCGAGACTCGTAGTAGTAAAAATAAGAGCTTTATTTGTAAAGCACTCTATGAAAACGAAGTTACAAAGTGAAAATTAGAAACCAAATGTAACATGTTCTATCTCTTTATCTCTGGTCTGAAGCAGTGGTTCTCAACTGGTGGATCGGGACCCAAAAGTGGGTCGCAAAGCCATTTTTAGAGGGTCGCAGAAGCATGAACCCCCCTAAAAAAGTAGTGGTATAAAGTCTTTTATTTTAAAGGACGTGTTTCTTATGACACAGTTTGCTTTCAATAGCAGGATATTTAGTGGTGGTGACACCAGTAGTTGCCCACTATTAACCTCTAGATTTGACACTGCCAGCTTATTGGAGAAATTTATGCTAAAGCGTCCCAAAAATGAACCAAAATGTGCTCAGAATCTGTCAAAATGGGCCAAAATATGCCCAAAACTTGGCAAAAATGTCCAAATACACCAAAATTAGCAAAAAAATAAGCCAAAAAATTTTCTAAATTAGATCAAAATGCGTTGAGACTCCACCCAAATACACCTTAGTTTGTTAACAGGAACAGCAAACTTTAACAATTTGGGTCCGACTGTTATTAAAAGAGACATAGTGGGTCCTGAGGCTGGACCAGTTGAGAACCGCTGGTCTACAATATGTTCTGTCTCTTTCTCTGGTCTGAAATGTGCTCCGTCTTCAGCTCATCAACGATAAAAAGGCTCTGAGCGAGCGCTGTGAAGGAGTGGTCGGAGAGCTGAAGCAGGTGGACCAGAAGTACACCAAGAAGATTGCACAAATGCAAGAGCAGCATGAAATGGTGAGACGGCTCAGACAAACCCGACTCAATTTAAAGTTTCTACACTTCTGAGTTTTCACTGCCAATAACTTCTGCTTCTCTGCTTCTGCTTTGCCTCTCGTGTGACTGTGTGTTGCTTTCTCGCAGCGCTGCTTTTGTTTAACTGCCTTTTCTCTCTTTCTCCCCTCCCTCCTTTCTCTTCACTCTCCATCCCCATCTATTTTTTCCCGCCTTTAGGTGTGGCAAATTCTCGGTCCCTTGTGCGAGGTAACTCTTTTTTTCCCTCCTCTAACTCGGTCATCTTTGGCACGATCATCTCCCTCACTCTGCCGATCATTTTTCATTTCATTTGTCTGTCCCTCACCACTTCTCTTGGACAGTCTGTCTGCATGTGAGTCTCCTCGGTCTTTATATCATTTATTTCTACATTTAGATATGAAGCTTTATGTCATTTGGTTAACTCTCTCACCCATACAATGCCACAGTTGTTGTAAAAAGCGACCTAAAAGTAGCTGCCTTGTGTTTAATAAGACGAATGCTGCTGTAATAAAGTTCCTCACTTCACTGCGACTCCATGATTCAGTCTTTCTCATCTCGACTCCCCCTACAGGAGATCAAGAAGCTGAAAGACCTAATGAGCGCCACAGAGAAGATCCGCCGGGAGAAATGGATTGATGAGAAAACCAAGAAGATCAAAGAGATCACAGTCAAAGGTAGCGTAGAGGGAGTCTGAGATTAGACCGTCTTTACTGAAGCTCTGTTAAAGCAAACAAGGACAGGATGAGTAACACTCCCAGCTTAAGGGAGAATTTTCCTGTGTTCTCTTATCAAGGAGGCTTTTGTTCACATCTGGGTTCCGTCACGTCTGAGTGTCGCGCATTATGTCACTGCAACATCACTAATGTACAGCTGCAGGGGTTAGTTGAGGTGAAATTAATCTGCAGATATTTAACAAGCAAACAATGATGTGTCTTAACCACAGTGTCTGGATGTTGTTTCCTCCTGTGGGCTCATTTTTCACTACAGTAGAAAGTCCTGCCCCTCTATGGAAACAGAACGACCATGGTTAAAAGTAGAAACGGCTCACATATGTTCTTATTGTAGTTTGACACGGTTTATTGTCAGAAATCATAGAAGGAAAAACTTGAAAGTGGAATTTCTTTGATTATTTGTGTTACCATGAATGAAGAAACCTGGAGCTCTGAATTTTTGTCACGTCGCTTTTGAGTCACGGCTTCACATGTGCCCTGAGAAACATGAGCTAACTAAAGGCTGGTTCACACTACAGGATAATCAGGCTGATTTTTGTTCCGATCTCCTTACAATCAAATCCAGCAAAGGCCCGACTGTCGGATGTTTGCAAACAACATTGTGTCTGATGTTCCTGTAGTGTGTGGTGTTAAGAGTGATTTTGTCTGGTCCGATCCGCTCGGAAGGAGAGATCGTAGATGATGAACATGTTTAATATTTGCCACTATAAACCCTGTAGTGTGTGGGACGAGCACGCTCAGTGTGTGATGTCACCGGATTTAAGCCAATCAGAACGTGAGCTGACTGACGGAACAGGAAGTAAAAACAAACAAGTAGAGCTACCATTGCTAAAAATTTTAATCATATTAATCATGATGATGGATTAATCCACACTAATGTGTCAATTCTGACAGCCCTAAAGAATCTCTGCCCCTCGGCTCAGAGATCTGGATGGTCTGATGAAAAAACAGCTTCAATTCTAGTAACGAGACACATTTTTGGCAGCAACAGTAACAGAGTTATAATGATGGGAAGAGTAATCAGTTGGATTACTGGTTACTGAAAAGGGAAACATCATTATTTATAATGCCATTATTCCATCATGTTTGTTTCCACTGAAGTCACGTTTGACTACGTGAGATTTGGAATACTGAGCGTGAAGAACCTGATAGTCTGCTGAAGAATCAGTTAGCGTGGTTAGCTAACACCACACTATAAGATCAGAAGAGAGAGATGCTGTGCGATCCGTCTTTTGTTATCTTCAAGTGTGTGGTCTCTGAATCTGAGAAGGTTGGAAGAATCCTGTAGTGTGTACCGGCCTTAACTAAATAACTTGCATTTAGTTATGATTCCTCACAGAACCATCTGACACACTTGACATGTTCTCAGACTGTTGAAAAGCTAATAATCCCACCGTTATTCTGTTTTTACACTTTCTGAACTTATTATCTTTTAAAAAATCATGTGGATCCAAAGGATTAAGTTATGAATCATTGTGATTCAAGCTCTTAGATGGCTGTTTTTCCTGGCCCTGCATTACTGTAAATTTAATATTTTGTGTAATAAAATGGGCGGCTGTGGCTCAAGAGGTAGAGCGGGTCGTCCACTGATCGCAAGGTTGGTGGTTCGATCCCCGGCCCCTCCACATGCCGAAGTGTCCTTGGGCAAGACACTAAACCCCAAGTTGCTCCCAATGGTAGATTAACGCCTTGCATGGAAGCTCTGTCACCATGGGAGTGTCAATGGGTGAATGAGAAACACACTGTAAAGCGCTTTGGAACCACTAAGGTAGGATAAAGCGCTATATAAGTGCAAACATTTACCATTTATAATTAGTAATAAGTTGCAGAAACATGTCGGTGGTTTCTCCTCTGTATAGTTTTACCAGACATTTGAAAGACCTGAAAGACATTTTCTTTGATTTCTACCACTGAACAAAACTATCAGCTGCTGATTGCTTGTTTTTTTAAATCTACAACATGTATTTGGATGATTCAGATTAAGCTTCTTTTCAGCAAAATCATATTGACTGTGAAACCTTCGACTTTCCAGCAGCGTAACGTGGCAGCAACTTCAAAATCCCATGGTCTCTATTATATGCAGGAAACTTTTGCTTTTATGGACGCTGGGCTTCTAAAATACACCAACTAATGTAAACTCAGCAGATGCTGAATGTAGTTTTTTTTGTAGCTTATTAAGGGTAAAATAAACAAAGAGGTGCTGTTCACTTTCCAGAAACTGACATCGTTGTTCCACTGTGTTTTTTGTGATGAGCTGGCTCCATGAAAAGTCGCAGGCAGTTGTCAGCCAGTGCTGATGAGGTGTTTGTACAATCCTTTACTTGGTCACTTCTCTGGTGTATTTACTTCAGTTTTCACCGATATGTGGGCTAAAAATACGACCGCCTTACTGGAATTTGAGTCAAGAATGTCCAGAATTGTAAAGAAAACATGAGTCATGGCCTTTTTCTCTCCCAGCAAATAGTTCCTTGTGAGCCGTAAACATTGTGCAGGCCCTGACCAGCCACAGAGCATGAACCCTGGTCTGTTCCTCCTCCTCCTCCCCCACTTCAGGTCTGGAGCCAGAGATCCAGAAGCTGATATCGAAGCACAAGCAGGAGCTGAAGAAGCTGCGAACGCTCCACGAGGCGGAGCTGCTGCAGGCGGACGACCGGGCCGCCCAGCGATACGTCCGCCAGTGTGAAGAGCTCCGGCAGCAGCTGGAGAAGGAGAAGGAGGAGCAGTGCCAGAGAGAGAGGGAGCTGGCCAAGCAGAGGTACCATTTCATTCAAATGTAACCGGCCTCTGCACAAAAGTCTATGTTCTGTAAAGGCTGCATGCAAGAAGTGCACAAACAAATACATGAACGATACGTAGAGCTGCAACTAATGGTTATTTTCAGTGTTGATTTCTCCTTCTTGATTTATCTGTTAGTTGTTTGGTCAATAAAATGGAAGAATATAGTGAAAAATGTCAGTCAGTGTTTCCCAAAGCCAGAGAAGGTGTCCTCAAATATCTTGTTTTGTCCACAACCCAAAGATATCCAGCCTACTGTCATAGAGGAGGAAGGAAACCAGAAAATATTCACATTGAAGAAGCTGCAACCACAGGATTTGACTTTATTTGTTATTTCCTTATTGGTTATCAAAATAGTTGCAGATTAATTTAATTCAATTTGTCAAAATAACTGATGTCGTCATGTCTCTTGTTTGCAAATCAGCTAATCAGAAAAGTAACAGACTGATATTTATTGACTTGGCTTCTTGATTTTCTCCTTTTTATGAGTTTGTTTTATGTGTAGAAGTGCTGTGCTGTGGCCAAACCTCTATTAGCCACATCCTAAATGGTGTAAAATACAGTCAACTAGCAAGACTTTAGTTTCACACCAGACGAAGAACACGTGTGTCACATCTGTGTGACCGAATCACGGGGTAAATATTCACAGATACGACGCCAGAATCAGAGAGTTTAGACTCAAACCGATTCAAAATTTATTATCAGAATAGTTGTCGAATTAAATATTTGACAGCTCATCGATCGATCAATCAGTGCAGCCCTTCAAGGAGCTCACAGCAGCCAAGCTTTTATGCTCAGCTATTTCAGAAAAAGAAACCTAAATGGGCGTAAAACACCAAGACGTCTGTGGTGAATTAATGCATTAAACTGTGACGGTGACCTCAGTCTTCACAGCTTATTCAGTCTTTTCTTCATTACTGTTTGTGGAAGTGTTGAAATGATGGTGACAGAGAAAGACGACGGCTTCATATTTAACTTTCATCACAGCACATGAGGAATGATGTGACTCTGTTTGCAGCGACGTACTGTTAGAATTAATGAGTCACTTCCGTCAGTGTTTCATAAATATTGTGACCAGTAGCAGCCTGTGAACCGTCAGCTGTGTTTATGTGTCCGTCAGATACGAGAAGCAGCTTCAGGAGGAGGAGCTGTCGCTGCAGCAGCAGAGGAGGCGACTCTACAAGGAGGTGGCCGACGAGAAGGAGAGGCTGGCTCAGCTGGCCGCAAGGTGAGCTCAGACGTCAGCCGAAAAGACATCTGAGACTGTGATGCTGCAGGATATTCCAGTAGTCCGCTGTAGGGCCCAGGATAAGAGGCTGAATCAGTGGAAAACTCCTGCAGGTGTCCAGGCCAGTGTTGTGGTTCTTTTCAGTTCAGAGATGCTGGCGTGAGGATTAGAAAAGCTTCTCACAGACTAGTCAAAGCGCTTCCATCCTGCTCCTGTAGAGATTCTGGTTACTGCCATGTACAATCAATCAATTAATTAATCACACTTCACCTGAACCACACTTTTTAAACAAATCAAATGCAGTTCAAAGTGTTTTACAAGCGATTTAGAGACGTGCGCTCACCAAACAACATAATTAAATAAGCTAAGATAAACTTTATTGATCCGTCACCGGGGAAGTTTTACAGCAGCTAAGACGAGAAAGAAGCAGGACAAGAATTAGAAAAGTACAACACGGCTTAAAAGAAGATCTGATAAAGGTATAATAAAGACGACGGTGTAGAAGGCATGGTGAGTTTACATGTGGATAAAATAAAATATAAATAAAAAGACATAATTAGAGACAAGATTTATAAAAAACAAGATTATAACAACGCGGTAAAATGTTGAAGATGAAAGCACAAGAGTGTTGGTGCTTTCAAAATCTGTCTCTCCGGCAGGGAATATAAAACACACGAAGCCCTCAGAGATGTTTTTCCTCGGGAAGTGTTATTACAGCTGCTCAAGTGACTAATAAGTGCCATTAAAAGTAACAGAATCAGCTTGATGCAGTGTGAACTAAACTGTGTGGCTTTGGATGAACACCGTAGACAGGAACACGAGATGTTTTAACAGCAGCTCGTCGTTTGTTTAAATTTCATCCCACGTTGATGAAGCTGAGTGATTGTAGGTTGCTGTAGGATCTCATTTCAGCTCTAGTGTTGCTTAAAAACCCTTGACAACAATAAACCGACTGCATGTTTACAGGTGGTGTTTGTGTTTGTGTCGCAGGCAGCGCGCCGAGCTGGAGGATCTGAGGCGGCAGCTGGAGGAGAACAGCTCTCTGGCCGGGCGAGCTCTGAGAGACGAGCTGGACAAAACCCGAGAGGAGCAGGAGAGGAGGCACCAGGTGATTAGTGTGAACACAGCAGAGCAGCTCCAGCAAGCTCAGGTTCAGGGAGCAGAACTTCAGCTCACGTTGTGTCGTTTGTGCGACTAGGTGGAGATGAAGGCTCTACAGGAACGTCTGGACATCGAAAAGCAGACGTGGGAAGAAAACTACAAGAAGAAAGAGGTGCGTGAACATGCCGGCACAGATCTCTCTCTCTGCCATTGTGGGCTTTTTTGTGCCGTATCTGTTCTCACCTGTTCCTTCCTTTGTTCGCCGTCAACAGCAACAAACCACTGAATACTCTGTAAATATAAAGAATTGCGCCTGTGGACGTGCAGGCATCTGGGTCACCCACTCATTCCGCTTTGCAGGAGACTCCAAGGGTTCCAGTTTTCTTTGTGCAGCCATTTAAACGGCAAGAAAAGAACAGGAACTGAGCTTCTCTGCCAAAACCAGTCTTTTTGTAGCAGCACAGGCAGGCGGCAGGTTTCCAGCTCCGTCGTGGAAAGTTGCTGTAATTTTTACACCTAAAAAAAAAAAAAACACCCAAACACTTTGCTGAGTCATTGGCAGATGTAATATTGAATGCAATATGGAAAAGTTGGTCCTGATTCTAAAAGTAAAATGTAACAGCTTTTATAGTGAACAGGAAACTCAGTAAATCCTTTTCTTTGGACAGTGTTCTCAGTGTTTTTTAAGTTTACCATGTGATCAGTTTCCCACACTGTATAGGAAATGCTGAGTCCAACTTTCCAGAGACGAACAGTTTCCTTATGTGGACTTTCCCTCTTTTCTTGGAACTTTACGAAACCTGCAGACCAACTTATCGAGCCAGTTGAAAGTCACTCCACTGGCATGAAATGATTAGCCTAAAATGCACAAATCAGTAATTAATATATACATAAATGATAACCACAGACTTTGCAGCAACTTCCTAGTTCCTTACTTAAATATCACTCAGATAAAACCTCCAGGTAGTGAATGACCTTGAGGAAGAACTCGGCGAGTCAGTAGGATTTGTAGGAACACATGTTAATCAGTGAAGAAGCAACTTTTACTGCGCAGCACCGACGGTAAATAATTAACTGTTAAGGACTCGAAGGCGGATGTTGGTGAGCCTGGGTGTGTTTTACTGCTGTTTTTCGCGTGTTAACCGACATCACGTGTGTTCATGCGCCTGCAGGAAGCCTGGCTGCTGAGCCGCGAGCGAGAACTCAAAGAAGAACTGCGGCGAGAGCGAGACAAAGAGATCGAACTCGCCATCTGGACGCTGGAGGAGGAGACCAGCAAGGACAAGGAGGAGTGTGAGAGGGCAGCTGACAGCAGGTGTGTGTTCACCTGATGCTGCCGTTTAACACAAAACGAAGACGAGTGTGTGACGACTGCACGAGGTTCACCGTTCGGTATTAACCTCAGTGTTGGAGTCATGGTTTGGTCCAAGAGAGAAGACAAAGAAACCAATCAGTTCACATTTTTGTCATTTACTTTTAATGTTTATGTTTTGTAATTGTCCATATTTCTTATTGTAAACATTCGAACACATCATCCTAAAAAAAGACTTGAACTTTTTACCATCAGGTCCAAAATACCCAACGAGGCAACTTCCCCATAATTGATTTAAATGAGGCTTTAAAACCAGAACAAGCTGCACAAAGTAACGCTGGCTTCCGCTTTTCTGTCAGCGCTTGTCATATTTTTACACCATATTTTTGTTTGCATTTCGTAGAATTGCATTAGAAGAAGTTGGTGGTGGTTTCTGTCTCTCTGGAAAGCAGAAATGTGCATAGCAGGAGATGGAAACACCTCTTCTGAATACGTTCTGACATGGCGAACATTTAACTCAGCTGTTTCTCTCTTCGTCAGTGTGAAACGTGACTAATGATAACAATGAAAACTAGAAAAGCCCTCAGAGAGCTCATACCTCCGTCAAGCAGCTTCAGTCCACCCCCAACACAATCTACCAATTCACATATTTTGTATGGAACGTTACAGATATAAATGTAATTACATACAGTTCAAATGTCCTGCCAACAATGCGGCCTTCACCCCATCCGACCTAATGAACAGGTGCGGCCTCTAGCGCGGCAGCTCCTAACAGCCTCCCAGCTTCTTAGACAACCGGAGATAAGAATGCCGGCCCAACCGTGCGTATGTCGCTCAGGAAGGAAAGAGAAGTCCGTCACTGTTGCTGTCTGTCGCGTGGAGACCCAAAATGTCATGTGGTCAGAGGGGGTTACCCCAAAAACAAGAGTGCCCTCTGGTGGCTTTTAGAGTAAACTGCATTTAATTGTCCACCCAGTTACACTTACATTAAAAAAAAATCCTGTATCCAGACGGTGATCCGGATCAGTCCCAACATTTCATCATTTGTTCCTTGTCAAATTTCACACATTTTCTGAAAGTTTCATCCAAATCCGTCCATGAGTTTTCACGTTATTTTGTACACAAACAACAAACAAACCAACGCCAGCCATCACATAGCCTCCTTGGTGGAGGTAACAATTTCTGAGGACATTTTCTCGAGTAGTAGTTTTGTTTGTTTCGTCTTCTTTGACAGCCACAGCGTCTGCAACTTTAAAGGCTAACTCTGTCCTGAAAGTCTGAATATGCCGGTTTACACCAAGCAATGCGCAAAGTCCAAAATATATCGACCAACACAATAAGCATCCCACATTTTACATCTTTATGTGACATCTAAACTGGAAACTTTGAGCTTTATTAGCAGATATTTCATTTTATGGCCTGTTATGATACCATTGATAACACAGAACACATTGTTCATCTCTAGGTACATCTCTACTCTCTACTCAAACACTGTAGATGTCTAAAGTCGTAGTTCTTGCAAGAAAAATGTTTCACGATTAATTAACTTGGGGCAGATTCTGTAATTGTGCAGCACCTGGACATGCATTTTTGGGATGTGTACATTCTTTTGCCACGCAGCTTTGCATCAACACCAACCTGCCGTGCCCCCGTTTTTTTCAGGGTGAAGCGGGTTCGAGAGAAGTACGAGTCCGAGCTGAGGGAGCTGGAGCGCTCCGAGAGGACGGCCGTGGAGAAACAGCAAGAGCTGAGGAAGCAGCAGATGGAGACGGAGGGAGAAATGATCCGATTTCAGGCTCTGCTCAGGCAGAAAGAGCAGGAGATCGAAGACGTCACGCAGGTAGGAAGCACAAAATTCAGACATTCATGAGTGACTTTAACGTGGAATTCTTCTTACGACACAAAGCATCAGTAGCTTCACATAGATTCCATTTTAATTCGTCCACCTTCTCTGCTCAGACCAGGGACAAGCTGGCCGACGAGCGCCGCAGCCTGGCCGAGGTGATCCGGCAGGAGTTCGCCGACCGCCTGGTGGCGACGGAGGAGGAGAACCGCCGGATGAAGGTGGAGGTGTCGGAGGTCCGAGCGAGGCTGAGGCTGGAGGTGGAGAGGGTCACCAGGGAGAAGGAGGAGGAGCTGGCTGAAGTCCACCAGCGGTAAGATGGAAGAGACGTTTGGTCTGTTTGGTCACAACTTTTAAGTGTGACATATGTGGCCTTAACTGTAGAAGCAGATCTTCCACGTTTATCTCCGCTGAAAGCAAAGAGATGTTGCCAGAACTTCACAAAACTCTCCATAGATCAGCTTCTCTAAACAATCAGGACCCCTCTGCGAGTGTCAGTCGGTGGATTTAGGTCAGCAGCAGCCTCCAAACATTTAATAAGCTTTGTTAGAGCCCAGCTGGCTGCTCTCAAATCGGCTCCGTTTAAGGTGCAAAAAAGGAATGTTGGCACACAATTTAAAAGTGCAGTTCAGAACCCTAAGCGCTCCGCTGGGTGTCGGTCAGTTTGTAAGAGAGCAGAAACACAAGTGAATTCTGAAGAAGACCTGATTGACGTCAACATGAAGTTCAGTGTGGCTTGAAAGCGTCTCATCGTCCTGAACTGGAGGCGAAACGGAAGCCTGATGAGATATTGTTCAACATTGAGCCAAAACAATTCACTGATTACTCCCCGAACAAATAACTGAAGTAAATAAATAAACATGATGGCTCTGTTTACACCAGCAAACATCTGGCTCATCCAGTTTATCCCAGTGATGTCGGGTGGACCAGTTAAATTCTTCGACATCAGACTGTGAAGCTGGACTTTGTTCACAGACGGTGTTGAAACACTGTTGGTTTTGCTACATCATAATGTATGAAGGTAGTGCAGCAAGTATGAGGCCACTTCTCTAATATGTTTCCTCCCAGTCTGTGGCTCCTGTGCTCTTCTGTTTCTTACTGAACAAGTGACACAAATTTGTAGTTATTTTTATTTTAATGACCAGTAATTTCCTAAAAATGTGGAGCTTTGACAAGACTTTACTCAAAACACAAGTGCAGTTTATGCGTTTTGGAATATTTTCAGCAGCAGATTGGTCATAATTTGGTGTTCTAGTCAGGATCTCCAGCTGCAAGTAAATGGGATTTAGTCTAAATACACTACACTGTGTTGTAGTCCAGCAGTTTAACTCACTGATGGTATTTTAGTTGTTGTTTTTTTTTTTTATCTCTGTTCATACAACAATCAGGCACAACATTCTGACCAGCTGCCTAATACAGTGTTGGTCCCCCTTGTGTGGTCTAAAATGCTCTGAACCGCTGGACCAGAGGACCTCTCAGGGGGTCCTATGGGGTCTGGAACCACTGGATCCTTTGGGTGCTCTGGCTTGTCCAGTGGGGCCTCTGTCAATCCAACTGGTTCCACTGCATCCTGTTGATGCTTGATCAGAATGGGCTGTAGGAAGTCTGGAGGTCACATCAACATGTTGGACCATTGTCATGTTCCTCCACATGTTCCTGATTGGTTGGTGTTGTTTCCATGTGGTGGGGTGCATTTGGGATTTCCATCTGGATGAGGGAGTGTGTTTGTTGTGGGACCATGTTTATTTGGGTGTCTAAGTCTGATCAAGGTTTTCCATCAGAACACCTCATAGAACCAATATGATCAATGGTATTTACTTCACCTGTCAGTGGTCAGGATGTTGGGGCTGATCGGTGTGTATAGAGTTGTTCTGCTTCGATCTGTTTGCAGTTTTCCCGATTAACTTACTTGCTTCTCACATTCTTGTAAAATTCCAACTTCATACATTAAAAATAAGTGATGCTCTTCCAATCATGGTTGACAGAGGATCTTAAAACCACAGCAGAGTTGCACAAAGTCTGCTCACACCGGGTTTATAAATTTGATTAATTTTCTCCATATTTGGTTGAATTTGTGGAGAGAAACTCGGCTTTTCCATTGTGAATATTTCCTAAACCACACCTCTCTTCCAGTGTAAACGACACCGCACCGAGACGCTTTCTAGTAACTGATTTTTTTACCTGCTGCTGAAAAAGCCTGCAGCAGCTTTTAAACGCAGACAGATGGTGTCAAAGTTCTGGGGTGTTTGAGTCTTTAAATACAATATTCAAAACACCCCAGAAAAATATAATGTTCTGTAAATGTTCCAATGTAAACTCCACTTAGGGCAAACCTACATTATATGAGGATGGTTTGCATCCTTTGAGCCACACTGTCTCCAACAAGTCAGCCCGATGGTTCTGTACTTTTCACGGCGTGGGATCCTCAAACATCTGAGGACATTTTTCCAGCCGTGTTCTTTCCAACCACTGAAAGCTGCAGATTTCCCCCCAAGGTCTCCTCAGAAAACCCCATTCTGGCTCCTGGTTCCCATTTTCCTTCAATGTACACGTTGTTCTCATTTCTAACACATGAGAGAGCTGATCTGTTGTTAATGTTTTCTGGACGACAATTCAGCCCGACAGCACGGAGGATTAAGACATCAGGCTTTGATGCACAACGGGGCTTGTTAGTGGGATGAATTCTCTATTGTTTTGTCTTGATTTGTGAACGAAAAACCTGGAATATGGAAGTTAAAGGCTCAACCCAGACCATAGAGGAGAACACAGAAGTCCAAGGACAGAGAGACCACATATATTAATTCAACAGCTGTTTTATGAAGAAAATCAACCAAACTATTGATTAGTAAATGTGTTAGTTAATAGATCCTATCATAGTACAACAGTGTCTTTATGCTCGTGTCGCATTTTTCTTCACTGTGGCTCATTTTTCACTGCAATGTAAAGTCCTTTTATGGAAACAGAGCAACTATGAAGGAGAACTCAGCCAGGAATCACAAAAAATATATAAAACATGAAAGTTAAATTTCATTGATTATTTATTTTACAAAAAAATGAAAAAAAATCTGGAATCAACATGTAAAACGTCTTTCCAGCTGACTCTAGTACGAAGCCTCCAAAGGGACACGGGCAGGAAAAACATTAAAATGTAAGTTTCTCATGCACACGAGATAATTCCCTGTTTGTTCACTGCAGGCGTCTGAAAATGATAATACAGGAAAGATATTCACAGATTGGGACTTCCAGCGTCAATAACTCATTAGTGACACGTTGTCAAAACATAATCGATGCCTCTTTCCATCGTTGTCAGGTAGACAATGTGCTACAAGCCCAGCTTTATCAACAGTAGCTGTCTTTCAGGCTGCAGAAATAACACTGGTGTCTATGAGCAGCCGGCTGGGAGATGAGTGTCCAGGGATCGTCTGCAAATTGTAAAACCACTCCAACAGCGTAGAGAGACACCACACAGATGTTCAATAACCCTCACACTGATACAATGTAGTGTCACCAGAATCACTGCAGCCATCGACTGGCTCCTGTTGATCAGACCACAACACTTGGTTTGACATACATGTAGATATAAAAATCATACACATTTGCAGACGGTCCCTGGACACTCATCACCCAGCCGGCTGCTCATAGACACCAGTGTTATTAGTGCAGCCTGAAAGACAGCTACTGTTGATAAAGCTGGGCTTGTAGCACTTTGTCTACCTGACAACGATGGAAAGAGGCATCGATTGTGTTTTGACAACGTGTCACTAATGAGTTATTGATGCCGGAAGTTTGTGTGCGCACGAGAAACTTACATTTTAATTTTTTTTCTGCCAGTGTCCCTTTCGGGGCTCCGTGATATAGACCTTAGATATTGAGGTATTTCATTTGTTTCTATACTTGCCTCCTCTGCTCTGTGGAAACACTGCCTGCAGTTCAGCTAAAACCTCAGCTGAGTCATTCGTGGCGTCTCGGTTGTGTAGAGTTTGTTTTAGGGGAATTCTTAAATAGCACATGTAGAATAAAGTGATTTTGATTAAATATCTCAGTTTTAAGCTTAGATTTGGGGAATTTTTCCAACTGAACTACGTGTTTTAGTTAAAGAGCCTTCAGAAAGTTAAGAATCCAACAATTGTTCAGATAAATGGTGTCATTTTAGTGATTTCCTTTGCCTGCCTTTCAACCCTGCCACCTGGTTTTGGGGTTCTGACGGTTAAAAGCCAAAAACCAGAGCCTGTTTTATCGGAAGCCGTGTTTCGACGCCTGTGGTTTTTCAGATCTGTAGGTTGGCAGTCATTGCTTGAAGTTTTGTGACGAAAAGTGAAACCAACAAATGGAAATCTCAGGTCTTTGTTAACGTCTTCTCGCCTGTGCCCTTTCAGAGTGAAGTCGGCCATCTTGAAGAAGGAAGAAACCGTCAGTAACCTCCGGAAGCAGCACGAGGTGAGTCACCTGATGGAGTCTGTCACGTTAAAACCATCATGCAGTTTGAGAGATGATTGACAGCCGGTTTAAACGCCGTCCTCTGCTCTGATAGGCTGCTCTGAAGAGGGCGGACCACCTCGAGGCCTTGTGGGAGCAGCAGAGGAAGCAGCTGCTGGAGAAGTGACTGACAGGACGGCCGGGTTTTCATCTCCGTGGACCTCCTCCCCCCTTCCTCCCCCTCCCACCACTATGAGCTGCATTGTGCTCATTGTGTCGCTGTTTCCCCCCCGCCCCCCCTCCTCTTCTGGATGTTGTTCCTGCCAGCAAGACTGAACCTGTGGAGCTTCAGAAGGTTGTGACTGAGCTACCTCAGCTGAAAAACATGAAAAATGGGGGAAATGCACTGGGCCTCTCTGTGTAGCCGCCCCCCCAGGCATTCAGACACTACAGACCAGGTGGCACCAGATAAAAGACTACAGATGGACCTGCCTGTCTTGTCTTTCCAGAGGAGGATTTCTGTCTGTTTAGCGCGGCTGTACCCCGTCTTCTTCCCTCCCGCTGCAGTCGGTCGGTGGAAGCAGGAATTCGTTCCCCACAGAGCTGCCACACAGAACACTTCCAGATGTTCCAGAGACCAGCCCGGGCCTGCTGGGCCGCTGGAAACTGGGGCGCCGTGGTGGTGGTGGGGGTTGTTCTTACTGCAGGACCAGAGACTCGGAGCATCAGAGCCCGAAACAAGTCACGGAGCGCCCTTTTATCTGCCGAGTCATGCGTTTTGTCCCAGTGCCCCCTCGAGGCGAGCGCTAATTACTGGATCCATAACCGCCCCCCCTCGCTGCTGCCCCACGGCCCGCTCTGAACAGCCTGTTTGTTTTGAACCAGAGTCTAACAAAGCGGTTAGAAGTACTAACACCGGTTACTGAGTTAAGTTAGAGAGCGTGCAGAGTGTTTCTAGAAAGAGCGAGGTTGGAACTTGAAAGGCAAACGAAAGAAGAAAAACGGGACGTCTGATGGCACGTTTGAGGTCGGATGATTGCAGAGTGGCTTTTCTGAATGTAGGGAAGAAAAAGAGGTAGAAGGAGTTGAGGGGGGGGGAGGAATGTGCATAGAAAATGTTTATAGGATTAGGAAAGCAGAGCTGGGACAGAGCGGGGCGGTCGGTGGGTTAAAGGGGGCACGAGGCATGTGACCGGAGGTATGTTTAAAACCATACAGGTCCAGAGGCGGCGCTGGGACCAAACGCATCCACACACATGTAAACCCTGCTGTTTGTAAACCCTCTCAGGAGCCGCCACAGTTTATTTTTTTCATCCCTCGACCCTTAATGAAGACATGTGGAAGCCCCTCTCGCAGACACAGAAAGTCTTTGTGGATAAGATTTCAGTAAGAGCTGGTCCATAGCTTGACTTGGCGAGGGGTGGGGCGGCTGTAACAAGAGTTGGTGCTGCCTGGAGAAACTCTAAACCCTGAAGTAAGGCCTGTTATTTAGGTACAACATGATGTGAAAGACCACAGTGTGATGTGATGGTGAAGGCCTTCCAGATTAGACCTCACTGTCAGAGCATATTTATTCTGTTTCCTTTATTTATTGTAGCGCTCGACCTTCGTAGAGCCGTCGGTCCGCAGAGAGGTCGAGGATGTGAAGTAGTTTTTCTCAAACATTGTCGACACGTCAAGTGTTTTTTTTTTGTTTTTTAATTCCTCCTGTAACTAAACAGCCACAGTGTCACGGTGAGACGTTATAACGGTGCCATTTTTGGATGGTCTGAATACAGTACGTCAGGTTTTTTCTGACACGGAAGTTGTCCGAGCCACGACGAGTGAGATGTAAACTCGTGACAAGCGAGAGTTTGAAGTAGACAAACCTCAGGTTTAGTTTGACACATTAGCCGTGCTTCCATGTAACTGTCGAGGAAATGTGAGTTAGTTTTGTTTCCATTAGCAGAAAACAGAGCGGATAAACAGAAGAAGTCACGTGCTTCGTTTTCCCGTACATTTTGAAGCTACATCCTGCTGCTGCATGAGCTCTGACCATCCTGCTCGTACATCCGTCGTGCTCACATGAGGCCCATGTGACGTATTTTCCGCCGTGCAGAGGATTGTGGGTCAGAATGGACAGGAAGTCACGCTGCAGGCTGGAAAATGCAGCAGGACGTCCTGGTTTTGACGCGGCATGCTTTCGTTTTCTGGCTTGCTGTGGTGCAGAGCTGACAGATGAAGCGATCTGAATCAGTTTCAGTGCAATTAGCAGATCACAGAGGCTGCAGTTCATCACGTGCACGGCTCTTAAATGAAGAGGCTGTTCTGTCATTTTGTTTAACCTGACCCTGACCCTCATGCTGCTGTGGTTCGACTGACTCAAACCCACGCTCTTCGTTTAATATCACACCTTGTACGATTTGCAGAAACTCTATTTCAGCGGTTTTCTAAGTTCCCGTGCGAAGGTGGCGTGGCGTGTTTTAACGCTCGGTCACGTGGTCGTGTTGGAATACATCCAGAGTTTAGAAGCTGCTGAAAAATCCTCAGAGAAGAAGAAAACACGACTTTCTCCGTCTACGAGAAAAAGAATGATTTAGGGAAAATGACCCGACTGCGATTTCTACGTCTGTTGTTGGTCTGTGATGTAATTTTAAAAAGTAACACTAACAAAAGTGACACGACAGTTTAAACTCTGGTAAATCCTGTTAGCCTTTGATATTTTCTAACTTCACTGTCTCAAACTGCAGTTTCAGTTTAAATCTATTTGTTCAGCTCTAGTCCGACAGTCTACAGTCAAGAACATGTAAAAACTGAGGAAGTTTTTCTGAATTTTGTCCTTTTCCATGACATTTCCGGAAGGTAAAGCTTCCAAACGAATGCTTTCCTACTGCCTGGTATTACGATTTGATTTCAAACAGTCGAGCTTCGGTTCAGTTAAAACGTGATAGATCATTAACACATGATAAACCACACAGGAAGGAATCTGTAAAACCACTGACATGACAGTTTAACCGCTGCTTATATTTGCCGCATAAGTAAAATCCTAAATTACAACCTTTGAGATTTGCTAATTGTAACTGCAGTTTAAATTTAAAGCTGATTCTCTGTTCAGCCCCAGCAGGTCTTTTCTTGGAAGACGTCTGAAGCCTCACCAAGCAGGCATGAAAACAGAAAAACCTGAGACTTTGTGAAAGGATTTGCCGTCCTCTTAACTTCTCCTGATGCAGTACTTTAAAATGCACACCTGCAGACTGAATGGCAATATGATTGTAGACCAGTGGTTCTCAACTGGTCCAGCCTCAGGACCCACTATGTCTCTATTAATAACAGTCGCGACCCAGATTGTTGAAGTTTGCTCTTCCTGTTAACATTTAAGGTTTATTTGGGTGGAGTCTCAACACATTTTGATACAACTTGGGACAATTTTTGGCTTATTTTTTCGCTCATTTTGGTATATTTGGACGCTTTTGCCAAGTTTGGGGCATATTTTGGCCCATTTTGACAGATTCTGAGCACATTTTGGTTCATTTTTGGCACATTTTAGCTTAAATTTCTCCAATAAGCTGACAGAGACAGATCTAGATGTTAATCGTGGGCAACTACTGGTGTCATCATCACTAAATATCCTGCTACTGAAAGCAAACTGTCATAAGAAACTCGTCCTTTAAAATAAAAGACTTTATACCACTGCTTTTTGCTCCTGCGACCCTCTAAAAATGGCTTCGCGACCCCCTTTTGGGTCCCGACCCACCAGTTGAGAACCACTGTTGTAGACAACATTCAGCGAGTGATGGCACATCAACACGTGAAAAACCACCAAACTAGTTTTAATTTAAAATCAGTTCTTACATATAATATTCTCTATAGCCGATAACGACATCAAGCAAATATGAAAACATGAAAAGAAGAATTTGAATTTTGCCTTTTCGATTAACTCTATCGGGATATTTCATATTGACTGATGCTGCGAAATGTAAAGCTTCAGTTGGGTGTTCACTGTGGAGGAATAGGTTTAAACCATGTGATGGAGCCTCGACAGCCTGAAAGTCCATTAACTCTTCAGCCCTAATTAGCAGGGCTGGTCTGAATAGCAGGTTCTGTGCTCCGGATATTCAGGTCCAGTTGATGACGAATATCTGAATATTCGGCTCATGCGGCGGCGGTGGTGGAGGGTTAATGACTTAGAATAAAATTATGATAAAATATCTTTGTTTTTTAGCACAATAAGTAAGTTTAAGCAGGCTCAAAACAATTATTATATTCGGATATTCAGGTCCAGCCCTACTAGTTGGTTTGTTCTTGGAAAGTCAAGCAACACATCAACAAACTTCCTCAGTTAATTTTAATTTTGCTGTTTCCTTCAACTCTTCCTGCTGTAATACTTCAGAGTGAGCCTGAACATGGAGGCCCGGCTAATGTGTTGAACATGACCTGGAGGTTAAACTAGTGCAGCTTCGGTTTGAGCCACATCTTTAACTGCTACGCCAAACAGTGGATTCAGCTCCGACACTGCTTTGACTCAGATCAAACCTCCGGTCGGAGCGGCTGCTGTGTCACAGATTCACTGTGAGTCATGAGGTCGAGGTCTCGGCGGCGGCGGCGAGCTGCAGCCCCTCGCTGGCACAGCAGACGGGGATTGGGACCCGGCGGTGTGAGTTGGCATTCCTCGCGCATGCCCGTCCTACAAGTGCCAATGAGCCTGTCCTTTGTGTGTTTGTTTGTGCGCCACCATTCCTGCCATTGTGACCCGAACCGACCCCGGCGTCGGACTCACGCTTTCACCACACAAACCATTCCAGCTGTCGTCGCTTGTCGTTCCTAAACGCACCGTTTTCTGTCCTAGTCTAGTTTTGACTGTTTTTTCATGGTGACGGTTCGAAAAAACTGTGAAGAATCTTTTCAGCAAAGAGACAATAAAAAGCAAAGACTGCACTGTGTCCCTCTGTGTTTCTGTTCTCGCACAATTGTTTGCTTGTTCCTGGCCTCCACCCTCCCATCATCCCTCGACCGAAGACGCCTCGGCTCCCTCTGGAATCCTCATTATGAGCCAAAATAGTTGTTGGTTTGGAGCCTGGAGTGATTCATCGCCTGTTTAATTGCCCCATTTAATTTGTGTAAATCACTTTTATAAATGATGTTTTGCTGGAGCAGCTCGTGTTTGTCTCAAACCTCCTCGGGGACGTTCCAGTCTATACATCTGGAATAATGTCCAGCTCTGACCCACTTCTTCTTCTTCTCCCCTCCTCCTCTCTTTCCTCCTCACCCTGCAGCTAACTTGCTTCCTCCAAACTGCAGCCGGCCGGCGCTGAGCGTGTCTCCTCTTTCAGGGTGTATTTCCTTTCTTTTCAGGGAGGAAACCGAACCCAGAGAGAGGCGCTGCGACTGTTGACTCCAGCTTGGCTCCGAGGGCCCCGCGGTCTCCCCGCTGGACGGATGGAGGCGGCGTGTCGCTGCTCGTCACCTCGTGCTTCCTCACTGTTTACATGTGTCTTCGTCATGCTGCGATTCCGCCACACATCGTGAGCATTGCAGAGCTGCCTGCTCATGTCTAACTAACTTTATTGCAGCCTGCAGTGGGCTTCGCTCCCCCTCCTCGCTGGTGGAGTCGAGAGGGGGAGTTGACCAATTGCCAGCAGCTGTTGCTCATTTCACAATGGTCCCGCCCATACAGTGCCGAGGCTGGCAGTGCAGCCGCTACACAGCAGATGATCAGCAGCAGTTTACTCCCAGGAATACTGAGAAGGAAACTCTGAGAGGCTCTTCTACCGGTGAGAGCAGCTTCACTTTTCTCAATTTGTGTTGTATTTAAGTAGATTTCTGCTTCAGTGGAGGCTCAAAGTGACTAAAGGAAGAGACTGAGTCATAATTTGTCACAGTCTGATGCTCGTCCTTTATAATATTCTGTTCTGAATCTTTTGTCAGCCACGTTAAAGTTGACTTTAAATCAGTAGAAAACTTATATTACTCTGTTTGAGTGGAATGCTGTCCTGTCCTGTTATCAGAGACATGCTGGTTTATCTCTGGATCACCGCTACACATTCTTTCCATTCCCCATTTAGCCTCAGACAGAAGCACCGACTCACACAACCAGCATCATCCGTCCCGGTGTTTTTACTTCATTTTCCAGCTCCGGCAACTTTTTTTGATTCGAGGGAAGAAGCAGCTCCGACCGAGGAGAAGCTTGAGGGGCAGAGTTCAGCCTCGCCTCAGGCTCGGTTTATTACTCTGCTTACAAAGAGGTGCGAAGTGGAGGGGGGCGGTGCTCGGTGTATGATAATGCCTTCGACTTGTGGTGGGACTTTCACAGACTTGACCACCGCATGCGGAGGCGGACCAGAAGAAGTTTCCTGCCAGAGAGCGTCACCGGCTTCCTGCGTTCGCTGTCGGCTGCAGCTGACATCAGAGTTTTTGTGCTTCTCTTCGCGTTGGTTCCTCTTTTGTGAGGCTGGTTGAGCAGAAGGGAGATAAATGAAGGCTGGATATGCAGATTGTGACCCGGCTCTGTGTGTGCAGCGGCCTCGGCAACGGTTTCATTAAAAAGGGATTATTTGGCACAGTGACGCTCAAAGATAAAGTTTCCCCTCCTGAGTCTTTGCCCTCGTTCCAACTCTCACTTTTCTGTCTCCCTCCCGCTGTAGCCGTGTTGAGAGACGTCCTGAGCGGAGCCCAGATCCTGTTGTGGGTTAATTAAATCCCCGCCATCGCCGTCAACGCTGTCCCTCCCCCTGGTCGAGCTGAAAGGAAAAAGAAAAACCCCACCCCTGAGCGGGACAGCATCCTCCCTCAGCCTCCGTCCTCTGCCTCCTCATGTTCCTGCAGGCAGAGCGGAGGGCAGTGCGAACTCACCGTGACGGATGGCGCTGCAAAGGAGGCTGCTGTTCTGCATTTTGACCATCACCTCGCTGCTCTGCGTCTACGTCCTGTGTTTGACGCTGGAGAGGCCCTTCACCTGGTCCACCAAACCGCTGAAGAACTTCCATGGCTTGACGAGCAGGTCAGTTCACGGGTTCTGAGACACTCCATCGCTGTTTTGTCTCTCAGACACACAACAGCTCTGACATTATTCACATTTCATTCGCATCATCAGGTGGGCTGCATTTTATAGACATCAAAAGAGGCACTTCAAAGAATCTAATATTAAATCTGACTTGGTTTAACGCTGAGCCTCAAAAACTCACGTTCAAAAGGCTTGTTTTGGATTAAAACTCATCAAATTCATCAGAGTAAGAAACTGCAAAAACAGAAAGAATCATCAGATTTTCAATTTTCCAACAGTCCTTGAACTAAACACGTGTGATTGAGTTGGAAAGGCATGATATGTATTTTTAAAAAATCACCGAAGTCACACCAATTACTGGAGCAAGAAAATGCTAAAACTGAAAGAATTGTCAGATTATCAACTTTCCGACAGTCTTTGAACTAATCACGTGTGAGGTGGAATTTCATCAGGAAAAACAACAAAGTCTGAGCCTAAAATAAGGAAATCCAGGCTCTAAATCTGACTAGTTAACTAACAAATTAGTGAGAATTGTTGGAATGCTCCTTTAATGACACTAAATTAATTTAATTGGGGATTAAAGACGGACTGTCCTGTTCTCTCTAATGATGTGAACTCCCAGAGTGTTTAACCACATCAACAATCAGCCAAAGTCCTTTCAGGAATGTGAGCTCCTTTAATGACTTCATACGTTGGGTGGCAACATTGAATTGAGAGAAACTAGAAGATAAAATCACAAAAATACTCATATTTCAGATGAATAAACAGGACTGTATGTAGTTTGTCACTACAGAGGATCGGGTTAGCTTGAAGGCTAGCGACAGTCCTTGAACTAATCACGGGTGACATGTGGATACATCAGGACAAAAAACTAAATCTAAAATCATGACGTTGCTTTATTCTACAGGCCACCAGATTCGGCTAAAAACAAAAAAAAATCCAAGAGGCCACGACTCAAGAATTCAGAGTTTTCAGGTGAACTGCAGGCAGTGTTTTCACAGAGCACACAAATCTTCCCCCAGATGATGCGCAGTCGTCAGATTTTCGACTTCCCGACAGTCCTTGAACTAATCACGTGCGAGTGGGTTTGAAAGGCGCGTTATCATTTTTAAAAATCATCATTTAAGAGAGTTTTCAGGTGAACTGCAGGCAGTGTTTTCACAGAGCAGAGAAGAGGCGGCAAGAAAAATAAAACATGTCGGGTCGATGAAATAAATGCAGAGGAGCAAGTTGTCGGAAGATACATCAGCACGGTGGAACATCTTCGTAGAGTTGATGCGCAGTCGTCTGATTTTCAACTTTCCGACAGTCCTTGAACTAATCATTTTTAAAAATCACCAAAGTGACGCCATTTATCAGAGCAGGAAACTGTAGAAACAGAAAGAATTGTCGGATTTTCAACTTTCTGACAGTCCTTGAACTAATCATGTGTGACATGCAGTTCCATGAAGAAAGAAACCACTAAATCTGACCTTAAAGTCCTGATATTTCTTCAAAATCCCTCTATGCTGCGTGACTCTTTCAAAATAAAACTCCAAAAATAAAACATTTGCACCAGATTCTGTTAAAAACTAGAATATTTTGAGAGAGTCCGACTGTCTGAGCTGCAGCCAACAGTCAAGAGTTGACTAAACTGACTGGTTGATGTTCTCCTTTTTGGTTTATTAACCAATAAAGTCGCACACAGAACGTCCTGCTTGTCATGCTTAGTTCTTCTGTTGCTGTATGTTCTATTGATAGACGTGTTACTGATGAGAGAAATGTGAGTCTGGAGGTGCAAATTCAGGAAAACCAGTGATGTTTCCACGTTTATACTGAAGCATGTTTTCGTTCTGAGTCTGTTCAGGAAGTCCCAGGCTCTAAATCTGACTAGTTAGCTAACAAGCTAGTGAGAATTGTTGGAATGCTCCTTTAATGACACTAAATTAATTTAATTGGGGATTAAAGATGGACTGTCCTGTTCTCTCTAATGGTGTGAACTCCCACAGATCAACAATCAGCCAAACTCCTGTTCATTTTAATTGTTTTGATTTTGAAAGAGAAAAACTCTTCCCTTCTGAGGATAATATTAACGCAGGACTTTGACAGTATTTTTACTGCGATCTGAAGAGTTCAGTGAAGAAAACAGCTGAAGCACTTCTTCCACCACCGACACCAACATTCAGTCGGAGAGACAGGAAGTATTAAAGCTGTAAGCAGCGCTGGGCGGGTCCTGAGACATGACATCACCACACGGCTGTCATCAGGGCCCGAGTTTGATCATGCGTGTGAAGTCTGAGGCCAAATGCCGCGGGTCGCCACGGTTACATCCTCAAACTTCTTCAGAGCAATTGAATAACTTCTGCTCACCAACACCTCCAGCACATGACGGCCAAATCTGAGATCTCTGGGACTTACCCCCCCAGGACGAGTTTGCTCTTGAAAATTTTAAAATTCTGACGGTAAATTCAAAATGGCGGATTCCCTGTTGCATTGTGGGTATGTGTTGTGTCTTATGGTGATACATACGTGCACTGTTGTGTTTTTTAGTTTTTTAGTATGTTTAAGGCTTCAAAATTGCGATTCTGCATTGTGTAAAACGATAATAAGAACCGAGGTGAGTCAGAGTTAATCTGCAGTCCTAGAATCTCCACATCCTGCTACCCTGTGCTCTGAAAAAGAAACTAACATTCTGACCCACAGTTCAGGTGATGCTTTCAATGTCACAGTTCAACAAACAGCTGGAGAACACTGGCTTCTTAATGACCCAATCATCAGCCTGTGTTCCTGTAATTGGATTAACTCCGTGTTCTGGCTGCTGGCAAACAGAACAGACATGACGTACCTGGTTATGGAGGAATGAACTACGAGCTCCAGACTGATGGACTTTCACTGGATGTTTCCACTGATTGATCGTGTTTCTGCTCTGACTCCTGCCTCCTGTGGCAACGAACATCTTCTGCATCATCAGTGAAGTTTAATCTCAGTTTTAGACGTTCGTTTCTCCTCCGTCGTCACCTGTGTGTTGCTGCATGGAGCTGCAGGTGAGTGACGGATAACCCTCCTCCACTGAGCTGGTTCCAGGTCTAGTCCAGAGCCAGAGCCTGACTTAGAACCAGTTCTTTGTGTTTCCACCACCTAAGCACCGACTCCAGGTTCTATAAACTGGAGCTCAGCAAGCACCAACTCTTTGCTGGTCCAGAGCTCAGCACCGAGTACGTCAGGGGCTGGGGGCGGGGTTATGGTGACCAACCATCAACGGTGGAAAGGGACACACAAGTGCTAATTAGTGTCCTTGTTCTCCAGGACGTCCCTGGTCCCATCACACATGTATTGGAATGACTCCTGGAAGTTTAGCACAAACTGTTGACCTGAAATCCGCTACAGTTGTGTCCCACCAGTAGCGTGATCACGGATGTGTCCAGGCAACAGGAGGACCTCCGCCTCACAATCAGCCTTAAGACCATCTATAGAGATAAACACAGATATTATCATCAACTTACTGCGTTTGTTTAACTGCTATGTAATGGATGCTAGCGTAGTGGTTTTATGGTGACCCAATGGCTCCAACTGGACTCAAAGCAAACAGGTTCTTAGGAGGAACCAGATTAGAACCAACTAAGAACCAGAACTAGACCTGGTTCTTCTTGGTGGAAAGGGGGTAGTGGAGAAGCTCCGTCCCTCTGCTCTGTCTGAAACGTCTTCTGGTGATGAGATTCAACGTGAAACACAACGATGTTCTTGCTTTCTAAGGTACCATTAACAGAACCGTTACCGTCCAAGCTCATCGGAAGTCCGGTATTTTAAGAAAATCGCTCCTGGTCTCATTCAGCACCAGGACTCTGGACCCATCCCTAAGCATGACTCAGAAACGGTGAACAGAATAATAATAAGAACCCCAGGAATCTGTTTTTGTCTCTTTGGTATCATTTTGTGTCTTTTTGTGTCTTTTTGGTATCATTTTTGTCTCTCTAGGGTCATTTTTCTCTCTTTTGTGGAACTTTAGTGACATTTTGTTTCTTTTTGTGTCTCTTTAATGTCTTTTGTGTCCCTTTAGTGTCTTTTTTGTGTAACTTTAGTGTGTCTTTTGTGTCTTTTTGTGTCTCTTTTGTTCGTCTTTGGTATCATTTTGGGGTTTTTTTGTCTCTCTAGTGTCATTTTTGTGTAACTTTAGTGTCTTTTTGTGTCTCTTTGGTATCATTTGGGGGTTTTTTTGTCTCTCTAGTGTCTTTTTTTCTCTCTTGTGTCATTTTTGTGTAACTTTAATGTGTCTTTTGTGTCTCTTTGGTATCATTTTGATTCGCTGAATGCAAGTTGTTGGAAGTTGCGTTCAGCGTGGTGGAACATGTTTCTGGAGTTCACGTTCAGAGCAGAGAGGAAAGGTTTCTAGAGGCTGTAAAAAGGTAAATAGTTACGTATTTATGCCTCTGGTTTTTCCAGTGTGGGCAGAAAAATGTTTGATGCTTTGATTCCAGATTCTTTTGATTTTTGTAAAACAAATTATCGAAGGAATCTGAATAAAATGTCTCAGTTTTGAGGGGAAACAGTCCCTGAATGCAGCATGAAGGTCTCAGTTGGAGCCACAAATACAAACAACAAGGACTCTTTGAGAACAAACCTCCACTATATCCAGCTGGAATGTGATTAAAGTGAGATATGAAGCTGCAGAAGTGGACTCAGGACAAAATAACGTAGAATAAAGCTGGAGCGACGCATTTAAAAGCAGAAACACTGACAGAATCCTTTAAAACGGACTTAAACTCACCGTCAACACGACAGACAGCCTCACCTCCGTCTGTAGATCGATGCAGCGAATTTGAAAGCTGCTGATAATTTTGAAACCTGTCCTCAAAAACACGAAATAAAAATACATTTGCAGAAGTCATGTGTTGGTGAAAACTGATAGACTCGTGTAAGAATGAGGTGATAAAATGAGCGACTGAGGGAAGCTGAACTTGACTGATGGCTCTAAATCTGACTAGTTAACTGACATGTTGGTGAGAATTGTTGGAATGCTCCTTTAATGACACTAAATTAATTTAATTGGGGATTAAAGACGGACTGTCCTGTTCTCTCTAATGGTGTGAACTCCCACAGATCAACAATCAGCCGACTCCTTTCAGGAATGTGAGCTCCTTTAATGACTTTGTTGGGTGGCAACATTGAATTGAGAGAAACTAGAAGATAAAATCACAAAAACACTCAACAACCTGCTGATAAACACCAGATGAATAAACAGGACTGTATGAAGTTTGTCACTACAGAGCATCAGGTTAGCTAGAAGGCTAGCTACCGTTGGGCTCTCTGACTAGCTTATGGCTACAGACATGAACAACCGACCTGGACCAGCTAATCGTCAGCAGCAACAACCAGACATGTCGGGGCTGCAGACATTACAGACATAACATCAGTGTCTGCTTTCTGAGGGATCCACTAGAAGGATCCACTAGAAGGATCCACTGGAAGGATCCACTAGAGCAGGGGTGTCAAACTGCGGTCCTCGAGGGCCACAATCCAGCATGTTTTAGATGTGTCCCTCTTCCAACACGCCTGATTCACATGATCAGGATCGTTATCAGGCTTCTGCAGAGCTTGATGATGAGCTGATCATGTGAATCAGGCGTGTTGGAAGAGGGACACATCTAAAACATGCTGGATTGTGGCCCTCGAGGACCGGATGTTGACACCCCTGCACTAGAGGGATCCACTAGAAGGATCCACTAGAAGGATCCACTAAGGATCACTGACGACGACACATGAGTGACTTCAGGAATGCAGTCATGCATTTTTTCAGTTTTTCAAATGTTGAAAATGAAACCAAAAGTGTTCAATGTCAAGTTGTGTCTCTTCTGTTCCTCTTTGTGTCTTTTTTGTGCCATTTTGTGTCTCTTTTGTGTCTTTTTGTGTCTTTTGTGTCTCTTTGTGTCTTTTTTGTGTCTTTTGTTTCATTTTGTGTCTTTTTGTGTCTCTTTTGTGTCTTTTTGTGTCTTTTTGTGTCTTTTTTGTTTCATTTTGTGTCTTTTTTGTTTCATTTTGTGTCTTTTTGTGTCTTTTGTGTCTCTTTTGTGTCTTTTTGTGTCTCTTTGTGTCTTTTTTGTGTCTCTTTGTGTCTTTTTGTGTCTTTTTGTTTCATTTTGTGTCTTTTGTGTCTTTTTTGTGTCTCTTTGTGTCTTTTTTGTGTCTTTTGTTTCATTTTGTGTCTCTTTTGTGTCTTTTTGTGTCTTTTTGTGTCTTTTTTGTGTCTTTTTGTGTCTCTTTTGTGTCTTTTTGTGTCTTTTTTGTTTCATTTTGTGTCTTTTTGTGTCTTTTTGTGTCTCTTTTGTTTCATTTGTGTCTTTTTTGTTTCATTTGTGTCTTTTTTGTTTCATTTTGTGTCTTTTTGTGTCTCTTTTGTGTCTCTTTGTGTCTTTTTTGTGTCTCTTTGTGTCTTTTTGTGTCTTTTTGTTTCATTTTGTGTCTTTTGTGTCTTTTTTGTGTCTCTTTGTGTCTTTTTTGTGTCTTTTGTTTCATTTTGTGTCTCTTTTGTGTCTTTTTGTGTCTTTTTGTGTCTTTTTTGTGTCTTTTTGTGTCTCTTTTGTGTCTTTTTGTGTCTTTTTTGTTTCATTTTGTGTCTTTTTGTGTCTCTTTTGTGTCTTTTTGTGTCTTTTTGTGTCTTTTTTGTTTCATTTTGTGTCTTTTTGTGTCTCTTTTGTTTCATTTGTGTCTTTTTTGTTTCATTTGTGTCTTTTTTGTTTCATTTTGTGTCTTTTTGTGTCTCTTTTGTGTCTCTTTGTGTCTTTTTTGTGTCTCTTTGTGTCTTTTTGTGTCTTTTTGTTTCATTTTGTGTCTTTTGTGTCTTTTTTGTGTCTCTTTGTGTCTTTTTTGTGTCTTTTGTTTCATTTTGTGTCTTTTGTGTCTTTTTTGTGTCTCTTTTGTGTCTTTTTTGTTTCTTTTTGTGTCTTTTTTGTTTCATTTTGTGTCTTTTTGTGTCTTTTTGTGTCTCTTTTTGTGTCTTTTTGTGTCTTTTTGTGTCTTTTTTGTTTCATTTTGTGTCTTTTGCGTCTTTTTTGTGTCTCTTTGTGTCTTTTTGTGTCTTTTTTGTGTCTCTTTGTGTCTTTTTTGTGTCTCTTTTGTGCCATTTTGTTTCTTTTTGTGTCTTTTTTGTTTCATTTTGTGTCTTTTTGTGTCTTTTTGTGTCTCTTTTTGTGTCTCTTTGTGTCTTTTGTGTCTCTTTGTGTCTTTTTGTGTCATTTTGTGTCTTTTGTGTCTTTTTGGTGTCATTTTCTGTCTTTTTGTGTTTCTTTAGTGTCAATTTTGTGTAACTTTAGTGTCTCTTTGTGTCTCTTTGGTGTAATTTTGTGTCTCTTTTGTGTCTCTTTAGTGTCATTTTTGTCTTTTTAGTGTCATTTTTCTCTCTTTTGTGTAACTTTAGTGTCTCTTTGTGTCTGTTTGGTATCATTTTTGTCTCTTTAGTGTCATTTTTCTCTCTTTAGTGTCTCTTTGTGTCTCCTTGGTGTCTTTTTGTGTCTATTGTGTCTCTTTTGTGTCCCTCTAGTTTCATTTTTGTGTAACTTTAGTGTCTCTTTGGTGTAACTTTGGTGTCAGTTTGTGTGTCCTGTGTGTCTTTGCAGTGTGTTTCAATGTGAGTTGTGTACCTCTGATAGCAGGAGTATCAACACTTGCTGCATCACGCCGTTCGTTAGTCCCTCCTCAGTGATGAGTTTTGAGTTTGATGTTTCCATCATTTAAGACTCGATGAGAGTTTTGGGGGTTTGTTGGTCTGTTTGTGTTTCCTGTTTTGGTGGGAAGCCGTCGGTACATTAGACGCCACATGAACGGCCCGCATGGCGACTGAATCCAGGTCAGCCGGGTTCGGGGGTTAAACTCTCGGCGCTTGGAGGAGTTTTGTGTGAGCAGCACTTATCGTCGTCCTCCAGCTGAACCATTGTGGTGTCAACAAAGGAGCCACACAGCCGCTCTGATGAAAGCCTCCCCTAGTTCTGTCTCTGGACCTGGTTTCCAGCACACGTATGTGAAACATGGGCTTCGTCGGGGCGGCGGCGGCGGCGGCCCGGCTCTGGAGCAGCATTAAGGTTCGACGCTCCGCTTCACTCTGAGCCCGAGGAGCTGAAGTCTGAATGGCTGCATTAGAACCAGGAAGAGCTGACGGCAAGAAGCATTGAATAAACAGGCAGCGCATTCAGGAGGTAGAAGACTGAAGTATGAAAGGATGGAGAGAAAGAACGACTGAGAGCCGCATTAGAACGACCGAATGAGTGTTATGAGGGCTTCAGGGTCACTTCAGTGGTGTTTGGTGTCTTTTTAGTGTCGTTTTGTCTCTCTTTAGTGTTTTGTCTCATTTTATGCGTCTCTTTTTTGTTTTTTGTGTCAATTTGTTGCCTTTTTTTCTCTCTTTACTATCAGTTTGTTGCTCTTTTATGTCCCTTTAGTGTCAGTTTGCATCTCTGTGGTGTCATTTTGTGTCTGTTTTCTGTTTTTTTGTGACACTTTAGTGTTGTTTTGCGTCCATTTTTCTCACTTTAGTGTCAGTTTGCATCTTTATCAAGTCATTTTGTGTCTCTCTGCTTTCATTTCTTGTCCTTTTCTTGTTTTTGTGTCTCTTTGTGGTCCTTTTGCCTCTCCATGGTGTCATTTTGTGCGTTTTTTTTTTGTTTTTGTGTCACTCTAGTGTTATTTTGTGTCCTTTTGTCGAATTTTTGTCATTTTCGTGCCAATTGTCTCTTCTTAGTGTCAATTTTTTTCCTTTTTTCTCTCTTTACTGTCAGTTTTTTCTCTCTTTTGTGTCTCTTTACTGCCATTTTGCATCTTTGTAGTGTTGTTTTGTGTCTCTTTGCTTTCATTTCATGCCTTTTTCTTGTTTTGTGTCTCTTTGGGGTCCTTTAGCATCTCTATGGTGTCATTTTGTGTCTCTTTCTTGTTTTTTTGTGTCATTCTAGTGTTATTTTGTGTCCTTTTGTCTATTTTTTTTATCATTTTAGTGTCAATTTGTTGCCTTTTATGTTTCTTTTGTGTCATTTTGAGTCTCTTTTTTGTTTTTTGTGACACTTTAGTCTTATTTTGTGTCCTTTTGTTGAATTTTTATGTAATTTTAGTGATAATTTGTTGACTTTTTCCCCTTTTTAGTGTCAGTGTGTTGCCCTTTGTGTCTCTTTAGTGTCATTTTGAATCTTTATAGTGTCGTTTTGTGTTTCTGTGCTTCATTTTGCGTCTTTTTCTTGTTTTTGTGTCTCTTTGGCATCCTTTTGCTTCTCCATGGTGTCATTTTGTGCGTTTTTTTTGTTGTTGTTGTTTTGTGTCTCTTCAGTGTTATTTTGTGTCCTTTTGCCTATTTTTTTGTCATTTTGGTGCCAATTATCTCTCTTTAGTGTCAATTTGTTGCCTTTTGTGTCTCTTTAGTGTCAGTTTGTGTTTCTTTAATGTTGTTTGGTGTCGTTTAGTGTTTTTAAGTTTAACTTTTGTGTCACTTTAGTGTTATTTTGTGTCCTTTTGTCTAATTTTTATATCATTTTGGTGTCAATTTGTTGACTTTTTTCTCTCTTTAGTGTCAATTTGTTGCCTTTTTTGTCTCTTTAGTGTCCGTTTGCTTCTTTATAGTGTTGTTTTGTGTTTCTTTGCTTTCATTTCATGTCTTTTTCTTGTTTTTGTGTCTCTTTGTGGTCATTTTGCGTTTTTATGGTGTCATTTTGTGTCTCTTTTTTGTTTATTCTATCACTCTAGTCTTATGACACTTAGTCATCTTAGTGTCAATTTGTTGCCTTTTTTCTTTTTTTACAGTCAATTTGTCACCTTTTATGTCTCTTAAGTGTCATTTTGCATCTTTATAGTGTTGTTTTGTGTCTCTTTTTTGTTTTTTGTGTCACTATAGTGTTATTTTGTGTCTTTTTGTTGAATTTTTATGTCATTTCAGTGCCAAAGTGTTGCTTTTTGTGTGCCTTTAGTGTCCGTTTGCATCTTTATAGTCGTTTTGTTTCTCCCTGCTTTCATTTAGTATCTTTTTCTCGTTTTTGTGTCTCTTTGGGGTCCTTTTGCATCTTAATGGCGTCATTTTGTGTCTCTCTTTTTTTTTTTTTGTGCCGCTTGAGTATTATTTTTGTGTCCTTTTGTCTATTTTTTTTATATCATTTTGGTGTCAGTTTGTTGCCTTTTTCTCTCTTTACTGTCCTTTTGCATCTTTATAGAGTCGTTTTGTGTCTCTTTAGTGTTATTTTGTGTCCTTTTGTCTAATTTTTATGTCATTTTGGTGTCAATTTTTTGCCTTTTGTGTCTCCTTAATGTTATTTTGCATCTTTGTAGTGTTGTTTTGTGTTTCTTTGCTTTCATTTCATGTCTTTTTCTTGATTTTGTGTCTCTTTGGGGTCATTTTGCATCTTTATGGTGTCATTTTGTGTCCTTTTGCCTATTTTTTTATCATTTTAATGTCAATTTGTTGCTTTTTTTCTCTTTTTAGTGTCAATTTGTTGCCTTTTATGTCTCTTTAGTGTCATTTTGCATCTTTATAGTGTTGTTTTGTTTCTCGTTTTGTTTTTTTGTGTCACTTTAGTGTTATTTTGTGTCCTTTTGTCTATTTTTTATGTAATTATAGTGTCAATTGCCTCTCTGTAGTGTCAATTTGTTGCCTTTTATGTCTTTTTTAGTGTCATTTTGCATCTTTATAGTGTTGTTTTGTGTCTCTTTTGTGTCATTTTGTGTCACTTTAGTGTTATTTTGTGTCTTTTTGTCTAATTTTTATGTCATTTCGGTGCCAATTTGTTGCCTTCTGTGTGTCTTTAGTGTCAGTTTGCATCTCTATGGAGTCATTTTGTGTGTCTTTGCTTTCATTTTTTGTCTTTTTCTTGTTTTTGTGTCTCTTTGGGGTCCTTTTGCATCTTTATGGCGTCATTTTATGTGTCTCTTTTTTGTTTTTGTGTCACTTTAGTGTTATTTTGTGTCCTTTTGTCTATTTTTATGTCATTTTAGTGTCAATTGTCTCTCTGTAGTGTCAATTTGTTGCTTTTTTTCTCTTTTTAGTGTCAATATGTTGCCTTTTATGTCTCTTAAGTGTCATTTTGCATCTTTATAGAGTTGTTTTGTGTCTCTTTTGTGTCATTTTGTGTCTTTTGTGTCTCTTTTGTGTCTTTTTGTGTCTTTTGTGTCTCTTTGTGTCTTTTTTTGTGTCTCTTTGTGTCTTTTTGTGTTATTTTGTGTCCTTTTGTCTAATTTTTATGTCATTTTAGTGTCAGTTTGTTGCTCTTTCAAGTCACTCTGGTGTCATTTTGTCTCGGTGTAACTGATAGTAAACTACCACCACTTCTTGCGTCGTGTTGCTCGTTAGTCCGTCCGTGGTAGTTTGATATTTTTGAGTGTTTGTTTGACATTATTCTCATATTTTAAGACTCCACAATGATGTAAATTTAGCAGACCTTCACATCTAAGGGTTCTTCTGCTTTCAGATTGATTCTGTTTGTGTTCCTGGTTTTGTTGGAAGCTGTACATTTGGGTCGTTATGTCCTCTGGAAGTGTTTCACAGCTTCGTGGAACATCTGAACCTCCTGTTCTGAACTTTATTATTTCTCTGCTGGTGAACTTTGGATCTTTATTCAACACACCGGGTCCAGTTACATTTTATTCTGCAGCTTTATGACGTTTGCTGCTCGTTAGTGGCTTTACGAGGTTTGTTCTCGGCCCGGCGGCGACGTGAGCAGCAGCTGCTGTGTCGAGCTCATAAACCCGTCAGCCAATCGGAGCGAAGCAGCGTCATGGTTACCTGACAGGACACCTTATCAGCTGCACTGTTTCCCACCTGCTACACAACAGCTCTGAGGGAGTGTTTCACATTTTATCGATGGAATAAACCTGCAGCTCCACAACTGTTGGGTTAAACAAAGATCCACTAAGCAGCTTTATAAAACCTCCGACAGGCAGCTGCTAGCGAGTCGGTTCAACCAGCTTCATACATGTCGAAAAACATGTTTTTATGATGTTGTAATGTAAAATGAAATCCCTGCAACAAAAATAAGTAGAAGACTCTGAACCGGTGATCAGATGTGACTGAAAACTGTACAGAAAAAGCTGATAAGTGGACCTCGAGGGTTTTTGTGTCACTTTGTTGTCATTTTGTGCTGTTTTGTTTGTTTTTATGACGTCTGTTTGGTGTCGTTTTGCATATTTCTGGTGTCATTTTGTGCCTTTTTGGTGCCATTTGTGTCTTTTTAATGCCAGTTTGTGTCTTTTGTGTCTTTTTGGTGTCATTTTGCCTCTTTTTAGTGTCATTTTGTGTCTTTTGTGTCTTTTTGGTGCCATTTTGCATCTTTTTGGTGTCATTTTGCATCTCTTTAGTGCCATTTTGTGTCTTTTGTGTCTTTATGGTGTCATTTTGTGTCCTTTTGGTGCCATTTTGCATCTTTTTGGTGTCATTTTGTGTCCTTTTGGTGCCATTTTGCATCTTTTTGGTGTCATTTTGCATCTTTTTAGTGTCATTTTGTGTCTTTTGTGTCTTTATGGTGTTATTTTGTGTCCTTTTGGTGCCATTTTGCATCTTTTTGGTGCCATTTGTGTCTTTTTAATGCCAGTTTGTGTCTTTTGGTGTCATTTTGCATCTTTTTAGTGCCATTTTGTGTCTTTTGTGTCTTTTTGGTGTCATTTTGTGTCCTTTTGGTGCCATTTTGCATCTTTTTGGTGTCATTTTGTGTCTTTGGTGTCTTTTTGGTGGCATTTTGCATCTTTTTGGTGGCATTTTGCATCTTTTTGTTGTCATTTTGCGTCTTTTTGGTGTCATTTTTCATCTTTTTGGTGCCATTTTGTGTCTTTGATGTCTTTTTGGTGCCATTTTGCATATTTCTGGTGTCATTTTGTGCCTTTTTGGTGCCATTTGTGTCTTTTTAATGCCAGTTTGTGTCTTTTGTGTCTTTTTGGTGTCATTTTGCCTCTTTTTAGTGTCATTTTGTGTCTTTTGTGTCTTTTTGGTGCCATTTTGCATCTTTTTGGTGTCATTTTGCATCTCTTTAGTGCCATTTTGTGTCTTTTGTGTCTTTATGGTGTCATTTTGTGTCCTTTTGGTGCCATTTTGCATCTTTTTGGTGTCATTTTGTGTCTTTGGTGTCTTTTTGGTGGCATTTTGCATCTTTTTGGTGGCATTTTGCATCTTTTTGTTGTCATTTTGTGTCTTTTTGGTGTCATTTTGCATCTTTTTGTTGTCATTTTGCGTCTTTTTGGTGTCATTTTTCATCTTTTTGGTGCCATTTTGTGTCTTTGATGTCTTTTTGGTGCCATTTTGCATATTTCTGGTGTCATTTTGTGCCTTTTTGGTGCCATTTGTGTCTTTTTAATGCCAGTTTGTGTCTTTTGTGTCTTTTTGGTGTCATTTTGCCTCTTTTTAGTGTCATTTTGTGTCTTTTGTGTCTTTTTGGTGCCATTTTGCATCTTTTTGGTGTCATTTTGCATCTCTTTAGTGCCATTTTGTGTCTTTTGTGTCTTTATGGTGTCATTTTGTGTCCTTTTGGTGCCATTTTGCATCTTTTTGGTGTCATTTTGTGTCCTTTTGGTGCCATTTTGCATCTTTTTGGTGTCATTTTGCATCTTTTTAGTGTCATTTTGTGTCTTTTGTGTCTTTATGGTGTTATTTTGTGTCCTTTTGGTGCCATTTTGCATCTTTTTGGTGCCATTTGTGTCTTTTTAATGCCAGTTTGTGTCTTTTGGTGTCATTTTGCATCTTTTTAGTGCCATTTTGTGTCTTTTGTGTCTTTTTGGTGTCATTTTGCGTCTTTTTGGTGTCATTTTGTGTCTCTTTGCTTCCATTTTGTGTCTCTTTGGTCTTGTTTTGTGTCTCTTTGGTGTCAAAAACTAATGAGCGAACCTTGAGCTAGTTTTGTTTTTTGTGATACTGCTGAAAGAATTGGTCAGTTTCTATAACCGCTTAGTAATTCAAGTAGTTTAACGAGGAAGCCTACAAACTGCTGGTCGATGTTTTGGTTTAAACTCAATGGTTAGATGTTGTTTACACATAATAAAAACGATCCCTCGTTGTTTCCTCATCTAAGAATAAACTCACAGCTGTCATCACTTCTCTCTTCTATCAAGGGAAAGTGATATCAGCACAAATATACGATAAGTATTATTCATAAAATGGTTCCATCTCTTAAAACCAGAAGATACTTACTGCGACTTTAAATCCTAATTAATGTAAAAACATCAGCGACAAACTGAGTCATGGATTTATGGTTTAATTTATTACATCACCTCCTCCATGTTCTCACATATAATTAGCGTGTTATTATGGGGGAGGCTTAATTAGAGGCTTCGTTCTCCCAGATGACCAGAAACCAAACTGATGTTCTCATGCTGAGGTTTTGGCTCCGACGAGGATCCACAGAAACTCTGTCGACACTTTACCCAGAAGATATGGCCACAAAAATGATTTGAATCTCTTCACGGCCAACAGTGGAGCTGCAGACGATTTGTTCTGGGGAAGAAACAGAAAACATCCTTCCTCATATGCATAAAAATGAACAAAACAGGAAGTAAATATAGATGGATCCGACGACACAAACCTGGCTTTAGTTGAACATGTTGACTTCACCCGTTATTGTGTCGTATCTTTAGTTTTTATTATTTTATTATGTTTTACTACATTCATCTTGTAGCCGTTGTGTTTTAGTGTCTCGTGTCTCACTGGTGCCATTTTTTGCCTGTATGGTGCCATTTTGCATCTTTTAAGTGTAATTATGTCTCTCTTTTGTGTCTCTGTTGTCTCTTTTCTGTCTTCTTGGGGTCATTTTCTGGTCTCTGGTATCAATTTGTGTCTCTTTGATGCCATTTTTCATCTTTTTGGTGTCATTTTGCATTTTTTTGGTGCCATTTTGCATCTTTTTGGTGCCATGTTGTGACTCTTTGGAATCATTTTGCATCATTTTGGTTTCATTTCCTGCCTCTTTGGTGTCATTTTACATCTTTTTGGTATCATTTTGTGTCTCTTTGGCATCATTTTGCATCTTATTGGTGTCATTTTCTGCCTCTTTGGTGCCATTTTGCATCTTTTTGGTGCCATTTTGTGTCTCTTTGGTGTCATTTTGCATCTTTTTGGTGTCATCTTGTGTCTCTTTGGTATCATTTTGCATCTTTTTGGTGTCATTTTGCATGTTTTTGGTGCCTTTTTGTGTCTCTTTGATGTCATTTTGTATCTTTTTGGTGCCATTTTGTGTCTCTTTGGCATCATTTTGCATCTTATTGGTGTCATTTTCTGCCTCTTTGGTGCCATTTTGCATCTTTTTGGTGCCATTTTGTGTCTCTTTGGTGTCATTTTGCATCTTTTTGGTGTCATCTTGTGTCTCTTTGGTATCATTTTGCATCTTTTTGGTGTCATTTTGCATGTTTTTGGTGCCTTTTTGTGTCTCTTTGATGTCATTTTGTATCTTTTTGGTGCCATTCTGTGTCTCTTTGGTATTCTTTCGCATCACTTTGGTGTCATTTTGCTTCTCTTTGGCGTTTTTTTGCGCCTTTTGTGCTTAATTTTAGTTAGATACAGTTAGGTACCAATAGGCTTTTGACTTTTTCTATTTTTAAGGGATTTTTTTAATCATATTTGTCGTTACGCAGCCTTGAGGAGCGGTCACTTTGCATTTCACTGCCTGTCCTGTTTGAGCACATGACAAATAAAACTCTAGAATCTTGAAATAGATGTATGTACGTGTGTGTGCATGTGTGTGAGTGTACGTTTGTTTTTAAAAGCTGAACTTGTGATAATAATGTTTATATTGTGTTTGTCTTCTTCTTCCACCGCTGGGAATCAATGCTCTCATTTAAGTCTCTTCCTAAAATGCTGAAGGCCTCCTTTAAGAAGTGCAGCTCAACACATGACATCACATGATGGAAAAAAAGGTTTTCAGATGATGTATTTTCAGCACTGACCCACCGGGCTCATCGCCAACTGTTCTGTCCTCCACAGAGACTCCGAGGAGCCTCCTGAGAGACCGAGCCTCGCCGACCAGTGGGCCCAGCCGGCACCGACCCCCCGCCCCGACAGAGTCGCTCTGAAGCCAGCTTTGAAGACAACCGCCGCCGCCGCTGCTGTTAAACTGCAACCACAGGCACAAAACGATGCCCCGGATCTGTCAAAGTCCAGCTCCAAGTCTGACGGCGCAAATAAAACCAGAGGCCCAACAGTTCGACCCACAGAGCCTCCCTTCGTCGGAGACACTTACATGAACGACTACATCAATCCAGACACAGTGAGTTCTAACTGGTGCTGCTTGGAAATTAACTCCAGCTGATTTTACAAGCTAACATGAGACAATGTGAATAAAATACTATATTTGTGTCCAGAACTTTCCTCAAAATCATATCTACATGTGACTAAACTGTGATGAAAACAAAGAAAACAGAGCTGGTGGGTAAATTAAACAAACAAATGGAACCCAACGAACGCTAACAGAGAACTTGCTAAGACAAAACAACCAAAGGAAACACCTGAACTCTTTAGACAAACCTGAAGTCACAGCAGCAACTCGCCTGGCTGACAGAAAGTCATTAACAAATCAGTGCAAGTGTACAGAACTAAACAAACCTCAGAACACACATTAGCTCTGAGCTACTACCAGGGGCCGGAACACATAGGAAAGAAATGTATAAGCTAGGTTTGATGAATTGAATCAGTTTTATTTAAAATGAGACTTTTAAGTGTGACAAATATGCAGAAATAGAAGATCTCTGTAGAGGGGCCAACACCTTTTCACTTTCCAGATTCAAAAGAACAATCCGCGCCACGTCTTGGTTGTTCATGAGACTCCCTCAAACGCTCGTCTGTAAAGTCGTTGTTCTGCTTCAGGAGATAAAAACTGAGATTTCAGATTCATCCGGGACTTCTGCATGTTTCACAGCGATCAAGCTCAATGATGCGGAACGAATTTCCTCATTCCTAAAAAAAACATGTCAGCGGCTCTGCAGAGACGACGAACATTAAACCTCTCGGGGTCATGAGAAGAGCTGATATGGACACTACAGTCTTTGTCTCCGCAGAATCCTCAATGCGATTATCATTACCAACAAAAGGTGACACACCTCAGAGAAGTCAGCGTCTCTCTGAATGAAAATAAACAACGATGTCATGCAGTCGAATATTTAGTTGTAGTTATGGGAACTTGTGTGCAAAATTAAGACTGTTGTGTAAAGAGAATGGGGGTTTGACTTCTTGACCTGCTGTCAGAAATGCATCAACCAAAGCAGGATTGGACCGAAGTCAAACCCATGAAACTAGTTTGTTCAGGTCTGAAGAAGTGATTGTGAAGTGTTGATTGTTCCTCCTTCATTTAGGGGTGCTTCTCCATTTGTATTTCGGTTTGGTTAGCGTAGCAAGGTTTTTGGTTTGGTAGTGATTGTTGTCGTTGGGTAGTTTGGTACTCTTTGTTTAGCACCCTTCACCCTTACTTCCTGGTTTGTGTGTTGTGTTGTTGGGTTGTAACCAGCGGGGGTTCATCCAGGATTTTAATAAGTGAAAATAGTTAATTTCACATATTCGTGTTGCTGGGGGGTTAATATTTGTGTTTATGTGAGCATTTATGTTCGGTGGAAGAACAGAAAACCGCTTCACAGACTTTCACAGTCATGCTTCAGTGCCATTTAATTGCTTCTGGTTAAAGTTAAGCAACAACTGTCAAGTCACTGTGGACTTAACCCAATAAACAGAACCATAAAACAGCTGAATAACACTGTATTGGATGTCCTCCAACATCTGATATTTGAGTATGCAAAGAGATCCTTGCAACTCACCAGATGTGTTAATTAATAACACTTCCTCATTCTGTTAATGGAAAACTTCATCTGCTCACAATAGGTTACTTTTAAAATTGATTTCTGTTGCGTTTTAGTTGATTGTAAACATAATTTTAGGAGACTGAACTGCTCTTTCAATGTGTGCAGAACAACAAATGTAAAAGCACAAAGCAGCCGGATGTGAAAGTTGACCTGATTAATCGTCTGCAGCATCAAGTTCAGGTTGTAACACTGGTCTGGTTTTTCTCAGGCCTTGAGATGCTGTCACTGGGCGGCTGCCACAGTCGTACTGGGCGGGTCGGTTCTCCCAGTAAACGATTGGGAGGAAGTACAGTCATGTTTACTGGAGTCTGACTCCATCTTCTCCACTCCCTGAACATATGAACACAAAGTTTCCACCACAAGAGCTAATACAGGGAGGATCAGAAAACACGAGAAGAAATGAAAACATTACTCAAATCTGGCTCTAAAACTCTGAACGCGGGAAAAATCACGAGGTTTTCTGTCTGTAATGACGTCATATCATGAGTGAAAGTTTTCATGTGATTTTCCTGCTCTGCACACTTTAATTAGTAATAATAAAGTTTTATTCATACAACACCTTTAGCCGTTAGCATTCCTAGGCCAGTGGCTACCATTTCTAGTCTAATCACAAGCATTTGTTTGCTGTTCACTTGTCTCTTTATGCTGGTAACTAGCATCCCTAGGTTCGTGACCTGCATACAGAAACTAATGTTGCCCACTCTAGCATTTCTAGGCTAGTAACTAGCATTCCTGAGGTAGCCTCTTGTATTCCTAGGCTAGCATCTTACTTTCCTTGGTTTGTGACTGGCTTTCTTAAGCCAGTACCTAGCATTCCTGGGCTATTCATGAGCATTCGTAGATTAACGAATAACATTCTCAAGCTGAAAACCAGCATTTCTAGGCTAGCTTCTGGCCTTTTTAAGGTAGCCACTAGCATTCCTAGGCTAGCAATTAGCATTCTTCATCTAGTGATTAGCATTCCTAGAGGAGTGAATAGTATCCCTACATAGCAAATGGGATTTCAAGGTGAGCCACTAGCATTGGAAAGGTAGACACTAGCATTTCGACTTGCAACTAACATTGCTAGATTAGCAATTTGCATTCTTGGACTAGTCACAACCATTCCTGGGCTAGGGACTAGCATTTCTAGCATTACTTTGCTATTCACTTGTATTCCTATACAGTCACCAATAATCCTAGCCTTGAAATTAGCATTTCTAGGCTTGCCACTGCCATTCTTGAGGTAGCCGCTAGTCTAGTCATAAGCATTCCTCGGCTAGTGAATACCAGTAGTAGGCTTGTGACAATAATTCCTAGGTAAAATTAATAGCCTAGCTTTTCTATGCTAGTAACTAGCATTGCTGAGGTAGCAACTATCATTTCTAATCTAGTAATGAGCATTCCTAGGCTTGTTACTAGCATTTTTACACAAGCCACTGGCAGTTGAAAGGTAGCCGCTAGCATTCCTAAGTTCATGACTTGCATTCCGAGACATGTCCCAAGCATTCCCAAACTAGTGATTAGAATTTCTTGGACAGTCAGTAGCATTCCTTTGCTATTCACTTGCCTCTTTATGCTGCTGACTAGCATCCTTTGGTTAGTGACTTGCATTCCTATACATTCCTAGTTTTGAAACTAGCATATCTAGGCTTGTCATTATAATTTTTGAGGTGGACACCAGCAACTAGCATTCCCAGTCTAATAAGTAGCATTCCTAGGCTACTTAATACCACACTAGGCTAGCCACTAGCATTTGTAAGGTAGCCACTAGCTTTTATAGGCTCACGAGTAGCATCCCTAATATTCCTATTATATCCACTTGTATTCATAGGCTAATATGCTAATGACTAGCATTTCTTGTGTTTTCAATAACATTTCCAGTCTAGTGACAAGTATTCATAGGCCAAATAGTAGCATTCATAGGCTAGTCGTTAGCATCCATGTTTATGCAGTGATGGTTACTTAAATAGCATTTTCAGTGTTTTTACCAAACTAAAGGATCTAAAAGCTTTTATTAGTGATATAATATTATTGAATATTTACCCCACTTGAGCCTTTTCATGCTTCTTTTTCTGTTTGTGGTTTTATGTTTTTTGCCTCAGCAAAGTGTGTTTGTTCATTTCATCATGTGTCTCCATGGATGAAGCCTCCAGGATCCTTCATGTTGACAGCGCTGTGTAATTAGCAGATAATTGCGTCCGGTGAGAGTCTGGAGGTTAACGTTGAGGCTGAGCCGGCTGTCAGGTGGAACCAACGATGCTGCTTTGTACGGATCCTCAGGGACTCAGTAGCTGAATGTAGGTCTGTGGACACCAGTCTGAGCTTTGATAATAGTCCGGCTGTGTTATCTGCTTCCTGCAGGGCTGCACTGACGCCATCAGGAGTCGGGTCAAAGAAACCGCCTTTGGTGGGCTTTTTCTGGAACATATTCCAGTCCTGCAGTGGGCCAAACATGTGACTCCTGAACAGCACCAGCGTCTGAGCCAATACGCTGGAACCCACGGCTGGGCAGTGATCGATTACCAGAGTGAGGCTTTATTTCTAGACACCTTTTATAATCTGTATTCAATTTCATTAGTCTCCTGTTTCTCCCAACCTATTCTTTATTTTAATTTTAGCATCAAAAACTCTCCTATTTTTCTACTTCACCCATTTCTATGCATGTATTTTATTGATGTTTTCCTTCTTGCTCATTTCATTTGATTCACATTCTCTGTTTACATTCTTCACATTCTTGTTTTTCATGACGTGTTTCATCTCAGCTTTCATGAACTCCTCGATGGCTCGCTTCCACTGAGCGTTCACTCCAGCTTTGTAGTTGAGAAAAATCTAGAAATTAAGATGCTCAATCCTCCACATCAGGGCAGCATTAAGTCCCTGTTGAACCCAAACGTCTCAGAATCTGTGTTTTGTGTACTTTAGTACCACTTAGGATGCACAAGACTGGCAAAATGTGGCTCCTAGAGATGGTTATGTACAAGCAAACTGCAGCAACAAGTACATTTTCTTCTTTATATTTGACCTGTTAGTTTGACATGTTTTTGTTCAGGAATATGCACCGGGTAAGCATTACATCGAATGAAATATTACAGACATCACAGAGGCTACACATCTGGTAAAATTTAACTTTTTGGGGCCTTTGTGGTCAATGAGCTGTTTGTTTTTGGCTATGAAATTGTTGAAACTGAATCTAGACATGTAGCAAAACAGTTTATCATTGAGTTAAGTGCAGAATTTTACAAGAAAACACAAAATGCGTTGACTAGTTTTTAAGATTTACTGCTTACGTTGGCGTTCTCGGTAGTTTAAATACTCACATGTCTTCTGTTTTGTATGCAAACGTCATTCAAAGTGCATCCATGTTATCAAGGCGGTGTAATAGTGGACCTTCTGTTAGATTGCACGACAATTACGGTACCGTCCATCTTCTCATGGCAAATTCATTCAGCTGCAGGAAAACCAGACCAAACGTCCAGGTAGTCATAAAGAACCAACTATTCTTCACGAGAACAACGAGGAGTCCTGCAGCAGATCTACAGACGAGCTGGGGAAAGTTCTCCAACCTGCATACGTGAACCTTCCGGAAACTGTTGCACAGCATCCAGACATAAGACGCTGGGTATTTTAGATAATTTGATTGAGGAAATATGGGTCTCATCACAGCTAAGATGCTTATCACGAAGACATAAGAGCAGCTTCCTGCGTAGCCTCGAGGATTATCTTCCTTTCAGACCGACTGCAAATGTGGGCGGAAGCAATTACACAGGCCCACAATAAAGATGTTTCTTAATCATAAATAAAACACATTCAGATTAATTCTGTTTTTCTGCGTCGACAGCGCTGCAGGAGACTCTCTCTGTCCTCAACTCTTCTGCTAACTGGCAGCTGTTGGACGACTGGAAGGCTCGCAGCAATAAGTCGAAGTGCAGTCGCTGTGCTGTGGTGGGAAACGGAGGCATCCTGAAGGACTCCAAGAAAGGGAAGGAGATCGACAGCCATCACTACGTCTTCAGGTAGATTCTGACTCCGGCCCCGTCGTTTAATCAGAGAGCTTCCTCGTTGGAGCAAAACTTTGCCCTGGCAGTCAAACCAGTAACATGTTGTTCTCAGGGTTTCTCAGGTCTTTCTGGAACCTTGTGCAGGTTTTGGTGAGGCCTTCAAAAATATGCAAATGTGCAGAATGGCAAATTATTGAGACTTTCAACAAATATGAAGTCTTATGTTGTTACTCAACTGTTTCTCTATAGCTGTCCTTATTTAACAAAGGCAAAAGTTTGTCATAAACCCTAGTCTCAAGTACACCTGGGGACCCCGTGTAGTGAATAAATGACCCCCTTACATCAGCTCCTTATGTGTCCCATTCTCACGGGAGAGCCAAAGTCAGCTTTTCCCCAAGATGTTACTGACTTCCCCTGGATGATGTCAGCGCGTTACGTGTTGCCTAACATCCGCTCACTTTGTTTTCAACATGGCGGGTGCTGAGAAAAAGCCCCGGCACTGGACGCGTGAGGAAACCCTGAGCTTGATTGATATTTGGGGTGAAGCAGGGCACCAGAGGCAATTCGAACAAATGGTGCACAATCATAGCCTTGTCTTTTTTTTCCGCACGTGACGGGCCGATAAGCTCTTACCAGCCCGGGACCTAAAAGCTCCTCTAAACACTCCAATGCAGCCTCCATCATTCGCCAGAAATTAATAAAAATGCGTCCAGTAAACAAAAACCGCCAAAATGCCTGTGGGGTCCCGCCCATTTCTGGCCAAATCACCAAGATGCGTATTCTCACGGGGTTCAGCAAAATATAGCAGGTAATTTGCAAGGGAGTTTTTACTTTCCAAATTACCGACATGGCCGATTCTCACGGGATTAACATCACTGACGACCTCAGCAATTATTACAAATTACAACAGGTCCCCAGGTAATACTTATCCCGTGAGAATGGAGCTATATATTGGCTAATTCTTGACTACCACTTCCTGCAGTTCAACCTACAACTCAGAATTTTGGTCACAGCTGAGTCACTTGTGGCTTTTTCGTTGTGCAGAAGACTGCGAAACATTTCTTTTTTTTACGGAATCCATTGCAAAACGTTTATTTTTGATGAATATTTAAATGAGACTTGTCGTATAAAGCAGTTTTGTTGATTTTAATCTCAGACTTGGTTCATTTACATGTCATGCCCTCTCTCTACTGCCTCTCTTCAGCTGTCCTTCTCTCATGAAGGCAAAAAAAAAAACTAGAGAAAGGATGTACTTATTAAATGCTTCTAAAAGCCAACATTTTCAATCAGAGCCAGTTTGTCAAATTGATGATACAATCAGTAAAATATCTTAAATATGTACAGAGTCAACATATTTTCAATTATTGGTCACACCTGTGGACACTTGGAAAGTGGTAGAGCGGGTTGTCCACTGATCACAAGGTTGGCGGTTCGATCCCCGGCCCCTCCACATGCCGAAGTGTCCTTGGGCAAGACACTGAACCTGAAGTTGCTCCCAGTGGTAGATTAGTGCCTTGCATGGCAGCTCTGTCGCCATTGGTGTGTGAATGAGTGAATGAGAAACACAATGTAAAACGCTTTGGAACCACTAAGGTAGAGAACAGCGCTATATAAGTGCAGACCATTTAGCATTTAAAGAGACACAAAGAGACACAAAATGACACTAAAGAGGAACAGAAGAGACACAACATGATTTTGGACACTTTTCGTGTCATTTTCAACATTTGAAAAACTAAAAAAAACACGACTGCATTTCTGAAGTCACTCATGTGTCGTCCTCAGTGATCCTTCTAGTGGATCCTTCTAGTGGATCCTTCTAGTGGATCCCTCAGAAAGCAGTGACTGATGTTATGTCTGTAATGTCTGGTTGTTGCTGGTGACGATTAGCTGGTCCAGGTCTGTTGTTCATGTCTGTAGCCATAAGCTAGTCAGAGAGCCCAACGGTAGCTAGCCTTCTAGCTAACCTGATGCTCTGTAGCATAGGTGTCAAACTCTGGCCCGCGGGCCAAATTTGGCCCACAGTGTAATTATATTTGGCCCACGAGGTAATACCAGGTGACTACTAAAGCTGGCCCGCCGGTATTATACAGCGCATGTATCACTAATACTACAAATCCCAGAATGCTCTGCTCTGTATCGGCGCGTCAATCAGGACAGGACCCATAAACACCATCTCCTCTGTTGACAGTAGTCATAGCAACCGCACGCTACTACTGACCCAACCACCTCCACCCCTCCGCCGCCACCACCTGACTTAGCATCTGCACCAGCGGCACGCCAGGACGCTGCTACTGTACCACCATCAGCAGGAGATATTTACGCTAATGCCGTCGGATTCCGATGAACACACTTCCCCTTCGCCCTCGCCGCCACCCCCGGTCCCGGCCACCGCGGCCGCCCGACCCAAATATTCAGATATTTGTCAGTAACTGGACCTTAATATCCGGCGCTCACCTATTGCTATTCAGACTAACCCCATCTAGTATGTGGAGCCACCGTGGCGATAACCACGGAGAACAACATTAGACGACACGATGAAACACCAGGACAAGTACAAGGACCTGGACATGAGTCAAAGAAGCCAGAAAGTAAAGGAGATGAAAAAAAGTTTGGTTTCACAACAGACTATGTTCAAAAAAGCCACATCACAAAGTGAGGCTGCTGTACAGGCTATCTCTGTTGATATATAATATCAATATATCTATATAATAATGTTGATAATTATAATATATATTATAATATAATATAATATATATATATATATAATATTATAATAATATAATGTTGGCCCGCGACTATGTCCAGGTTTTCAGATTTGGCCCGCTGTGTATTTGAGTTTGAGTTTGACACCCCTGCTCTGTGGTGACAAACTTCATACAGTCCTGTTTATTCATCTGGTGTTTATCAGCAGGTTGTTGAGTGTTTTTGTGATTTTATCTTCTAGTTTCTCTCAATTCAATGTTGCCACCTGACGAATAAAGTCATTAAAGGAGCTCACATTCCTGAAAGGAGTCGGCTGATTGCTGATCTGGTTAAACACTCTGGGAGTTCACACCATTAGAGAGAACAGGACAGTCCGTCTTTAATCCCTAATTAAGTTAATTTAGTGTCATTAAAGGAGCATTCCAACAATTCTCACCAACATGTCAGTTAACTAGTCAGATTTAGAGCCACCAGTCAAGTTCAGCTTCCCTCAGTCGCTCATTTTATCACCTCATTCTTGCTTCAAATTCCCTCGAAAATTATATGGAACTAGAGTTATTGTGTAGTAGTTATCGAGTCGTTTTCCAGGGGTTTGAGCAGAATCGTAGATAAGCTGGTGTGCTGGAGCTGCAGCAAGGGCGTAGAGATGAGTGGAAAAATAGGTGGGGACTTCGTAGATCTGCAGATTCTAGAAGAAGCAGCAGTGTAGAGTTACATCTAGACCAGCTTCAACCAGGAAGGGATTGTTCTCATGGAAAAAATTTTGAGTATGATACACTGAGAACCAGAGAGACGCTTTAAAGTCTGACCAGAAGAAGCTGAAGTGAGTTCACATTCTCAGCTGTTTGGTTATGAAATGTTCTGAACAGCTGCTGAGTTCTGGCAGCTCTGCAGGAAAACTAAAGCAACAACGAGCCTCTGTTGTATTGACTGATGGAAGAAATGATCAAAACTCGGTGCTCATGTGTGTCTGTGGATCCTTGTGACCTCCAGGACCAACGGGGCGATCATTAAGGGCTTCGAGGAGGACGTGGGCTCCCGGACCACCCACTACACCTTCTCCACCAACACGTTGATGAACTCCATGAGGGCCTACGCCGGCGCCGGCTACAGAGGTCCGCCTGTGTCCGAGGTGAGGAGCAACTCTAAAGGTCTTTCCTGATTAAATGCTAAAACCGAGAGCCTGAGTCACGTCACGCTCTGCTGCTCCCCGACAGGAAACCCGATACATTTTCCTGCCGGATCACGACCGGGATTATCTGCTGATGAAGGCGGCGGCGACGCACACGATGCCAGTGAAGGGATCTGAACGGGCCAAATCGTAAGTAGAGATTTACATCCTGCAGCGGAGGTTCTCCTGTGTGTTCGTATCCAGCACTTTAGTGAATTATCTTTACATACAGTGGATAGATTGTAGTCAAACTTGGACGGACATTCGGAATTCCCAGAGGATGAATCCTTGACTTCCACCTGTTGCACTTTTCTGTGCTTCAACTCAAGTAAAAGTTTGAATGCACGACCTTCACATCCGACCTACATCACTGTGAATCAACAGGTTTATAAGCAAAATAAGTAAAAACGTGACCAAATCTAAGTTTCAAATCATATTGTGTTTAAAATATTCCAACAAATAAGCCATCATGACCACATCCTGTTAAAAATAATATAATCAGTAATAATTCTGCGTTTCTTAGCACAACCAAGAACTCATGAGTGACTCAGCTGCGACTGACAATCATATGACAAGAATTCATGGGGTTCTCAGCTGAACTGCAGGCTGTGTACAGACAGATCAGAGGAGGTTAACACAGCGAAACATAGAAATGTAAGCAGTAAAGCATCAGCAGTGTACAGAGCCACCCTAAATGTTGATTCCAGTTTTTTTCCGCTCATTTTTGCAAAACTAAATAGTCAAAGCAGCTCAAATTCATCGATTTACGGCGTTACAACTTCTTCATATCACATTAAAACATGGTTGAGTTCTCTCTCCTTCTTCATGGACTTTTATTTTGAAAAGAAGAAGATAAAACTAAGTTCTGATCCACAAATCTGTTTTCACTTTTTCTCTAATATTTGCTGAGATAGTGGATGATTTGTTGAAATGAAACCAGCTGTAAGAAGTTTACTGACGGTGGATGTTTTTTGTTCCTTCCTGTGGTTAGTTTAGTCTAATGGAGTCTAATCTGTACCACTTATATCCACACAGTCTTTGAGGGCCTTCATGACCTCCTGGAGAAAGGACTCTCTGCTCTCCAGCAATTTGAATTTCATCTTTCTGATCTCTAAATGTTGGTCAATTATTTGTTACAGTTATTTGTTTGCACTATTTTCCCTCCGCAGTCCGACGGAGCTCTTTGGGAAGGACGTGTCGGCGGCGAAGTTGAAGATGTATCATCCTGATTTCATCCGTTACCTCAGAAACAGGTGAGAGTTCACATTTCAAAAAGCTGGAAACGAGATTAAAGGGTGAAACCAGAGCGAGCTGCTGAGTGAAACCCTCCCTTCCTGTGTCTCATTTATCCGTGCTTGCTCCAGGTTCCTTCGACCGCGGATCCTTAAGAAGATCTACAACATGTACCGTCCCTCTACGGGAGCCGTGATGCTGCTGGCTGCTCTGCACACCTGCGACCAGGTAGATGCGTCATTCCAGCGCTGAGTCTTGCTGTCAGTCAGCTGCTCATCCGCTATCAGACGAGGCTGCACTCGCCTGATTGCGTGAGACTGTTTTGACTCGGACCTCGCAGGAGCAGTGACTCAACGCAGTTCTTCAGAATGATGCCTTCGTCCGTATGAGCCGGGGCCGATTCGTCAGATTCCCTCCTCATGTCGTCGCTGTCCAAACCTGTTATTCATGTGTAACCCTGCAGACAGCATGAGTGTGCAAAGAAGGGGCTCGAGTCAGAACATGAATATAGAGCTGATACGTTAAAATGCATGCGGTTGGTTTTGATTCTGACTTTTGTCTCTGTTTCGATGAAGGTGAGCGCGTACGGCTACATGACCCCGAACTACAAGAACTACTCTGACCACTACTTCGACAGCAAATATCGCCCGGTGGTCTTCTACCTCAACCACGACTTCCGGTTGGAGATGAATCTGTGGCAGCAGCTGCACCAGGCGGGACTCATCCAGCTCTACATGCGCTAGTGAACGAGGGTCGACCAGAACCGAGTCGCCGGCGTCGCCACGAGCAGACGGGCAGCGCGACTGTTTAATCTGAGCTAAAAGGAAAAAGTAGCAGAAGTTTCCTTTTTCATGAAGGAAACAAGGGTTGTTTTTTTTTTTTTTAATGACAGCTGCTGTGATTGTTCAGGGTGGAGGTTTGGTTTTATTTATCAAACAGCTTTTTGTTTTAACTTTTTAAGTAACACTTATTTATCCCGGAAAGCACGTTTTTGGTGATTTGTAGGTTCAGATATTCAAGCTGAGCTGAACGGGTGATTTCAGCTCTGACGCCATTCTTTAGACCCATTCCGGCTACAACCGTCATTCATTAGGTATAATCACAGTCAAATTAAAAACTACGGCAGCCTGTGATGTCAGAACGGCCGAATACAGGCTTCATCCTCTGAATCCAATGTGCGGTTCAACCTCAGTGGTCCTTGAGGGTGTTGAAACTCTCAAAATCAGCAAATTTTGTCGCTGGCATATCGTGAAACATCAGTAACTCTGGAATGAAACAAACAACTTGGCCCTGTTTCACATTCAGGGTCGACCATTGTGTTTTTTTCAGGGCTGATGCTGATTATTAGTAATCAGGGAGACGGATTAGACTGGCCGATATCTGGAGCATCGGAAGTAGAAAGGTCCTGGTGTCGAAATGTAGACCCCAACACCAAGTTTACATTTTTTAAAATATTTTCTTTTTGGGGAGATTTTTTAAGTTTTACTGACAGACGGAGTGAAAGCAGGTAGAGAAGAGAGACGTGCAGCAAAGGGTCAAGAGCCGGACTTGAACTCACGACTGATGCTGGTGTCCATGTGGTGACGCCTTAAATCAGCGAGCCATACTGTGGCCTGTGATTTACATTTTGTTCATTCATAACACTAAATGGAAAAATGCCAATTATCAGATTTGATAATCGATCAGGCTGATAATCGGCTCTTTTCCGCACAATCCGGTACGTTAGGTGGCAGTTTGCACCTACGAGTTGGTCATTGTCGGAGGTACTGAAACTGTTTTTCGCACCAATCAAAGTACGTTTCTTGTGGCGCCTTCAGTTTTGGGAAATTATAACCACAACCTAACTTTATTCATCTGGCTCTTTGAGACGCCTACAGTCGGAACAGGCTGTTTAATATGTTCAGATGTTCATGATCTTCAGAGGATGAATCCCTATAAAGCTTGATTTATGCTTATATGTTGCAGTAATTATGTGAAAGAAACGGGCGAATATTTATTAGCTGCAACTCCAACATGAGCCAGCTTAGAAACTCCGTTGCTAACCAGCATTATGTTCAGTGATGCAGATGCAGTTTCATCACAAGTCTGTTTTCCATTTTAAGAATCCAAAATAGTTTAGTTTTCGTACCATTATTCAACCAAATACCTTAAAAATGAACAGCCTCGGCTACTATATGTTATTTAGCAAGTGTTAGCGTGCTAACATGCTAAACTAAGATGCTAAGCAAAGTAAACATTACATCGCAGGTTGTTTGGAACGTCATTGTTAGCATATTAGCATGCTAACGTTAGCATTTAGCTCTAAACGGTGCACTCCTGTCACGTCATTCAGACTGTTTGAATAATCGAGGAGGAAAAATTGGCTTATGCTTCTTCCATTTGGAGGATGAACCTTCACAAACATGCGAAATCGGTGCAAAGCCCATCGAAAGGAGCTTAGCATTCAGTTTTCAGTTATTTGGTGTCGCTTGTGGATATCCAAACCGTGTTCAGATCCACAAGTCGCAGATTGTGGTGCAGATCTGTGAGTTTCCAAAGAAAAATCAGGCTTTAAAAATGACACACAACCTGACATTCATGAAAAAATTCGACTTCATTCTGGGAAAAAAGGCGAAAATATCAAAAATATCAGTCACGTTATCAAAGAAGAAGAAGAAGGTGGCGCTACATTAAAGCTGTAATCATCATGTATTAATGGTTACAGTGAGGAATAAGGTGATTTTAACGACCTTAAAGGGAAAACAAAAGGAGAAACTGTGTTTTAAGGTGTTTACAGACCACTTTAGATGAACACAGCAAAACTTAATTAGTTCTATTTAAGTTGCATGTCAGAGAAGCAGCGACTCTGAGGCTGCAAGTCGCCTCTCATTGAGCCTTTTGTCTGAACAGATGGTGTAAAAGTGTACATTTCCACTATCAAACTTTATTTATCGCCTCAGCAGGCAGACTTTGGACTTCGCTGCCGCTGCTGTTGGTGTCGTTTCCTTTCACCCTCGTTTAAACCTACAAATCACCGGGAGCATGTTTGCTGCAGGGCTTCGGGGCGTCTCGTACAATCAGCCTCTGGTTCTGTCTTGTAATTGTGCGACACAGTGCGCTGACAAGGGACAAGACTGTAATTGAGTTGGCGGCTCGCTTAAAATATCCGGCGTCGCCACCCTAAGTAGACCCTAAATAGACGGTCAGAGCACTGCTGGCAGTGGCCGAGGTCTATTCTGACGTTTCCTCAGATGGTGTTTTCTGTCTGTTTTACTGTGGAAGGTAAAAGGAACTTTAAAGCTCACCGGGGCGAACACTCGACCCCGTCTTTAGTTTAAGGGACTTAACTTATTATTATTTTTTAAAGCACACGTGTTTTCTATTTTACAAGTTGCCACGCTGTGATGACGCCAACACTGTGTGAGCTCTACTGGACTTTCAGTGCCTTTAATGTGAATCGGCGGTTTCCACGGCAACGTCGGCGGCCTGTTTTTTTTTTTTTGCCACGTTTGGATTTCGGTCGCCGAGGATTCGCCTCGTGGAATCCGCCGCCACACCTGGACTCCTCTGAGCCGCCACGACGAAGAGTCAGAGTTCACTGAGATTTACTGTCGAATCCTCCGGAGCTCGGATGGCGAACGGTTTTATCGCGTTACCAGCAGCGACGGCGTACTGTAGGCCTGACGTGGAGGGAAGAAGAGATGAACCAAATAAACACACGCAGCAAATCAGGGAATATTTAAACTAACTTTCTGTGTTGTATTGAATCAGTGGGTATTCAGACGGTCTGAAACACTGGGCTGTGTTTGGACGGACTGCAGCGGGGAAGGGGAGGCCTTTGTATAGTGCAATTTCTGACTCTGATTTTCAAATTGTGTATTAAAGGAAAACTGTGATTTTATCTCGGTGGGTTTGTTTGTGAATCTTTTACGCACTTTATTTTACAGGTTTTGCGTAACTTTAAGTGTAAAGTCGAGGGAAGGTTCCTGGACAGGGACGTATAATTATAGAGGCAGAGTTCAGTCAGTCGGGTTATTTATACATCACATTTAAAGCAACAGCTGTTACAAATTAACCCGCCAAGCTTAAACATTAAGGCTAAGACCCTCCAACGGTGGTAAGTTTACCTGAGTAATTTAAATATGAATGATTCGAATCCTACAAAACTTACATAAAATACAAATTTACCCAACTATTGTAAAAAATAAGGCTAAGACCCTAATAGTGTTAATAATTATGGGGATTAACCTGATTAACTCAAATATTAAGGCTAAGACCCTACAGTGTTGAAAATATAGAGATGAACCTGATTTCAGTATTAAAAATTATAAGATTAACCTGACTAAATAAATGTTAAGGCTAAGACCCTACGGTGTTAATTGTGAAGATTAACCTGAATACATTTTTAGGCTAAAACCCTAGAGTGCTATTAATTTTGGAGATTAACCTGACTACATATTAAGGTTAATACCATACAGTTCTATTAATTATGGAAATTTATCTAACTGAATTTAATATTAAGGTCAAGAACCTGCAGTGTTATTTATTAAGGAGATTAACCTTACAAATTTCAACATTATGACTAGGACTCTATCACTAACTATGAAGATAGCCCTAACTAAAGTAAATATTAAGGCTAAGACCCTAGACTGTCATTAATTGTGGAGATGAACCAAATTGTTTGAAATATTAAGGCTAAGAACCTGCTTTAGTTATTAACCTGACTAACCTAAATGTTAAGGTTAAGACCCTACAGTGTTATTAATTATGATACTTCATCTGACTAATTTAGATACTAAGGCTAAGACCCTACAATGGTATTAGTTATAGTGAATAACCTGAGTAATTTAAATTTTAAGGCTAAGACCCTACAGTGTTATTATTTGTAGAGATTAACCTGACTAAATGTTAAGGCTAAGACCCTACAGTATCATTAATTATAACACTTAATCAGACTAATTTAAATACTAAGGCTAAGACCCTACAATGTTATTAAATATGGTGAATAACCTAATTAGTTAAAACTGTAAGGCTAAGACTCTACTGTGTCTTTAATTGTGGAAATTAACCTGATTAAAATAAACATGAAGGCTAAGACTCTACAGCATTATTGATTATGGAGATTAAGGAAAATAACTCAAACATTAAGGCTAAGATCCTACAATGCTATTAATTGCGGAGATTAACCTGACTACATATTAGGGTTAAGACCGAACAGTGTTACTATTTGTGACATGAACCTGTTTTATTTTATCAAGGCTAAGACCCTATAGTAATATTAATTATGGAGATTAACCTGATCAATCAAAATTTTAAGGCTAAGACTCTACAGTATTATTGATTATGAGATTAACCTGACTGCTTTTCTTAAGTATAAGACCCAATAGTGCTGGTCATTATGAAGAACCAGTCTATGGTAAGTATTAAGGCTAAGACTCTACAGTATTACTATGACATTAACCTGACTGATTCAAGGCTAAGACCCTATAGTATGAACAAATGTGGAGATTAGCCTGAATATAGTAAAAGTTAAGGCTAAGACCCTATAGTATGAACAAAGCAAGCAAACTCACAGCTCAACATCTAGAGTTTGACAACAATAACTACATGCTGGCAGATTGTTTGCTTGTTTCAGCCGATCATGTTCGGGGTTCTTTCAAACAACCTCAGCTTTTTTTCTTCCACTGTTTGTGCAGGAAGTTTATTTGAGATAAAGAGTCGGCTAAACTTGAAACGCGACCCTTGACTTTGCGCCGCCTCGCTGGGAAAACAAATTCAGATGGCAGCTGTGTTCCAACACCTCGTCTATAATTACAGCAGACAAACACACTCAGATCCCAGGTCGGCCTTTAGTTCAGAGCACGAGGCCGGTAGGGGAAAGCAGCAGCAGCACAGGACGAGTGCTGTGAGGGTCGATGTGGTCTGCAGATGAACCACGTGGCCTCCTGGCTTCCCCCGTCTTTCCTTACCGTGTCTGAACCTACATGCGAGCCAGATGTGTTCGGGGCGGGGGTCAGGCTGAGCAGAGCTGCCAGCATGTCTGTCAGCAGGACGTCGTAGCTTCATGCTGCAGCCGCTGACGTGCAACACTGAAATATACCCTCAGAGAGCGCTTTATTAGGAACACCTGTGGAGACCAGCGCGGGCCAGAGCGAGAGCCGAGCTGTAAAATGCAACATACAGTCCTGAACAGAGCCACTGACTGCAAACACGAAGCAGAAGTTTCACCTTCCTGACAACAAAAACTGAAATATATAAACTCTGTGCAGGTAAAACAGATGACAGATGCAAGCGGGAGGAGACGGTTCGTTTGCATGGTTTGTTGAAATACACAGTTTATTTTAGACTGGAAACAGTGGGAAACCTGCCTCCAGTAAACTGAGGTATAGTGTTTTTTAAATCCTCTAAAGTCTCCAAACAACGAGAAAAGGGCTGCACTGTAAAATATACATCCCGTAAAAAAAACAACCTGATAATCTGACATCAAGAGGGTCAGAAAAAATATGTGAAAAACAAATAGTAATGCTCAAAAACTGTAAAAACAAAATATTATAATAAACTGATTTAACTGTGGTGCAGTGATGTTACGTTTGCACACTGTAAAAAATTGGAAGTTGACATTATCTACAGTTTAAATCAGTCTTGGCTTCATGTTTGCATCAAGGAGCACAGAATGTTTATATTTTTACTGAATTTGGTTTATTTTTGGCATTTTTTAAAAAACAAGAAGCGTCGGATGAAGTGATTTTAACAAAATATCACAATTTAAAGCTCAGATTTAGTTAATTTCTCTCATGTAAACATGTCAGGCATGATATGTTCAAGGATGGGTAGAACTTTTAAAGTCCCAGAATTCAGTTTTTTCATTTCATTTTCTAGCTCTGATAAACTGTTTTTGGTAATTGAAAAAGAGAGATAAGATGCCTTTCAAACCCACCAGCAGGTTTTGGGGTTCAGAGGGTTTAACAGTCATACTTGGTGCAAAATGTTTTATTCCACGTTGAAAAAAAGATCAAATCCTTCAGGAGAAAGCAGCTGACCCGTCTGCACTCCTAATCACGAAACAAAAAGTCAACATGTGACTCAGCTTTACAGGTTGTGATGCTTTGTTGCTCACTGCTGCCCCTCAGTGGTGAGAAGAGCTCAGTGCACCACAGGCCTGGAAATCATGTCAAGAGCTGGACTGACAAACGTGAGCATATTATAAATGTAGAACTCAGTCACAGCATCACTCTTTATTCGTATAGCACCCTTGTGTGTCACACTTCTGTTAAACTTCAAATTTAAATGCATGACATTCGTACAGTCTTGACATTTAACGTTTGAACTGAATACAAGCGACATTTAACCGACAACAGCTGTGACTCTGAATCTAATGAAAGAACCCGATTTAAACGCTTCAAAGCAGCAAAGATGAAAACGAATTCTCTGATAACTGATGATCAAACAGCAGCAGCTCAACAACCCTCTGCTGTTTGATCATCAGCCAGCAGAGACTCCATCATCGCTGCCGTCTAGTTTTCCACCTGTACTCGATTTCAGACTCCAGCAACTCTGCAGTCCTGATACAGCTCAGATCAGGGAGCTTCTACGCTTTTGTGATTAATTTATAAAATTGTGGACTTAAGAGAAATGTGTTGTGAAAGACGCGAGTGGGTTATGGTGGTTTTTACGTCTATAAACTGCTTATATGAACTAAAGCGATGGATTCTGTTTTAGTGTCTTATTGTGTCGCTGGTAGGTTTACTAAATTTGTTATGTGATATAATACTGAGTTGTTTGTTTGTTGTACGATTGGAACAAAACCTCCACAGAACTACAGTTTTCTTGTAGGCACAGGTTGTTAAGACTTTCAGATTTTGTGCCACAAAGTGAGACGCAACTTGCATCAAAATACGACTAACAGCAGATTTCAGTCCCGTCTTTAAAACAAATAGCGCACAACTGAAACGTGGATCAAGCAGAACATAAAGTCATGCATGGGAAGGAAATAAGATACATACTAGGACTTACTGCATTCAATTTTAATTTGCTATGACACCATTTGTTTGTTTGTTTTCAGTTAACAAAATTGGCACCATTAAACTCACAATGTCAGAACACAAAATTCATAACTTGTTTCATCATGTGCAAAAACGACATTATACACTCGTCTTTTTATTACAGTATTTACAGTGTTAAATTACAATTTTAATTAGATTATGTAGTTATTACATTAAATTAAGCCATTTTTCGACAGAAATACATCCACTTTCTTTTACAAGTATTTAAAATATATGAATGTCATTAAATGTCTCTTTTAAAGTGCTTTAAAAAATTAAAAAATGTGCACAAGATGAAAAAAACCACTGTGGTTCTTACAAACATACTTCCACGCTCCACACAATTAATTACGTAAAACTGCATCTGTGCAGATTTTATTCAGTGTGGACTTTCATGTGTGTCTTCAGATGTGTCTTTTGGCTAAATTGTTTACCACAATCATCACAGCTAAATAGTTTCTCTCCTGTGTGGACTTTCATGTGTCTCTGCAGACTTCCCTGGTGTCTAAATGTTTCGCCACAATCATTGCACACAAATGGTTTCTCTCCTGTGTGAACTGTCAAATGAGTTTTAAGATTACACTTACGTCTAAAACTTTTACCACAATTATTGCAAATAAATGGTTTCTCTTCCGTGTGGACTCTCGTGTGTCTCTTCAGACTTCCTTGATGTCTAAACCTTTTACTACAAACGTCACAGCTAAATGGTTTCTCTCCTGTGTGAACTGTCATGTGTGTTTTAAGATCCCCTTGCTGTGTATATCTTTTCCCACAAATATCACAACTAAATAGTTTCTCTTCAGTGTGGATTCTCATGTGTCTTTTAATATTGTGCGGATGAATAAATTTTTTCCCACAAAAATCACAACCAAATGGTTTCTCTCCCGTATGAGCTCTTATGTGTGTCTTAAGATGTAATTTTCTGCTAAATGTTTTACCACAAACATGGCAACTGAAAAGTTTCTCTCCTGTATGGACTCTAATGTGAGTCTTAAGATTGTAATGCTGTCTAAATCTTTTCCCACAAACGTCACAACCAAATGGTTTCTCTCCTGTGTGGACACACTTGTGTGTTTCCATGTCTCGTTCTTGTGTTGACATTTTATTACATGCAGAACAATTAAAAGGTTTCTCTCCAGAGTGGATTCTCACATGTCTCTTAAAATTATAAAGGTGTCTAAATCTTTTCCCACAAATATCACAACCAAATGGTTTCTCTCCTGTGTGAACTCTCATGTGTGCTTTAAAACTATTCTGATGTCTAAATCGTTCACCACAAACATCACAGTGAAAAGGTTTTTCTCCTGTGTGGACTCTCAAGTGTGTCTCAAGATTTGTTTTTCGGTTAAATGTTTGTCCACAAACATCACAAGCAAATGATTTCTCTGCTCTGTGAACTCTTGTCTGTGAATTTGTATTTTTCTTCTCTCTAAAAAAGCTGGAGGAGTTTTTTCCTGAATGACATGTCATGTGTCTTTGAAGAGACTGCTTGTGAAGAAATTGTTTATCGCATTCAGAGCAACCAAAAGTTTTTTTGTGATTGTCTTCAGTTTCAGGTCCAGAATCTGACAAAGGTTCCTGCCATTCATCATCTTCATCATCATCATCATCATCCTCATCAGCATTACTGATGTCAGTCTCAGAAGAGTCTAAAAACTTTTGATCAATATTTGGTTGTAAAATATTATTTGCATCTGGGTTTTCAGTTAGTTTTGGTCCTTGGCAGTCCTCTCCATCAGTTTCTGTTTTTATCTGGTTAACTGATCCGCTGGTCGGACGGTCTGCCTCTCTGTAGTCTTGAGTTTGGCTCTGGTGAAGCTGTGAGGTTTGAGTTTTGTCATCATCATCTTCACTCTTCACAAGAACAGCAGTGACAGGGAGTCTGGTGAGATCAGTCTCTTCCCGCCCATTAAGCTGCTCTTCCTCCTGACTGGTCCACAGTTCCTCCTGTTCCTCCTTTATGTTTTGGGGCTCTGGGTCCTGCTGGTCCAGCCTGGAGCTCCATTCATCGGGAACCTCTTCTTTAATAACTAACAGCTGCCGGACGTCTGCAGGAGATACCAAAATACACATGTACAGCATGGATAATTGTAACTTGAAGTAAACCCCCTCTGATGGAAATGACATAAAAAGTAAATTATGAATCAGTAAAAATTACGTAAGAGGATAGAAACACGTGTAAGTATAGTCATCATACGCACTGTTAATGATTACTTAAGTAGTGTTTTAAGGTGTTTTTACCCAGAATTTTAAAAATAAACATCATTTTCTTCAGTCTTTCAGTGTAATTAAGCAACTATTTTGTTTTCAAGGAGCTTCCAGAGCAATGCATAAAAGTTTTTTTTAAATTTGTTGCCACTATTAGCAGTAAAAACAAACTGTTTGTCAATGAATTGTAACACCGTCCTCCAGTCGTGCACAGCTACAGTTAGTTTCAGGGGCTTTAAAGCTACTTAGTAGTAAAAACTAGGTCTAAAGTTAAGTCTAAACCCAGGTCAGGTCTGTGTCGCCCAGACAGTTTCAGTTCTGGCATTTCTTAGTTCTGTATAAGACTGGGCCTTAATCGTGGTTACTTGCTTCCTCTGTTTGTTTATAGTGCTACTAACTTTGCTAAACCGAAAACAGCTGGTTTCATGTTGCTTCCCTGAACAACAGCAGATGTGGGATTCAACATCCTATAAAACCCTGAATAATATTATAATAACCTTCAATAATAATCAGATCTAATCTAATAATCTCTGTCTGGACTTGCAGCTGCTACAGTTTACTTATAAAATACCACAATTTGAAGGTCCACATTCGACTGTGTCATGTCTCAGATCACTTTAAATATTCAAGCAGTCGCGTCTTATTCTGTTGTGTGGTGACTGTCTGCCTGAGCTGATTACTGATGATCGGCAGCTGTGTGAGGAGGCAGGAAGCTACAGGAACATGAACATTAAACAACCAGACGTGGAGTTGAGACGGACGGAAAGCCAGACTGAGGCACTTTTAGCGTGAGTTCAGTCACGTTTATTCTATATGAAGTTTGCATGTAACACCTTTGTAGATTTTGTTGTTATCACTTGTCTGAATTGTAGATTTTAGGCATACTGAGCCTTCTCTGTTGAGCTTACTTTTTCAGTAACTCTGCTGATAATAACAATAATAATAATGAAAATGGCTCTGATCCACCTACAGTTTTGAATGGCCCTTCTCGGTTGCTTAGCTGTTGGTTATTTAGCCCTTAAATCTCTGCAGTGATATTTGTTTGTTTTGTATGATTTGAGCTGATTCACCTGCAGCGTGTTTGGATTGTGGGCTAATTTCTCCTTTTTAGGGAGTTCTTCTTCCTAGAAGCTGCTGCCGTGAAGCATCCAAGCTTTTGAGAATTAACTGAGTCCCAAATACAATGTTAAATATTTTTGCACTGTGACCTGTCTGCGGTGGATGATTTCTAGCCTCTGAACACTGGACCATAACGGGTCAGCAAAGGTGGTGACAGCATTAGACCACTCCGCAATACAACAGGGAAAAAAGGGCTTAATTACAAAATCAACGTTAAGTCATTGTTATTTATATTTATACAGCACAGTTAAAGCTACAGCCATGGCACCAAAGTGCTTTTTAGTTAAAAAAAAAAAAATAGTGTTACAAGTTCAACCTCAGTGTTGTTTATGGAGTGAATTTAGCTGAGTAATTTAAATTTTAAAGATCAAAACCCTACAAAGAATCATATACAACTTCACCTGACTAATTCAAACATTGAGACAAAGACTTTACAGTATTAATATTTATGAACAGACCCCACGGTACTCATAATTATAGATTAACCTAATCAGTTTAAAAATTGACACTAAGACCCCACACTCTTAATAATTATGGACACAACCCAGTTAACGTTAATACGAAGGCTCAGACTATACAGGTCTATTAATTAGAGGGGGGCCTAATTTAGAACTAAACTTCTATAAAAATATAGAAATCCAAAGATTCCCTATGAGCAAGCTTTGTTTTTATTTTTATTTGTATCTGTATTATTTTGCGTTTAGTATATAGTAAAGTTTGGTTTTGTGGACTGAAAAAAGTCGGAATTCCCCTACGAGTGTCCAGTGCAGCACCCGGACGGATTACAGCGCGGACACATCACAGCTGTTTTGTAGTTTAACTTTGAAACAATGCAAACGTTGAGCTGAAGGATGGTTGGAATGGTTGGTATATAGCTTTACAAGAGTAATGTAAAGAAATGTGTGACAACATGATGATCTACAGGGAAGCTTTTTGTTTTTAAAACATAAACTACAGGATTACGGCAATGTGTCGCGCTGTAAACCGTCCGGGTGCTGCACTGTTCCCACGCAGGTAAATTCAGTTTGTCAGCATTCCGCAAAACCAAATTCAAAACAGATTTTTTCCATTTGTGATCAGAATATTTCTCTTTTCATAGCTGGTTATTAAGCTCTAAAATTCAAACTGTTCATTCAGGCTGAACTACGAGGTGTGTCGCGCTGTAAACCGTCCGGGTGCTGCACTGAACCGTCACCGTTAAGTTCCGCCTTTTCCCACCCAGTTATTCACCAACTAACGTTATTAATGCTCCTGTTATTTCTACATCAGTGCTCAGGTTGAGGTGAACAGAAGCTCAGCAGCTCTGTTCTCCAGTCCCTCGTCTCCTCCAGCCTCCCTCCCAGCAGCTAGCAGTTAGCACTTTCCTCCACATCCACTGTGGGATTCTTCTTACCGGCGGTTTGCTTCAGAACAACGTCCTGCGGCTGATGGAGGCGTTTCATCCGCACTTTCTCCTCCAGACACACACTTCCAGTCCGCTGCTGTTGGACAGAATCCACCTGGTTCATGGCGTCGCTCCGCTTCTACTCTTTAAAGCAAACCGGAGGCTCGTTCTGGGATGAATCGGGCCTGAAAGGAGTCGATCAGCACCGGTTACATTTCTGTTAAAGTTGGTCATGGACGTATTGGAGGTACTGGGAAACCTCGCTGTGTTTTAATAAATGTTATTGACGTGTCTGCTGTGTTTTCATCAGGCATCTGCACGGACACCTTCACTGTCCGTCACCATAGTAACCACAGCCTCCGTAATTTAAATTGATTTTTTTTGTTCAACTAAATATTTCTATATCTACCAAACAAGCGATTTTAACTAAAGATTATTATTTTTTAAATTATTGTTATTTAATGATAGAAAATTACTCCTACTGACAACATTTTATGATTTTTTCCACCTCTAAAAAAAGAATAAAGGTGTCCGTGCAGATGCCTGTCAGGAATGTGATGCGTTCTGCGCAGGCGCGGCTCTTCCATCCGAGCCTCCGGTTTAGTTTTAAAGAAGAGAAGCGGAGCGACACCATGAACCAGGTGGATTCTGTCCAACAGCAGCGGACTGGAAGTGTGTGTCTGGAGGAGAAAGTGCGGATGAAACGCCTCCATCAGCCGCAGGACGTTGTTCTGAAGCAAACCGCCGGTAAGAAGAATCTTACAGTGAATGTTAAACTGCTAGCTGCTAATGCTAATGTTTGTTTACGGTTCACACGGAAACGGAATTTGATGAGACACAAATGCTGTGAAATAAAACAGTTTCAGAACGTTGTTTTGCCGTGTATATGTCTATGGCATTGATCGCCACAGTTTGACGCTAAAAATGGCCATGTTGCCATGACAACTGCGCCGGAACAGCGGACAGATCAGACAGCAACAGGAAGTGGTAAAGGTCGAGCAGTCTTCAGTCTGCAAAGAAACGTACAGATTTTTAAAAATGTTATCAGGAAAATAAATCAGTTTGTGCACAGTTTATTATGACAGACTAGAACATTAAAATACTGAACAGGCTAGCTGGGATTTCTCTCTCTGGGTTAACCTGCATTTTACATGGTTTCTCAAGTAAACCTGCCTCACTGAGGGGTGCATGATAAAGCAGGTTTGACATATCCGGGCTTTCTTTGCATTAACCGGCTCTATAATAACATAAATGCTAATCTTATATAAAGGATATTAACCGAAGATTATGGACTTGATGTGAACACTGATCTCTGGTCCTCTTGTTGTCCTTTACTGTTTACTGGATTCTCATTTACTGTTTGTATTCTGTAGCCGTTTACTCGCAGCCTTGTGCTACCTTTGTTTTGTTTAACTGACGCACTCGTTCCACTGCATGGAAACTTGGGTTTGGTTCATTTATTTTCACACACCAGCGGGCTCCGCTATGAAATGAACACAACATAGTCAGGCTTTCTTTGTCAGACTCGGAGCAATCTCCCATAAAAGGAGCGTTTGACAAACTGTTCCAGTAAAATACAACTCCGCTCCTACACGGGATGCAAGAGAGAAATGCTGGTAGGAAACTTCAGCTTTGCCCCTCTTTCCATCTGTGTTTTACTGTTTACAGCAACAACCCCAGAGCAGCAGCCTACCACACTGAAAATGTCAAGTTTTGCATAGGATTTGAATGGTGCCGTAAAGTAGCACTGCTTGTTCTTAGCGGTGGATTATGCATGTTAAAGATAGTTCTTACTGCCCTGCATGCAAATGTTCCACCTCAATTATTCCACCTGTCACTATTTTAAAGCACATCAAAGCTGCAACCATCGCATATCCCTGCCCACGACGACTGTTATCGGTTTAAAGAAATACAAACAAGTCAGTGTTTTTCCCCGTGTAGCCTCATAGTTATATCACTGAGACATATGGTTTCAAATACTAATACGAGGCTAAATTTTAAAAAAAAAAGAGCTATTGCTGCCTTTAAAGCCTAAACAAACTATTTTAATGCCAATATCTAAGCACAACCATGTGAGATTAGAAGACTTCGATGCTGTTTTGGAAGTCTGCTGTCCTATTAATGACTAAGAGAACACCATCCTGTTAATCATAATTTATTCTCATTTTCTGTTTTAATATTTCACAGAAAATTCTACCAGCAACACTCTTTGGAATATATCAGATGGAGTTAACAGAGCTGCACTAAGTCATCTCTAATCTCACTAACATAAAGTCATCACAGCAGTGGTATCTGTATAATGTTACAGTTGTACATAATGTCTTTGTGTGTTTCAGTGTTGCCTGCAGATGTCCAGAAGGTGTTGGTGATTAAAGAAGAAGTCCCCTATGAATGGAGCCCCACTCTGGACCAGCAGGACCCAGAGCCTCTCCACATAATGGAGGAACAGGAGAAACTGTGGACCAGTCAGGAGGAGACTGATATCAGCAGGTTTCCATTCATTGCTGTTCCTGTCAAGAGTGAAGATGATGAAGAGAAACTTCAGTTCTCACAGCTTCATCAAAACCAAAGTAAAGACAACAGAGAGGCAACCAGCAGCTCAACCAAACGGATTAAAACAGAAACTGATGGAGAGGGCTGGGGAGGACCAGAACTAGTCAGAAACCCAGATCCAAACAATAATGTACAGCCAAATACTGATGGAAGGGCTTCAGACTGGACTGAGATCGAAGTCAGTATTGATGGTTATGCTGAGGATGATGATGGTGATGATGATGAAGATGAGTGGCAGGAACCTTTGTCAGACTCTAGTTCTGAAAATGAAAACAGAGACATTGATTGGAAGGAGACCAGAGCACCTGAATCAGCTGTAAATAGTGACGTGGGATGTAACACCCAGAAAAAACCCTTTCGCTGCTCTGAGTGTGATAAACAGTTTGTCTATAAGCAGTCTCTTCAGAGACACATGGCATGTCATACAGAGAAAATATTTTCCACCTGTTCAGCAAATGAGAAATACTTTGGAATGACACAAAATGTAGATTCACAGATGAGGGTCCTCCAACGAGAGAAATTGTTTGGCTGTAATGAGTGTAGTAAAAGATTCAGATATCATTGTGAACTTAAGTTGCACATGACAGAGCACACAGGAGAGAAACCATTTGGTTGTAATGAATGTGGCAGAAGATTTATAGAACAGGGATCTTTGAAGAAACACATGACCATTCACACAGGAGAGAAACGATTTGGCTGTGATGTTTGTGGTAAAAGATTTAGCCAACAAGGAACTCTGAAGACACATATGACAGTTCACACAGGAGAGAAACCATTCAGCTGTTATGTTTGCAGTAAAAGATTTAGCCGGCAGTGGGACCTTAAAGCACACATGACGGCTCACATGGAAGAGAAACCATTTAGCTGTGATGATTGTGGTAAAAGATTTTTAGATCAGAAAAATCTGAAGAGACATGTAACAGTTCACACAGGAGAGAAACCATTTGGTTGCAACACCTGCGGTAAAAGATTTAGATTTCCACATGATCTTCAAGTACATACAAGAGTCCACACAGGAGAGAAACCATTTGTTTGTGGTGATTGTGGGGAAACATTTAGCCAACAGGGAACTCTGCTGAGACACATGACTGTTCACTCAGGAGAAAGACCATTTGGTTGTGATGACTGTGGTAAAACATTTACCCGAAAGGCGCATCTTAAAAGACACATGGCGATTCACACGAATTGAGGGAAAAAAGCTTTTATTTATCTCTTCAGCATAATTTATTATACTGGAGAGATTGTTTCACAAGTCTGTACACTGTCTCCACATTAAACACATATAATCATGCCACAACATGTAACATTAACCACGTTACTACAGCTGATAGTCTTCAGCTTTACATTGGTGCATTTCATTCAGTTTCTGTACATTAAACTGGACTAAGATGCTGAACAAAGTTAACAATAATTTTTTGCACTTTGAATATGTTAGCATGCTAACTTAGCATTTAAGTAAAAGTGGTGCTGTGCATTATTCTGCACTCCTGCTATATTATTCAGACTATTTGAATAATCGTTGAAGAACAACTGCTCGTTTGCCTCTGAGTTTTAATCAGAGTCAGTAGGTTTTCCTTTGTGTTTCGAAGATCCAGTCGTCTGAAACGCTGGGTTGTATTTGTACAGACTGTAACAGGCGAAGGTGAGACCTTTTATAGTGCAATTTCTGACTGTAAGTTTTCAATTATGTATTAAAAAACTTATTTTATGTAAATGGGTTTGGGATTCTTTTTTGATCAGAGCTCATATTGTGTATGTTTATGAGGATGATGCTGGATAAACATCCTGATGCTTCTCTGGACTTACATCGCTGTAAATTCATAAAGATGAGTTTTGCTGCCAGTTTGGACTTTTTCTTCTTCGTCTTTTTCTGACCTTAAGAAACGAAAACGTTGGTAAATGTAGTCTAGCATTCCTGTGAAATGAAAGGTGATGTGTGCGCAGACGTAACAATACATCGTTTGAAACTGAGCGTAGTTTGAGCCGCCGACAACCTCGAGAACTTTCTGAACTCCGAGCGGTTTTTGGGTGTTGTTGGTTCCTCTCAGTCTCTCTGTGGAAACACTGCCGCCGGTTTAGCCAAAGACTTTACAGCTGAGTAAGTCGAGGCTTCTCATTTGTGCTGAGGAGCGCAGATTTTTGTTGTTTTTTTTACAGGATCTGGTTGGAATAAATGGTTTGTTGTAGGTGAATTTATTTTAAAAATGATTATTACAGCAAAGTGATTTGGATGAAATATGATTTTAAAGCTTTGATTTGGATCATTTTCAGGATAAACGGTGCACATAGTACGGTACGTTTGTTCAATGACTGTCAGAAAAATACATCTGAAGGTTCTGTTTTTACACTTTCTTGCTGATAAATGGTGTTGTTTAGCTGATTTAAAAAAAAAAAAAAAAAGATAACATGCCTTTTACTGTGTGTTGCTGGATGCCACTGCAGGTCCACAATACAAATGGGTCTTTCAAGATAAGTAACAAGCTCAGACTCTGTGATCCTGGGATGCAGTGTTTGGAATCTGATGAGGAAACACAACAGTTGTTTAGCTTTACTCTGCATTAATGGAGAGTAAAGCTGAATTCTAAGCCTCCTGCTGGGCTGTAGAGACACTTCATAGCTGCTTCTTATCTCCTGAGTTCCTCTGTGGGTCTTTAGTGGGGGAAGGTTTGTTTGTAAAATAGTTGAAGGGTTTCCAGAGAAGGACGAGGATTTCACACCTTCACAGTTTCTTTAACATCACAGTCTCAGGAGTTTCAATTGTCTGACTCATTTTCATGCTGCCCAAAGTTGTGTGACTCAGTTGAACCAATTGAACCCTTTGTTGTAAATCTATTTGTCGTGTTTAGACTTTTTCATCCTGGGAACTGGGAGGTTTCTCTGTTCTGCATCATGTGAAAGTGACAGTTTGATCCTGACTCCACCTCCAACCTTCATTCCAACCGAGCTGCTGCTTCTTCTACGTCTATCAGACACAAAGAACATCTTCATCTTCAGTCCAAACAGTTTTTCTTGTGTTGTTTATATCAACCGATTTTCTGGCATTAAATATTTAAATTCCCGTTTCGTTCAAAAACTTTATCTGTGTGTTAGAAAAATATCATGTTTAATCCCCTTGATCAGTGATCTTTGAGCATTAATGGTTCAGTCACTGCTACAGACTGTTTCTGACTATTCCTGTATCACTTTCTCATACACATTGGTTAAAGAAGATAAGATTTAAATTAAAAAAAACTCCTCTGGCTTCTATTAGAAACTTGCAATGAATAAAATGTGTTGATTGTTATTTTTGAATCATTAATAGACGTCTTGCTCTGTTACAGCTACTGACTTGTGATGTACACAGTAAAAAACACAGATATTAAAATAACACCAATAACTAATTCAAGCTACTAAAACCTCTTTCAGAAAGAATCTAATGAACATACTTTACCTAAGCGAACCTGTTCATGTGGCTGTCCTTGGTCTCATTCTAGAAAGGTGCTGAAAGGAAAATGAAATTTATATAAAACTTTAATATTTATTTTATTAAGGCAAATTTGTATTCTGTGTGTAATGGATTGTCGGTTCAAAACCGGAATAATCAAATTATTCAGGTAAATTTACACAATAAATAACAATGTAGGGTCTTTATCTCAAATTGTTAAATTAATTCATAATAAAAAAGGTTATTTCTTTGTTTGAAAATATTGACTCAACAGCTGTTATTTAAAACGTAATAAATATTTTGTAAAACAGATGCCCCTTTATATTATTTTATTCCATTTATTAGTTAATTATTTCTCTATCTCTGGTAGTTCACTCATATTTGAGGCTGTGGTTACTATGGTGACGGACAGTGAAGGTGTCCGTGTAGATGCCTGATTAAAATACAACAAACACAACGATAAATAATTTTTAAAAAACAAACTAGTCTCCCTGTTTGGGTCTCTGTCAGCTCCTGTAATACATTCATGACCAGCTGCGACGCAAATATAACCGGCATGCATTGCGAGGCGACCGGCGGTTATGGATTCTGCGCAGGCGCGGCTCCTCCGAGACTCGCCTCCAGTTATTAGTTTTGAAGAAGAGAAGCAGCAGAACGACACCATGGACGAGTCTGTCCGACAGCAGCCGACTGGAAGTGTGTGTTTGGAGGGAAAAGTTCAGATGAAACGCCTCAGTGTCCTTCTGAAACGAATCGCTGGTAAGAAGAATCACACAGTTAATGTTAAACTGCTAGCTGCTGCTAACTGCTAGCTGCTGCTAACTGCTAGCTGCTGGGAGGGAGGCTGAGGAACCAAAACACAGAAAGCAGAAACAAGAACTTCTAGTTTTATTCACTGGACAAACGTTTCCTGACATCCTGACTCATAGATCAGAACAGTAAACAGCCTCTGAAATACACCCAATTTTAGATAAGAAGCAGAAAAACTTATAATATATGGAAATGGAAAAAGTAAATGAACCTCTGTGTTTATTTATATTTGCACCAGAGACTCCCTACTGCAGGAAGAGACTGTGCACATTCAACTTTATTTGCACTGAGAGCTCTCATTTAAAGTGTAAATCTTTTTAATTTAGTTTTATTTTTATCTAGTACAAGACTTTCTATGCATGTCTGTATACATTATAAGTTATGTGGCGTGTAAATTGCTGCTGCAGCCGGTTGAAACTGTTCGTCTACAATGGAAATGATCCTGAGATGTAGTTTATTGGTATCTGATGAGGAAACTTCTTTTACTGAGTGTGGTAAACTTAATTGAAACACCACAAGGAAAGAAGCACCATATTTAGTCCTGATTCAAACCTGCACCGAGGGGGAGGGAAGCTGAATTCCAGACTTGCTGGTTTACAGAGACACTATATCGCTGCTCCTTATCTCCTGAGGTCCTCTGTGGGTCATCAGTGGGGGGAGGTGAGTGTTCAATGACAATGGACAGGGATTTAGCACCTTTATAATTTCTTTAATGTCACAGTCTCGGTGTGTCATTAGTTTGTCTGAACTCTCATTACTCTGCAGGATGAAGCTCATTTTCAAGCTGCACAAATTCATTTAAAGCACAGTTTGACTTTAGGGCGTCCATTTGTTGATCCCATACGTAGCCGAACATTCCAAGTCAACACACAGATAATCCAGAAACTGTTTCTAGAGCTGTAAATTGGGTAAGAAACCATTTCAGGAGACAGCAAACCCAAATCCCCCCCTCTTTGGAGACAACGGGACGTCTCTCCCCTGCACCAGAATCTGATAAGGGTCATAAAAGTGCCAAAGGTGAGGAAAACCATACCTCGGGAGAAGAGGAGATGACATTCCTCCTAACACAAAGAACTCTCTTTAGGATTTGAACCAAACACTTGTAAGTAATAAAATCAAAGAATTCAACATCTCTGGAGTGATGTTCCCAACATCTGGACTCTGTGATACCAGGTTGATCAGGACCAGCATGGAAGGAGAACACATTGAATCTGAAGTGTTTATTGAGACGCATACACGAGACACCAACACCCCTCCTCTCTGTCACAGATCACCACCATAAAGACACAGTGAGAGAGAGAGACCTTTTATCTCCAGCATGTCTACTTCTAAGTCATATTTTTCTTATAATTGAATGTATATTGCTTGTATTTGTAGTTACATTAATAGTTTACTTCATGTAGCCTAAAAGTCTACAATTTGTAAGCTTATTCTTGTGTTATATCTTTTATTATTATTATCTCTGGAACCATGTGAGATAAACATGTTTGTTGTCGTTTTAATCACACATTTAGTGAGATTTCAGATCTGTGATCATCATAGATATTTACCAATTGGATTTTCATGTTAAGAAATGATCTTAAAGTAAGTTCTAAAGGTATTTGGCCTCTGATCTCTCCTGGACAGTGAGACTCAAGACCTCCCCCTGGGATGGACACAGCCACGATTGGTCAGATGCTGATTTGAATTTGGCCCCAAAACTTTCTATATAAGAAAGTCACTGGAATGCAACTGAGGGTTTTTTTTTCTTGGGCTTTTTCTTAAATCGGGATTTTTACTTCTATGATTAACTTGAAGTTAGACTTCTTAAGTTAACTTAAATAAGGCAGCAATGCGAACATTTTCTTTTTAACTATGAGCTTCGACTCTTAGTGTTTTTACTTCGACATACTTTTACAAAACAACTACACCAAAGTGCCTCCTCGTCTCTGTGTCCTGAACCAACTCTTCCAGCAGATCATCACAGCCGGACATCCTGCAGCCTCCCTCTCCCTCCATCAAAGGCTACGCAAGTATCATTATCCTTATGGGTGAATTCTTAAATTACGATTGGCTTCCAATTCCAAAGTGATTCTAAATGGATCACCTTTCTACCAAGTGCTTCCAGTGACGATCACAGTTAATTAGCTTATCCGCATTCATTCATTGTTTGTTGTTACATCATTGTTGTTTATTGTTTGTTTATAGCATCAGTTAATAAATGTTTGTGTATAATTATCGTCGGTTCTGCCGTGTATTTCTTTGTTTGGGAACTGGAGGTCAATGAAATCAGAGTTTACGACTTTCAGCTAACAGACTGATCAACTTCATTCAATTAACGTCTCTTTGAGATTTAATCTAGAATGATCAGTAATCTGAGATGGTGCCCTTTCATTAGTGCAATTTCATTATAAAGTGTAGTTACGCTACACATAAGTCCTTTGTTGTAAGTCTCTTAGTCTTGTTATTGATTGTGCCAAAAAGTGCAGGTTTTTCCTACGAAATCTGGTTAAAGAAAAACAAATATCGAAAAGAAAGTTTAGATTTCGCAGTAACAATCACACAAAGTCATCAGTCATCATTACACTTAGTAGTTTTTCATTTTTCCCTGCAGATGTCCAGCAGCTGATGATGTTGATTAAAGAGGAAGTGTCCCATGAATGGAGCCCGCAGGATCCGGAGCCCCTCCACATAAAGGAGGAACTGTTGACCAGTCCAGAGGAAGAGCAGCTTAACTGGCAGGAGAAGGCTGATAAAATAAAGGAGGAACAGGAGGAACTGTGGCCCAGTCCAGAGGGAGAGCAGCTTCATGAGCAGGAAGAGGCTGATAAAATAAAGGAGGAACAGGAGGAAATGTGGCCCAGTCCAGAGGGAGAGCAGCTTCACGAGCAGGAGGAGGCTGATAAAATAAAGGAGGAACAGGAGGAAATGTGGACCAGTCAGGAGGGACAGCAGCTTATTGGACTGGATGAGACTGCCGTTCCTGTGAAGAATGAAGACAATGAAGAGAAACCTCAGCCCTCTCAGCTTCATCACAGCCAAACTGAAGACAACAGAGAGGAAGAGCCTCCAACCAGCTGCTCAGATAACCAGAGGAAAACAGAAACTGATGGAGAGGACTGTGGAGGATCAGAAGCAGCCATCAACCCAGATCCAAATAGTAATTTACAAACAAATAATGATGTAAATGCTTCAGACTCTTCCAAGACTGAAGTCAGTGATGATTATGATGATGAGGAGGAAGATGAGGATGAGTGGCAGGAAACATTTTCAGATTCCGGACCAGAAACTGAAGACAGTGACAGTGAATGGAAGCAGACGAGGACACCTAAATCAGGTGTAAAACATACTGCTGGATATAACATTGAGAAAAAATCCTTTAGCTGCTCTGAGTGTGATAAACAATTTGTCTGCAATAGGTCTTTTCAGAGACACATGAAATGCCATTCAGAAACAAGGGCATCCAGCTGTTTGGGTAGAAAGAAAAGAATGAAACGAAATGTAGATTCACAGATGAAAGGCAATAACAGTGAAAACGAGAAACCGGTAGCCTGTAATGAATGCGGTAAAAGATTTAGACATCATTCTAATCTTAAGTTGCACATGAGAATCCACACAGGAGAGAAACCTTATGGCTGTGATGTTTGTGGTAAAAAATTTATCCAGCAGGGAACTCTGAAGTTACACGAGGCAGTTCACACAGGAGAGAAACCGTTTAGCTGTGACGTTTGTGGCAAAACATTTAGCCAACAGGGGATTCTAAACGCACACATGGCAGTTCATACGGGAAAGAAAACGTTTGGTTGCAAAACTTGTGGTAGAAGATTTAGACTTCCACATGATCTTCAAGCGCATATGAGAGTCCACACAGGAGAGAAACCATTTATTTGCGGTGACTGTGGTGAAGGATTTAGTCAACAGGGAACTCTGCTGAGACACATGAGACTCCACACAGGAGATAAACCATTTGCTTGCGATGACTGTGGTAAAAGATTTAACCGAAAGACGCACCTTAAGAGACACATGACAGTTCATACAGATGGTAAGAAAAGAGTTGCCACGGGAAAGAGACCATTTAAATGTAACGACTGTGGGAAATACTTTAAGCGGAAGACACATCTTCAGACACACATGAGTATCCACACGGGAGAAAAGCCATTTTGCTGTAAAGTTTGTGATGCAAAATTTTCCCGACAAGGAAGTTTGAGCCGACACATGAAAGTCCACACAGAATAGAAGCTGCACAGTTTCGGGGCTTGTTGTGAAAGAAAAAAATGTGTGAAAGCGTTTTAAGAACCACAATATTGTATTGCTTCTATGTGCTTCACTTTTATATTCCTCTTTTGCACATTTGTTGTGTCACAGAGAGATTTGCTTACAAACATTTTTACCATGTTTCACATAAAATATACAGATAATGCTACAACATATATGTCATACAATAGAAGTGAGTACACTCCTGTGCTGAATTATTTAAATGTTAAATAAGTCAAACTCACTTCTCAGTCAGTGCACTGTTTTTAAATAAAACAGTCGTGCATGTCCTCTTCTAAACACTCCAATTTAAAAAGGTTGCAACAAAAGCGAACACCTGTAAACACTAACACAAAAGTTAAAATCACTGAAACTAAACTAAGTACATGTGTACTCAGACTTCACGATGATGGAAAAGGATACAGGAAGATAAGTGACCAACTAAAAATCAATAGAAATACAGTTGCAGCATTTGTTTGGCTCAGATGTGGTCCAGCTACTTACTGAGTGAATGCATAGTCCTGACAGTGAAGGGATTAGGATGATATGGGGCTGCATGATTATAAAAAGTGTTGGGTAGATGACATTTATAGATGCACTGTGGATAAACCAAAATACTTGCTAACAAGATAAATGACTCCCAGGCTGCAGAAATTTGGCAGAAGAGGACTTTTCCAGCTTGAGAACCATCCAAAGCACAAAATCACACAGTTTCTGAAGTAGAAAAAGGTGAAAACCATGATCTGGACATGTATACTGCCTAACTTGTATCCAAACAAAACATCTTTGGGGCATTTTAGAGAAACTAATTAGAGTAACAGACTAAAACACAGTCTGTAGAAATTTGACTTCCTCCACGCTGAGGAGAATTTAGCCATGAAGATTTTAATCTCATTAACTTTTACTTCAACTCTCTTGTGGGACCTGAAGTTTAAGTACTGCAGCTGTTAGTCCAAGCAAATAATCTACTCTTTAACTTGATGTAGATTGATTACTGTAAGATGATGCAGCTTCTAAATGTTTTTGTTCTGTACTTTATCACTAATTCAGTTACTCCAACCTGTATTCTTGACCTTTATACGCTCTCGAGTTAGTTTGTTCGAACCTGTTGATGACAAATCGTCTGTTTCAGAAGGAAACCTCACGTGGGGAGGAGAAGCCTTTTTGTATCGCATTTCTGACTCTGCTTTTTACATTGTGCATTAAAGGCAACTGATTTTAACTTGGTCGTTTTGTGAATCTTTCTTAGCCAAAGTCTGAAACTCTGTCATTTTGCACATGTTTGAGTCGGTGATGCTGAAGGTGTGGATGCTGCATAAACGTCCTGATGCTTCTCTGGGCTTAGATCCACTGGTTAAACTGGGCCGGAGGTGAACTGGACTTCCTGATGATTAAGTCATGATCTGCTGCGGTTCAGCTCCATCTCCTTAATGTATAAGCAGCTCATGTACAACTCTTGAATTTCACGTTAAGACTCTGTTACGCTGAACGAACTAAAGTAGTGCATCGTGCATAATAAGGAATGTCAATAATAATAATAATAATATGTCTGCAGCTACCGTCTGTTTGGGTTTAGGCCTGTATAACTGTTGTGTTATTGTCCTTTGGGACTCAACAGCTTCAGGTGAACTTTTCCTTCACATTCATGAAAATCTGTAGCTAACTGCTGCCCCTCAGTGGTGAGAACAGCTCATTGCGCCACAGACCTGTTGTCCACATGATGCCTCCGTCTGTGTCGGCTTCACAGCAGGTTGTGTGAAACCTTCAGTCTTCACTCTGTTCACTGACGACTTAATGTGTTCAATGGAGCCAGAAAATTCACACTCATACTTTTCAGAGTTACAGGCCCTTGAAGTGCAAAGGAGCAGGTCGAAAGTTAGCACTTTTCATTGAGTCTGTTGGCCTCACTATTATCATGTGCTGTGGTAATGGTGAGGCCAAGGTTTATGGTTGCTTATGGTGGAAATTTTGCTACAACACTTTATAATTCTCATTATTCTTCTACCATTTTTAAGCCTCATAACTTCATCAGTACAGCAGGTAGACGCACGAAATGTTCAGCGCTGAAAATCACATCTGAGTTCTGTTAAAAAACGCAACCTAGTCCACATCCACTCCAGGTGTCACGATCTAAAGACTAGATCTGTTTGTTGGCCTGCACAGTTTCTTCTATAACTAAATTTCAGCATCAATATCAAAGTAAGTCATAGTTTGAAAAGTCAAAGTGCAGCAGTTTAATGACACAGAGTCATAGAAACCATCTTTGGTTCTCTGGATGTGTTTCTGTTTTCTGATCATTCACCAGAGAAAACTTTTTAAAAAGTGCATTCTGGGTAAACTTTAAGGCTTATATCAGCATGTTGACAGGTGGTTGGTTAGAACGAGTTAAAGCAAATGACAGGTCTAATTTTTACCTACATGTTCTCGACTCCAAGGGCCTGTAACTCAGAAAACAATCATAGTCTGATTAAATATACTGAAGTTCTTGTACATAAAAATCTGCTGACTCTGAGGGGCTCAAGTAGGAAGCAGTGATTGAATCCTAATGGAATGACCCAATAATAAATAAAGAAATGTTTAGAACTTATGAGCAGTTTGAGTTTCTAATGTTTTATGTGTGACTTCATTGTGTGACAGTTTCTTATTCTACTTGTTCTTCTCGTCCGGCTCTACTTTGCATTAAACTCGAAGGACAGAAACCATCTTTGGTAATTCTTCTTTGCGAACAGGAAGTCACTTTCTGTCTGGTTGAGTTGCTCATCAGCGGTTTCCTTTCTGTGAAACGGCTCCACGGCGGTTTCTATCCTGCAAGTTTAATGCAAAGTAGAACCAGAGAGAACCGGTTTGCTGTGTTAAGACGAAGTTAGTTGGTTGAGGGTGAAGCCCATGTCTTGACTGTATCTTCTCAGCAGAGGAGAGGGATTTCATTTTTGTACACAGCTTAGGAACAATTTATTAAAAGTGTATTGGATTGAACCTCACTGGATCTTCACTCATCTTCTCATGTCACTGGGTAAGTCGATATTTACACTGTAGAGCGAATGCTAGAAAATAACCTGTAATCTAAAAGTCTGACCCTCGAGAAATGTCTGGCAGCTTTTTGTTCCTCGCTGCGTGCATGAAAAACAGAAAACTAATGACAGGAATTGTGAAACAGTCCAACTTGTTTGTTCAATTTTTAAAAAAAAAAATCCAAACGGTAATCGACATATTCGCCACGCTACCAAGTTCCCACAGATGTCATCGATACTGATTGGTGTTCGATTGGAAATTTCCTTTTCTGTGTTATTCTTTTGTATAGCCCCAGAAGAAATCAGTCAGAGGGATGTATACTGATTTAGGATAATTCTTGCTGCTGCGAAAAAAGGAATTACAAAATGTTGGCTCAAAGAGACACTCCCTCAATGGCCCTCCTGATTCAAATTGTCAAAGACATAAGGACAATGGAGCTCATGACTTTTAGCCTCCACCTACAACAACACAAGGGGGCAAAATACTTGGAAAAAATGGGACAATTATACACAATTCTTTGTTAAAGACATTGACAAGATGTAAATTTGTACCTGTGAACCGATCTGTTATTTATGTTTTTTAACACTGTGAATGCCCAATTTATTTATTTACTTTTTTTTTTCTTTTTTTCTCTTTTTTTCATGTTTAAAATGCTAAAAAATAGTTAAAAAAAAGATACTGAGCGGGAAAAATCATGGCATTTTTCTTTTTTTTTTTTTTTACATTTTTCGTTTCTTTCCATCCTCGTAGCATCTGGACTTGCTTGAGCTTGTCGAAGACGTTTCACCTCTCATCCAAGAGGCTTCATCAATTCTAAACTGACTGGTTGAGAGTTCCAGAGGCTGAAGCTTCAAGTGTTAATGGTTCCTGAAGCTTCAGTCTCCTGGGTGTGTGTTTCCCCTCCTCTCATTAAAGTCATGGTTATCCTCGTAGCTGTAAAGTTGTGTGTCGTCGGCGTATTGGAGCATTCTGATACGCCGCATGTTCGAGAAACTCAAGCAAGTCCAGATGCTACGAATAAAACTACGAGGATATCCATGACCTGGATGACTGAGAATCTTCACAGACAGTTTCTTTCCATACTCTGTGTGGTCCGTCTTTTATTTACTCTGTGTAAACGCTACCTGTAATTCAGCTGTAAAGTCCCTGAATTTTTGTCACATGATTGTTGGTCACAGCTGAGTCGCAAGTGGCTACACAGTTGTGCAAAAGTGCGAACAATTTTTTGATTTTTTACAGAATCTTGTTAGAGCAAATAATTGTTTGTTTTTAAAGCAAATTTTCATTTAAAACAGGTAAAATAAAGTTAGTTCAGTCTTGAAAAGCTTAGATTTGGGCCATTTTGCTGATGGAACGACTCATTACAGATGAATAGTTGAAGGAGCATCACAAAGTTAAAAATGGTGTAATTTCTAAAACTTTATGAAACTCCCTTGTCCAAATTTCAGTGAATGCAACTAAAGTGTCCGAGTGCAAGTGAAAGCAGCACCAGATGACTGACTGCTGTGTGGAGCAGCAGCCAGTGGACTGTGCAGCCGGACTGTAACCGTCACAGAGAGACGTGAAACAGCAAAGAAGAGGAACTGTGGCACTAATTTAGCAGCACAAGGAAATATAAAGTGTAAGTTTTTTCTTCTGATGATTAAATGCTTGATTTTAAGTTGATTATCTGGATGGTATGTTGATTTAAAGTGATTCAAAAATGGAAATAGACAGTCTGATCAGTATTCTCTAACTAAATAATAAGAGAGAAGTTTGCAGAGACCGGAAATGAAACCACATTGAGTCATTCTACTGAACAGAATGTATGTGTGAAGGACAGAAGGGAGGAGAAGTGCTTTGTGGGAGACTAGTAAAGAAACAGGGGAAAGTGACATTACAGAGTTTTCGCTGGACATCGCTGGAGTTTGCATCATGTTGGACTGCTACATAAGAAAAGCACCAACTAGAATGCAGAAGGATTTTTGCAAGCCAAATTGAAGTTGGGATTTTCATCTCCCCTCCTGAGGAAAGGAGGGCACTACAGTGGACTCAGACCTTGTCTTGGGTCTTCAGGCCTTAAGTGACTGAATCTCCTGGATCAGGTTGGGACAAAGTTGAATCATCAAATTATACTATGAGACAGAACTAACATAAAGGCTCAGCTCTCTTATCTAAATCATTTAACCACTACTAGTTTTTAAATCATTTGTTGTAATCACTAGAATTAATTGTGCACATTTCTAACTTTAATTTCAGATATAATTGTGTGCATGATAATGTCCTAAAGGTTGGACCAGTAGTCATCTATCAGGGAGTATCAGCAATCTAACATTATATTCCAAAAGTTGAAAAATAAACCTGGATTAAACACGGGGCTGCATGGTCCAGCCCGCCCACCCCCTGCGACCCTACCGAGGATTGAGCGGTGTATAGATAATGGATGGATAGATGGAATAAACACGTACACCATTTGATTAAGCACCCACAGCTATCATCAATAGATTAATGTCAAACTACTTACATTCATAATTTGTTTTCATACGTGTCTCATTGAATGTCTCCTCTCTGTTCTGTATAAACACCGGCTGCAGTTCAGCCGAAAAGTACCTGAAATTTTGAGCTAGGATTGTTGGTCTAATGGCTTCATGGATGTGCCGAGGAGCGCAGAATTTTTAGTTTTTTCTAAAATCTGTTCAGAGCAAACTATTTATTTTTGATGAATTTTGATTTGAGACATGTAGAAGTTAGTGATGTTGATGAAATGTGAAATGATTTTAAGCTTACATTTGGATCATTTTGTGATGTAACGGCACATCATAGATGAATAGTTCAAAGATTGTTGGAAAGCTGAAAACAATCATTTCTGTTTATACAGTTCCAGCTTGCACTCTGTCTCATTTGTTTCAGTTATGTCTTTCTGTCCAGTGGTGTCTCCAAATGGGAGCCAAGGAGGCCCACAGTCACTACTGAAAACATTACGGCTACCCCAGATGTAACTGTATATGCATGAATATATAATCACTGTATTTCATATTTTCATAATGTGTTCCCCGCAGATGTGCAGCAGTTGATGATGATTACAGAAGAGGTTCCCCATGAATAGGGCTCCAGTGTGGACCAGCAGGACCCAGAGGCCCTTCATGTAAAGGAGGAACAGGAGGAACTGTGGACCAGTTGGGAAGGAGAGCAGCTTCATGGTCAGGAGGAGACTGAAATCATCAGGTTTTCCTTCACTACATTCATGTGAAGAGTGGCAATAATGAAGAGAAAACCTCAGTCCTCGTTAATTGACGAAAACAGAGAGGAAACAAACAGCTCAGCTAAACAAATGAAAACAGACGAGCAGGAAGAGGCTGATAAAATAAAGGAGGAACAGGAGGAAATGTGGACCAGACAGAAGGGACAGCAGCTTCATGGGCATGAGGAGGCTGATAAAATAAAGGAGGAACAGGAAGAAATGTGGACCAGTCAGGAGGCACAGCAGCTTAATGGGCAGGAGGAGACTGATAAAATAAAGGAGGAACAGGAGGAACTGTGGACCAGTCAGGAGGGACAGCAGCTTAATGGGCAGGAGGATGCTGATAAAATAAAGGAGGAACAGGAGGAACTGTGGACTATTCAGGAAGGACGGCAGCTTAATGGGCAGGAGGAGACTGATGTTCCTGTGAAGAATGAAGACGATGAAGAGAAACCTCAGCCCTCTCAGTTTCATCACAGCCAAACTGAAGACAAAAGAGAGGAAGAGCCTCCAACCAGCTGCTCAGATAACCAGAGGAAAACAGAAACTGATGGAGAGGACTGTGGAGGATCAGAACCAGCTGGGAACCCAGATTCAAACACTCATTTTCAACCAAATAATGATGGAAATGCTTCAGACTCTTCTAAAACTGAAGACAGTGATGATTATGATGATGAAGAAGAAGAACAAGAAGAAGAAGAAGAAGAAGAAGAAGAAGAGGAAGAAGAAGAGGAGGAGAAGGAGTATGATAATGAGTATGTTAATGATGAGGAGGAGGATGAGGAGGAGGATGAAGATGAATGGCATTTGTCTGATTCCGGGTCTGAAACTGAAGACAGTGACAATAGTTGGAGGGAGACCAGGGCCCCTAAGTCAGGTGGAAATACTGATGTGGGGTGTAAAACGAAGGCAGCTCACAGAGGAGAAAAACTATTTGGCTGCGATATTTGTGGGTCAAGATTTAGTCAGCAGGCAACTCTTAAGGCACACATGATAGATCACACAGGAGAAAGACCATTTGGCTGTGATGTTTGTGGTCAAAGATTTTGCCATAAAGGACAGCTGAAGACACACATGACAATTCACACAGGAGAGAAACCTTTCGGTTGCAATAAGTGTGACAGAAGATTTAGACTTCAGTCTGATCTCATTGCACACATGAGAGGCCACACGGGAGAGAAACCATTTGGTTGTGGTGAATGTAGAGCAAGATTTGCACGACAGGGAACTCTAAACAGGCACATGACGATCCACTCAGGAGCAAAGCCATTTCGTTGTGTTGATTGTGGTAAAAGATTTAATCGAAATACGCATCTTATAAGCCACAAGAGAGTTCACGTAGGAAATAAGAAAAGATTCACAGATGGAATGAGACCATTTGATTGTGATGAATGTGGTCAAAGATTTAAGCGAAAGCAGCATCTTGAGAGACACATGAGAATACACACAGGAGAGAAACCATTTCAATGTGATGATTGTGGTAAAAAATTTACACGACCACAAAATCTGCAGAGTCACATGAAGACAATACACAAAATAGAAACCACATAGTTGCAGGGCTTGTTGTGAAGGATTAATTATGTGGAGAACGGAGGTGAATTGGTAAGAACCACAGATGTGACAACACTTGAAAGCAGCAACATTTAAAACAAAATCCACTGTAATACCTCTACAACCTGCTGTTGTTTGATTTGAACAGGAAGCGTACGTCTTCATTGCTGTTTGATTTACCTGCATAAGACTGAACCCAACATAAACTCGACTGCTGTCTCCCCCTATAATGGGTCATATCAGTGTACTCATAGCATCCTGCTTGTGTTTATATTCACTTTTATAATGTATTTTGAGGTTATGGATGATGAGTAACCGCTGTGACCAAAGCTAATGGGAATCCTAATAAATAAGCAATAAACTCATATGACGTCCATCGAATGTCTGTTATTGAGAATGTAAGTGCAACCTAAAAAACAACTCAAAAAACAAATCAGTTCTGTTAAAAAAATCAAAAGATGAGTTTCATTAAACATACTGCTCTGTCAATTAAGAGTTCTGAATAATAATTACATTAATTCAAATAAAAACTTCGATTCAGGTGAGAAAATTTAACTCCTGTTTTCTCTGATTAGTTTTTATTTATTCATTTATTTACTTGTCTTTTTCTGATGTTTCGTAGTTTATCTGTATTTAACATGTTGCTCAATGTTTCTGTCGCTGTGTCTGTTCAGGTTTTGTTCAGTAAAGCAAAATTAAACAGGTAGAATAAAGGTGTCCGTACAGATGCCTGTCAGCGTTCTGCACAGGTGTGGTTCCTCCGTCCGAGCCTCCAGTTTAGTTTTAAAGAAGAGAAGCAGAGCGACGCCATGAACCAGGTGGATTCTGTCCAACAGCAGCGGACTGGAAGTGTGTGTCTGGAGGAGAAAGTGCGGATGAAACGTCTCCATCAGCCGCAGGACGTTGTTCTGAAGCAAACCGCCGGTAAGAAGAATCCCACAGTGGATGTGGAGGAAAGTGCTAACTGCTAGCTGCTGGGAGGGAGGCTGGAAGAGACGAGTGACTGGAGAACCGAGCTGCTGAGCTTCTGTTCACCTCAACCTGAGCACTGATGTAGAAATAACAGGAGCATTAATAACATTAGTTGGTGAATAACTGGGTGGAAACAGGCGGAACTTTACAGTGACGGTTCAGTGCAGCACCCGGACATTTTACAGTGTGACACACCTCGTAGTTCAGCCTGAATAAACATTTCTAGATTTTGGGATTTAATAAGCAGCTTTTAAAGTCCAAAGGGAAGAACTTAATGAATCTTTTAAAAGCTATAATTAAAGACAGACGTTAGAGAATAACGGAGCGGTGTTACAGTTAAACTGGTGTCAGATTATCTGGTGAAATATGAGGCAGTGTAGGTATCTGTGCTGATGCCTGTTCAAAACACTGAAAATGTCAATAAAACGTTTGCAAAATGTTCCTTTTGTCAGCATCAACATTTATCTCACATATGCACCTACTCTGATGTAAAATACACAGTTTATTGAACATTATTAACACTCAACTCGAGTGAATCAGTGTTAAATCACAGCAAAGTGTGACTGACTTGTGACACATCTGTATCTGACATTTCCAGTTTAGCAGTATTGTTGAGGTGTTTTGGGTTATTCCATTTCAAATCATCAGGATTTTTCTGCTCAACCATCTCTGATTTGCTTGAAACTGTATCACATCCTATGAAGGGCCCTAATGTTCCTCCCTCTCACAGTGGGGTTCATAAGGGCCCTAACTAACCCAACTGTGAGAGGGAAGGACCTAACGACTTGCTTGAGTTTATCAAAGATGTGTCACCTTTCGTCCAAGATGAGAGGTGACACATCGATGCATCAGAATGCTCCAATACGCCGACGACACACAACTTTACAACTACAAGGATAACCATGACTTTAATGAGGGGAGGGGCAACACACACCCAGCAGACTGAAGCTTAAATACCGTTAATGGCTCTTGAAGAGTAGAAAAACCTGGAACTCCCAACCAGTGAGTTTAGAACTGATGCAGCCTCTTGGATGAGAGGTGAAATGTTTCTAAAAAAAACTCAAGCAAGTCCAGATGCTACGATTGAAACTCCAAGGATATCCATGACCTGGACGACTGAGAAAGTGTTAATGGTTCCTGAAGCTTCAGTCTGCTGGGTGTGTGTTCCCCCTCCTCTCATTATGGTCATGGTTATCCTTGTAGTTGTAAAGTTGTGTGTCATCGGCGTATTGGAGCATTCTGATACGCCGCATGTTCGAGAAACTCAAGCAAGTCCAGATGCTACGATTAAAACTCTGAGGATCACCATGACCTGGATGACTGAGAATCTTCACAGACAGTTTTTTTCCATACTCTTTGTGGTCCGTCTTTTATTTACTCTGTGTAAATGCTACCTGTAGTTCAGCTGTAAAGTCCCTGAATTTTGGTTACATGATTGTTGGTCACAGCTGAGTTGCAAATGGCTACACAGTTGTGCAAAGTAAGAAACTTTTTTTTTGTTTTTTTTACAGAATCTTGTTAGAGCAAATAATTGTTTTTTAAAGCAAATTTTCATTGAAGACATGTAAAATAAAGTTACTCAAGTCTTGAAAAGCTTAGATTTGGGCCATTTTGCTGATTAAACGACTCACTACAGATGAGTAGTTGAAAGACCATCACAAAGTTGAAAATCCTATGATTCTGTTTTTACAGTTGCTGACTCTTAAAAATTGTGTAATTTCTAAACCTTTATGAAACTCCATTGTCCAAGTTTTAGTGAATGCAACTAAAGTGTTCGAGTGCAAGTGAAAGCAGCACCAGATGACTGACTGCTGTGTGGAGCAGCAGCCAGTGGACTGTGCAGCCGGACTGTAACCGTCACAGAGAGACGTGAAACAGCAAAGAAGAGGAACTGTGGCACTAATTTAGCAGCACAAGGAAATATAAAATGTAAGTTTCTTTCTTCTGATGATTAAATGCTTGACTTTAAGTTGATTATCTGGATGTTTTGTTGATTTAAAGTGATTCAGAAATGGAAATAGACAGTGTGATCAGTAATCTCTAACTGAATAACAAGAGAGAAGTTTCCAGAGACAGGAAATGAAACCACGTTGTATTAAATTGAGTTATTCTACTGAACAGAATGCATAAGTGTGAAGGAGGGGAGGGAGGAGAGTGCTCTGTGGAAGACCCATGATATAAACTGGTGTCATAATTTGAGATCTCAAGAGCAGCCATTAATAGAGACACTGGTATAAAGTAGGTTAAATAAAGAGACTGAGTATAATAAGGTGTTATAATCAAATGATTGTCCTTGTAAGTTTAAGGTTGATTAAACTGTTGTGATGATTAAAAATGATTCTTTGCAACCAGTTATTCTAACTGCGTCAATAAAAAGAGGAAGTAAACTGGACATGGCCCACTCCCAAGCCTGTCCTGACAAGTAAGCATGTCTGCTGTTTCCTTATAAGGTGTTATACAAAGTTGAGACAAAGTCTGAAGTATTGTAAATTATGAATCATGCTACTGAGCTAGCTGAGTGTGTGTGCTACAGTTTAAGAAAGTGTGTTTGGGAGGGCTGAAAATGTGTGTGTGTCTTTGGGGAATTCAGAAGAGTATAAAATGAGAGACAGAGATACTTTAAATGGAGTTCTTTGTGAGACATCGCTGAAGTTGGATCTTATCTGATTTTGTCCAGGATAGTTAATTTTACTCTACTAAAAAGAAGAGTCTGCAGTTATGTTTAAAATTGAATAGTGGAATATTTCCTTTGCTGTACAGGGGATAACAGAAGGAGTGGCCTGGTTGGACCACTCAGCTTGTGCGAGGACATTCTGGGACTTTCCTCAACTTACCCTGTGTCATGTTACCAGAGTTTTGGCATATTGGGACTTTCCTCAGCTAACCCAAGGACATTCAAAGGATTATTGCAAGGCTAAATCGGAATCAGGATCACTGCTAAGTCACTAATGGCTTCATGGATGTGCCGAGAAACGCAGAATCTTTTGTTTTTTCTAAGATCTGGTCAGAGCAAACTCTTTATTTTTTGTGAATTTTGATTCGAGACATGCAGAATAAAGTGATTTTAATGAAATGTCATGATTTTAAGCTCATATTTGGACCATTTTCCTGTAGAACAGCAAACCATAGATGAATAGTTCAGGGATTGTTGGAAAGTTGAAAACAATCATTTCTGTTTATACAGTTCCAGCTTGCACTCTGTCTCATTCCTTTCAGTTATGTCTTTCTGTCCAGTGGTGTCTCCAAATGGGAGCCAAGGGGGCCCACAGTCACTACTGAAAACATTACGGCTACCCCAGATGTGATTGCATATGCATGAATATATAATCATTGTGTTTCATATTGTCATAATGTGTTCCCCGCAGATGTGCAGCAGTTGATGATGATTACAGAAGAGGTTCCCCATGAATAGGGCTCCAGTGTGGACCAGCAGGACCCAGAGGCCCTTCATGTAAAGGAGGAACAGGAGGAACTGTGGACCAGTCGGGAAGGAGAGCAGCTTAATGGTCAGGAGGAGACGGAAATCATCAGGTTTCCATTCACTACATTCATGTGAAGAGTGGCAATAATGAAGAGAAAACCTCAGTCCTCGTTCACTGAAGAAAACAGAGAGGAAACAAACAGCTCAGCTAAACAGATGAAAACAGACACTGATGGAGAGGACTGTGGAGGACCAGAACCAGCTGGGAGCCCAGATTCAAACACTCATTTTCAACCAAATACTGATGGAAATGCTTCAGACTCTTCTGAAGTCAGTGATGGTTATGATGATGATCATGATGAAGATGATAATGATGAAGAGGAAGAAGAAGATGAATGGGATATGTCAGATTCTGAGTCCGAAACTGAAGACAGTGACAATAGTTGGAGGGAGACCAGGGCCCCTAAGTCAGGTGGAAATACTGATGTGGGGTGTAACGCAAAGAAAAAATCCTTTAGCTGCTCTGAGTGTGGTAAAAAATTTCCCCACAAGCAGTCTCTTTGGAGACACAAACCATGTCATTCAGGAAAAAGCTCTTCCAGCTGTTCAGCTAGTAAGAAATCTCTCAGAGTGAAACAAGGTGGGAACTCACAGAAAAGCGGAAAGAAACGAATTGTCTGTAATAAATGTGGTAAAACATTTAGATATAATACCACTTTTAAAGTGCACCTGGCAGCTCACAGAGGAGAAAAACTATTTGGCTGCGATATTTGTGGGTCAAGATTTAGTCAGCAGGCAACTCTGAAGGCACACATGATAGATCACACAGGAGAAAGACCATTTGGCTGTGATGTTTGTGGTCAAAGATTTTGCCTAAAAGGACAGCTAAATGCACACATGACAATTCACACAGGAGAGAAACCTTTTGGTTGCGATAAGTGTGACAGAAGATTTAGACTTCAGCCTGATCTCATTGCACACATGAGAGGCCACACGGGAGAGAAACCATTTGGTTGTGGTGAATGTGGAGCGAGATTTACACGACAGGGATCTCTAAACAGACACATGACGATCCACTCAGGAGCAAAGCCATTTCGTTGTGTTGATTGTGGTAAAAGATTTAATCGATATATGCATCTTACAAGCCACAAGAGAGTTCATACAGGAAATAAGAAAAGATTCACAGATGGAGAGAGACCATTTGGTTGTGATGAATGTGGTCAAAGATTTAAGGAAAAGCGACATCTTAAGAGACACACGAGAATACACACAGGAGAGAAACCATTTCAATGTGATGACTGTGGTAAAAAATTCACACGACCACAAAATCTGCAGAGTCACATGCGACTACACACTGGAGAGAAACCATTTCATTGTGATGATTGCGGTAAAAAATTTACTCGATCGCAAAATCTACAGAGTCATGTGAAGACAATGCACAAAATAAAAACTGCATAGTTAAAGGGCTTGTTGTGAAGGACTAACGATGTGGAGGATGGAGGTATTTTTGTAAGAACCACAGATTTGACAACACTTTAAAGCAGCAAAGTTTAAAATTAGGCTCACTGCAGTAACTCTACAATCTGCTGTTGCTTGATTGGTAGCATCGGCACAGGTCACTACCTGGAGCATCTCCTAAGTGGGCCTGGGTCAGTTGGACGTGGCATTGCTGGTTGAATTAGCAGTTAGCAGTAGCATTGAGCATTTAGCTAAATGGCAGCATCGGCACTGGTCACTACCTGGAGCGTCTCTTAAACGGGCCTGGGTCAGCTGAACGTGGCAGTGCTGGTTGGATTGTGTAGCAGCAGTGTGAACTGGCACTAGGGGGGGTGACTCTGGGACTCCAGAGTTCACCTCCTAGCCTCCTGGAGGTGTCGTGGGACTAAGCAGGTGACACACCTTTGAAGGGAGGTTTCCACCTGATGACCCCCAGAGACGTGTTGGAATCACTGCTCACTGGTAGGTATAGAGACAGATTAGGGATCCTAGGTCCTTCATGGAGGATGAATCCTTTTTTTGAGCACAAGTGTCTGGTGTTTAAATGAACTGATTTTAACAGGAACTGTACATCTTCATTGCTGTTTGATTTACCTGCATAAGACTGAACCCAACATAAACTCGACTGCTGTCTTTCCCTATAATGGGTCATATCAGTGTACTCATAGCATCACTGCTTGTGCTTATATTCACTTTTATGATGTATTTTGAGGTTATGGGTGGTGAGTAACCGCTGTGACCAAAGCTAATAGGAATCCTAATAAAAGAACAACAAACTAATGTGACGTCCATCGAATGTCTGTTATTGAGAATGTAAGTGCAACCCAAAAAACAAATCAGTTCTGTTACTTTGTGTATCACCTGTTCTGTTAATTTCGTCAGTAAGCAATAAATTGCCTTGCCTCACCATTTACATCTGGTTTTATTTTGTTGCACCCAGCTACCCCTGGAGGCTGGGTCGTAACATCTGTTATTGAGAATGTAAGTGCAACCTAAAAAACCAATCAAACGACCAGTCTCATTAAACATACTGCTCTGTCAATTAGAAAGTCTGAATAATAATTACACCACAACCAAAGTTACCATATCAATAGCTCATATTTTGGAGTTCTGAATGGTAGAGATTGGCAGCAACCACTATGCATCTAAATAAATAGACTGTAAAGTGTGTGTACGTGCATGATGGATGCATTTGGGTCTTGAAGATGTTTCACCTTCATCCAAGTAGCTTCTTCAGTTCTAACTCACTGGTTGGGGGTCCCAGGTATTTATTCTCACCTGAAATCACATGACCAATGGCCCACTGATAACCCATGGATGTGAAACTGCCAGGTGAGGCATCTCAGGAATGCATTGTAAGTACCTGGTAAGTGGTGTTCTACTTTCATCCTCTCTTAAACCACCAGAATGTGAATTGTTGTCTTCAGAGGAGTGTCCTTTAGTCCCTCACATGTTTAGTTTGCATGCAAGACTCTACATCTGTGTGAAGCATAACTAGCATCTACTTAGTGGTGTCGCAAAGTCAACTAACCTTGGCACTGATGTTGGTTGACTTTGAAGCATCTGATTGTAAAGTCTTCTATTGCTTGTCGATATGCAGCTTCTCGATGCTGCTTACATTAGAGTTGAGCAAATATGAAGCTACTTTGCAATCGGACACTTAAAATGAAAAAACTGCAAAAGAAAGGACCAGAAGAGTTTCATGTGCGCATTCTCTTCCACTGCATTGTCGGTAACGGTAGAAATAAAAGTTTACATTTACACTAGTACTTGTCCAATCGATATCAAGAGGCTCCTCCAGGTGGAAATTAGTGTGTAAAATAAAAAACACAAGCAGCATTACACTGAAGAATCGACATGTAGCGTCCTACCGCACCCTATCAACGACCGTGAAGAGGGCAAAATACTAGGAACACTTTCCATAGAAACCAAGGTGTTGTTAGTATCTTGATATACTGAGGGATCCGCCCACAAATCTTTAGATTTTAACCTAATAATTGCATAATTTTGAAGTTATTTCAGGGTCAACTGATTATTTTGAGACTCTGTGTTCTCTGCATAGGAAGACAGATCCCCCCACTTTCTTTATACACCCATCCCACATCGATATCACAAAGAGTCCAAGTGTTTTTTCTAACAAAGTGTCTTGGAATTAGTCTTATTTACAACGACTCACAGCTCTAATCATATATAAAGATGAGCCTTGTGACAAAAACGTTGGAGAGTCACTAAACTGGAGCAGAGCTGCCGCTTTTTAGCGACCAGCTGGAGCGAGACTGATTCATCTTATAGGTTGTTAAAGCTCATTTTTAACTTTGAATAATAATCTAATTATTATTTTATTAATAGAGCAGGAGAAGAGATGAAGACACCGCTACAGGAATAAGGTTTACTGATAAAGCCCCTTAATTAATACAATAAATTAAAAACACATACCTAATAATAATCAGATTATATCTGTTGTTTAGAGGTGAGGAACAAAACCTTATGATGCACTGAGCAGCGATATTTTGGATCCACAAACTGACTTCTGCAGCAAAAATAAAGACGACTCTAATCTAAAACATTCAGGGCTGCAGCCTCAGACATTCACGACTGATGACGCCAAACCTTCTCAGCATAATCCAGTCCAGCACATCATCAACACTCAGTGCAAACAGACAAAAACTCAAAATAATTAACCTCATTAATGAATATGTACAGCTCTAATCAGATGTAAAAGTGTGTAAAATTAGAACTGAAGGCAGAACTGTTGGATTAGATGAAACAGGTTTTCCTAACAAAGTGAAAAATGAGTTTAAGCAGCTGATTTAACAGGAAGGAAGATCAGAATTGACTCAGGTGAGAAACTTTAACTCCTGTTTTCTTTTATTAGTTTTTATTTATTTATTGATGTATTTGTCTTTTTCTGATGTTTCGAAGTTTATCTGTATTTGACATGTTGCTCGATGTTTCCGTCGCTGTGTCTGTTCAGGTTTAAAGCAAAATTAAACAGGTAGAATAAAGGTGTCCGTGCAGATGCCTGTCAGCGTTCTGCGCAGGCGCGGCTCCTCCGTCCGAGCCTCCAGTTTAGTTTTAAAGAAGAGAAGCGGAGCGACACCATGAACCAGGTGGATTCTGTCCAACAGCAGCGGACTGGAAGTGTGTGTCTGGAGGAGAAAGTGCGGATGAAACGCCTCCATCAGCCGCAGGACGTTGTTCTGAAGCAAACCGCCGGTAAGAAGAATCCCACAGTGGATGTGGAGGAAAGTGCTAACTGCTAGCTGCTGGGAGGGAGGCTGGAAGAGACGAGTGACTGGAGAACCGAGCTGCTGAGCTTCTGTTCACCTCAACCTGAGCACTGATGTAGAAATAACAGGAACATTAATAACGTTAGTTGGTGAATAACTGGGTGGGAAAAGGCGGAACTTAACGGTGACGGTTCAGTGCAGCACCCGGACGGTTTACAGCGCGACACACCTCGTAGTTCAGCCTGAATGAACAGTTTGGATTTTAGAGCTTAATAACCAGCTATAAAAAGAGAAATATTCTGATCAAAAATGGAAAAATTCTGTTTTGAATTTGGTTTTGCGGAATGCTAACAAACGGAATTTACCTGCGTGGGAACAGTGCAGCACCCGGACGATTTACAGCGCGACACACCTCGTAGTTCAGCCTGAATAAACAGTTTGGATTTTAGGACTTAATAAGCAGCTTCGAGAGACGAAAGAGAATAACTTAGTGAATCTGTTAAACACTATTACTGAAGACAGACGTTAGAGAATAACGGAGCGGTGTTACAGTTAAACTGGTGTCAGATTATCTGGTGAAATATGAGGCAGTGTAGGTGTCTGCGCCGATGCCTGTTCAAAACACTGAAAACGTCAATAAAGCGTTTGCAAAATGTTTCTTTTGTCAGCATCAACATTTATCTCACATATGCACCTACTTTGATGTAAAATACACAGTTTATTGAACATTATTTACACTCAACTCGATTAAATCAGTGCTAAATCACAGCAAAGTGTATCTGACATTTGCAGTTTAGCAGTATTGTTGAGGTGTTTTGGGTTATTCCATTTCAAATCATGATGATTTTTCTGCTCAACCATCTCTGATTTGCTTGAAACCTTCCATGTTATCATATACTATGGATATTTAAAGTCGTATCTGTTAAATCTTTATCATGATATATGAAATATTTTCCGAGATAATTCTTTAAAAAGGCGGTATTTGGACGACAGTATGTCAGGAACTATACAGATAAAAGCCTGACATTTTTACTGTTGTTTCTCATCACATCGTTGATTCAGAATCTGCAATACTGGACAAGTGGATGAAATAATCTGAGTTTGGTGAGCTCAGATACTTAAAAACTTGAAGCCATCATGAAAAGTCCCATCTTTTAGAACATATTAACCAAACAATAGATAACACAGATTCAACTAGTGATGTTTTCTGAACCTTATGTAGCTGCTCGCCACAATAATGCAACACAAAACATCTAGAATGCTTTTAATGTGAAATACTTGGTCACAGAAATGGGTTTAAAAGGTTTTTTTGTTCACTGATTGAGCAGGTTTGACCAGTTGAACCACAAACACTAAACTATTGGGAGACACCCAGTGCACAAATTTATACTGGGGTCCGTTTTCAGTGCCTTTATCTCCAACTGACAAGAAAACGTGTCAAAAAGTGGCTGATTGTGTAGCTGGTAATCGCAGTAAGAATGAGTTTCTTGCTTTATTATTTGCTGAATTACTTGTTCTGATAGTTTCCTGCAGTAAGGTGTCTAAAGTTCTGTGGCTCCTCCAAACATAGGGACACTGCAGCTATTAAAGCCTCTCTCAAGTTATTGATTAAACCCTGAAAAGCTCGGCTCTCTGTATCAGTTACACATCTAAATGTTTGGTTTTTTTCCCATGAAAATAATCCCTTCCTGCCTTGAAATGTCTCAGATGTAACTGGACACTGTTGCTGTCTCTGGAATGTGCAGAAAACCCGCTGCTGCTTCAGGCCACCGGCTCACCTGCAGCTCTGTTTAAACACATTTTGCTACACAACGGCGAGCTGTAATCTTGGAGTAACTCAGCCAGACTTGTTTAAACCAGAACCTGAAGAAGAGGGATGATGCAGAAAGCTCCACCCTGCAAGTTGGCAGGATTGGTTCTTTAGGTTTGTCATGTATGAAACACTGGAAGTCTGAATCTACTCATCAGCTGTAGAACGATGTTTCACCATGCTGGACGTATCTCCAACTACTTCTTCCTCTGTTCACTGTTTCTGAGTCATGCTTTATTGATTCTATTGATCCAGTAGGTTTGATTTTCCCCTCACTTTGTCTTGTCGTCTCTAGGGCTGGCTGATAGAGCTGCATGTCATTACGGTAATAGAGAACGATTGCTCAAATGGGGTTTTAGTTCATCTGGTGTTAATGGAACGATTTAGCCCTCAAGTGAAAGTCAGTGCTAATTCAAGCCGGGCTTTTTCAAGTAAACACAGACTTAGTTCAGGGTTGTACAGAAATTCCCAGCATGAACAGAGACGAGGGCAGAGTTTGAGAGAGCATTGCAGTGGTAGGACCATGCTCTGGAGTGAACATGGGAATATGCCACCATATCTACCCACAGTTTCCAACCCTGTTCACTGATGTCTTACCCACTAACGTAGAGTTTCTTTTGAAGGTAGCTGAGCAGTCTTTGTGACTGAAGCTCCTGCCATCTGTGCCCTAACAATGAACCCCTCTTTCAAAGTCACTTATATCTTTTCCGTTTGCCGTCTTGACACAAAATGAAAATCAAATGGGCCAAGTCAGTTTTTATAAATGCCACAGAGCACTACTGGATGTAAACTGCCATTTATTATGTTTGTCCACTCATTTATTCAGGTTTTTCACAGTCGTCTATAATGTGTGTTTCAGTTTTGCCTCCAGATGTCCAGCAGCTGTTGGTGATTAAAGAAGAGGTTCCTTGGAGCCCCAGTTTGGACCAGGAGGACTCAGAACCCTTCCACATAAAGGAGGAACCGGAGGAACTGTGGACCAGTGAGGCAGACACTGATATCACCAGGTTCTCATTCGCTGTTGTACCTGTAAAGACTGAAGATGATGAGGAGGAACCACAGTCCTCAGAGCTTCATCAGAGCCAAACCAGAGAGGACGAGCCTCCAACCAGCAGTTTAACTGAGCAGATTAAAACAGAGAGGGATGAAGGGGACACTGGAGGGCCAGAACCAGCCAAGAACCAAGATCCAAATCCCCCTTTACAACCAAATCCTGATGGGAAGTCTTCAGACTGGTCTGAGATAGAAGTCAGTATTGATGATAATGATTATGATGATGAAGATGAGGATGAAGAACAGTGGAAGGAGCCTTTGTCAGTATCTGGACCTGAAAGTGACGACAGTGACGATGACTGGATGGAGACCAAAGCACCTGAATCAGGCTTAGCTAACAATGCTGGATGTAACTCTGACTTAAAGTGTGGTAAACAATTCATCTGCCAGCCATCTGTTGAAAGACAAATCACATGTCCTTCAGCAGAAATGCCGTTCATCTGTCTGGTTGATCAGAAATGTTTATTAGGGGAGCAAACTGTAGCTTCACAGTTGGCAGCTCAAACAGGAGACAAAACATTTGGCTGTGATGTCTGTGGACAAACGTTTAGCAGAAACAGTACACTAAAGAACCACATGAGAATCCACACAGGAGAGAAACCATTTAGTTGTGGAGCCTGTGGTCAAACATTCAGTCAACAGGGAGTTCTACAGAGACACATGAGAGTCCACACGGGAGAGAAACCCTTTGGTTGCAGTTTTTGTGGGAAAAGATTTCGACATCGGTTTAGCGTTAAAAAACACATGAGAGTCCACTCCGGAGAAAAACCGTTTTCATGTAATGATTGTGGAAAAAGATTCACCCAAAAAGCACATTTGAATACACACATGAGAATGCACACAGGAGAGAAACTTTTTAGTTGTGCTTTCTGTGAAAAAAAATATACGCAACGAGTGGATTTGGAGACGCACGTTAGAATCCACACAGGCGAGAAACCGTTTGCCTGTGATGTCTGTGGACAAAGTTTTCACAGAAAGAATATTCTGAAGGCCCACATGAAAGTTCACACAGGGGAGAAACCATTTAGCTGTGATGACTGCGGGAAAAGATTTAACCAAAAGGCACATTTGGAGAGACACAAGAGAGTCCACACAGGAGAGAAACCGTTCACTTGTGATGATTGCGGTAAAAAATACACACAACAAGCAGATTTGCAAAGACACATAAGAGTTCACACCGGAGAGAAACCATTTGCCTGTGAGGACTGTGGTAAAAGATTCACGCAAACAGCACATCTAAAGAAACACATGAAGGTCCACTCGGAATAAAAAAAAAACTGCACAGTTGCATGCTTTGTTGTTTAAGATTAATCATGTGTAGTGTGGAATTGTGTTGTGGGGATGTCAAAGGAGGGCCCTTAAAATACTCGTTTTTGTTTTTGTGTCATAACTTAATTAAATATGTCTGAATTGAATTTGCTGAGAGACTTAAGTTTGTATCACAAAAAAGTGAGGTATGTCTGAGGCTCTGCTTATCCCTTACAAAAGACAGAAAATGGTTTAGTCTGCCTCTGCTAAATAGCCGAGTAAGGAAACTGGGAGAAAGCAACTACAAAGTAATTACTGTCCAAAGAAAGACAAGCTCAACAAATATAAGATTTGATCAAAAAGTTCTAAGATTGCAGCAATAAAAATCACCGTACCTGATTTAGGTTTATCTAGTCATATTTTCTACTGAGCCATGGTGCTAATGGGTCAGCAGGGGGCGCCATGTGCCTTAATAACTTACCAGGGAAGGTTGTGGATTCAAGAGAGGACGCATTAATTGATCATTATATATACATTGATATAAAACTGTGTACAATATATAAAGAATATATTAAACCATTGTTTTTTAAAGTGAAGGGGCCTTATAGTCGGTGCAGAAATGTGCAAAATATGAACCACATATGTAAATGTTCGCTGAGTGAAGTAGAAGAACACATGCAGAGTGTAGAGTGAGTCCAGGAAAATGTGCATTAATGCAACATAGTGAGATGACCATGGAGACTTAAAAATTAGTGTAACATGCACTATCTGTGGAGGAGTGATCAGAGTCTGTGCTGGGGTTGTAAAGCTTTGTTGATGAATCCAGCTGGAGATGGAAACCTAATGGAAGAAAGTATGTCAAAAGGTTTGTGTCTGAGGAGTCGTGGAAGCAGATGGATGGATAAACAAAACTTGTGGAGCACAAATGTTTCTAAAACATATTTATCTCGAGTTCTAAAGTCCTAAAGCTTTACCAGCTGCATCAGTTTTTCTTTCATAAGCTTCAGGTTCAGTGGTAAATACCAACATTCTCATTTAGAAATTATAAAATGTTTAATAAAAGCCAGAAAGAAATAGAAAGATATTTCATGAAGCAGTTCCACATTTCCAAGAATTTAATGGGGGATTATTAAAGTTTTATCTCATCTTAAGTTATCTTATTTATAAAACAAATGTAAGATACAGTCAGCTTTTCAATTGATGTACATATATGTATTAATATGTGAAGAAAAAAATATATAAAAAAGAAACAAATCCCTACACTTTAGCAGCTTTATCAGCGTTTTTCAAACGCTTTATGTTCAGTGGTAAATATAAGAAATAATATTTTCATTACAAGGGAAGTTAAATGACTCTAAGGACAGAGAAAATGTAAAGTCTTCTAAAAGTTCCTGAAAAAAGGTCCTTCAGATTTTATAAACAGACGCCGAAGTTATTTTATTTTATATTATTGTTATTTATTAGTTACTTTTCGTCTTTCTTTTCTAGTTTTTTTGCTTCTTGGTAAAATATGAATGTTTTCCTGCAGACGAAACGTCAAACACGGAAGTTCTCTTTGTTACCATGGTGACGGAGGATAAAGGTGTCCGCGGAGATGCCTGCCAGCATAGACATATATACGTAGACGCCGCATTGACTGTGGAGGGACGTGCCTAAAGCTCCGCCATCTTGGTGCAGGACTAGCAGAGGGGGGAGTGAATGTAAGTCTATGGAGGTAAGAGGTACTCCACAATCTTAAAGTAGAATTATTCACTGAATTTTTGACCGATTTCCAAACGCTTTGATTTGTTACAAACGGCACACATGTGGCTTTGACACAGGATGCTTTGATGTTTTAGAAATGCCGATTTTACTACCCAAATATAAATTCTACTTAACGTTGTCAGCAGACAATCTTCTGACAGAGACCTGTCAGTAGAAACTGTAGTTGAAGGACAGACAATAAACAACCTGACTAACAACTGTCACCGCAGTGACAGAGACCTGGCGATCAGTGTGATGCCGACGCCAGGCGTCAAAAATATCAACAAGATATGTCAGAAGACCTATGTCAGAAGAACTATGAAAATATGCCGGCATAACTGCCGGCATATTTTCCGGCATAACTGGAAAATATGCCGGACTTTTGTGTCGCTTATGGGTGTTCAAATGAGCAGAACACACAAACCAGATCCCGTGGAATCACTTTTCACAGGTAAGGTGTACGTAAGAAGTAATACCAAGTGAGCAGGTTGTTAAATAGTGAAATAAATCCCGAGAGGACGAACTGAATCTCTCCACTCCCACAATATAACCAGCTCACTTTACGTTATCCCACGTATTGCACAGCTGCTCACTAGTGAAAGAACTAATTTGAGACTTTATTTTGGTTAAAATGCAATGTTATTCCATCTATAAACTGTCCCCGGTCTGGAAAAAACAGACCTTAGACTGCAGTGATTGACCAGTTAGAAGATTAATGATAGATATTGGATGTATTTAATATGTACATGTATTTTGTATTTAACCTTAATGTGAAGGAGAGAGTCTCAACATCTTCCTGTCATCCCCATCCACTGCAACGGTATTCTTCATGTTGCCTAATTGTTAAATACATTAACCACGTTAGTCCTGCAGAGTATGTTTGTGACAGTGAAAATGACCAATCTAAAAGCTCACATCAATCATCACATATAACGCATTCTGAAACATGTTGTGCTTTCAGATATGCTATTTTCTCTCTTTAGTTTCTTCTATTAGGGTTAAAGTGGTTAAATTACTCTTTTTTAAATTTTTGCAAAGGTGGCTGACTTCGGTTGATGGGAAGAAGATGCAAGGAAGACCAGACTAAATATGGATGGGGGACACTGATGCTGGATGCCATGGCCATAAAAAAACAAGTGCAATACAATCCCCCAACTCAAATAATAAAATGATAATAGCAATATTAATCACAATAATAGCGATAATAATAAAATGATAATGATAATAGCCATACTAATTATAACAATAATGATAATTAAATGATGGTAATAATAGAAATATTAATTATAATTAAATGATAAGAATAAAATGCTAATATTATTATTATAGTATAATGATAAAACGACAAAGATAATAGCAATATTAATTATAATAATAGTGATATAATAATAAAATGACAATGATAATAGCAATAAGAATTATAATAATATTGATAATAATAATAACATGATTATGATGGTAGCAATAATAATTATAATGGTGATAATAACAAAATGATCATGAAATAACAATATTAATTATAATAATAGTGATCTAATAATAAAATTATAATGATAATAGCAACATTATAATATTAGTGATCTAATAATATACTTATAATAGAAACAACAACAACAATAATAATAATAAAATGCAATATATACCTACAAGCACTTCTCTGAATAAAGATCTAAACATTTTCTGGCTTGATTTTGTTCTATTTATGTCTGCCTGTCCGTCCTCCATGTCTGACGTTTGTAGCAAACAATACATGTTGACAACTGATCGATTTATGATCACTTTTATAGTGCAGACATGTCATTCCTCTATAGACGTAATGCACTGTAGGGGCGAGTGGTACTGCACCAAGATGGCCGCCGCGTAGGCACGTCGGCTCCAATCGGCAGCAGCAGTCAATGCGGCGTCTACGTATATATGTCTATGCCTGCCAGGAATGTGACGTGTTCTGCGCAGGCGCGGCTCCTCCGTCCGAGCCTCCGGTTTAGTTTTGAAGAAGAGAAGCGGAGCGACACCATGAACCAGGTGGATTCTGTCCAACAGCAGCGGACTGGAAGTGTGTGTCTGGAGGAGAAAGTGCGGATGAAACGCCTCCATCAGCCGCAGGACGTTGTTCTGAAGCAAACCGCCGGTAAGAAGAATCCCACAGTGGATGTGGAGGAAAGTGCTAACTGCTAGCTGCTGGGAGGGAGGCTGGAAGAGACGAGTGACTGGAGAACAGAGCTGCTGAGCTTCTGTTCACCTCAACCTGAGCACTGATGTAGAAATAACAGGAGCATTAATAACGTTAGTTGGTGAATAACTGGGTGGAAACAGGCGGAACTTAACGGTGACGGTTCAGTGCAGCACCCGGACGGTTTACAGCGCGACACACCTCGTAGTTCAGCCAGGGCTTAATAAGCAGTTTTCAAAGATAAAGGAAAAGAATTTAGTCTATCTTCTAAAACTTAACTTTCAGAAATTACAGAACTGAAGCAGGACAACACCAAACATCATCAGTGAGTTTATTTTGTAAAAACCTGCGAGCACAGAATCATTTCATCACATTCTTCTATTTATCACAATAAAACTTATATATTGGCCTCTGAAAGCTCATATTTATGCTACTTTTTGCTGTTTAACTTCTATATAACATGAACTATCTCGTAAAGCAGTAAGTGATCTAAGGGAGGATGTCATCCTACTTGTTTTACACCAGAACTGTGCTCAAAATCATCCACTCATTCTCTGTTTTCTATCTATGGCCTTTATATAGAGACTATGTGGGACCTCCTTGTCCCAACTAACACTTTTGAACACTTATCGAGTCTCGGCACCATTAATTATGTCTCTCAATTGAAACATATCAGATCGATGAAGGATCTGATGCAGCCTTTTTGTGATAAATTCATATCATACTAAGCATGTTTTCCTAAATTAATGAATGAAATTAACTTTTTTCTTTGTTTGTGTTGTGATACATCCTTCTGATCCATTAAACATGTCAATATGAATTATTATTTTTAATTTTTATGTTTTTGCGCTCTCACTCCTGGATTTGTCTCGTGCCTGTTGTCATTTCAACAAGCTACACTTTTAGAAAGCACGTTTTAACACTATAAAATAGCCGCCAGATATTTTCAGTGTTTAGGAAATCAGAAATAAGCTGTTGTTAGATTAGATTCAGTCTTTTGATCATTAGTGCATCGTTATGTATTATACAGCACTGGATGTTCTTTCCAATGTCGCATCTGAACGAAACTGTGATTAAATTAATCTCTCTCTGAATGACAACATGCCGTCACTTTAACAGATTGATGGAGCTGTAATGTTACAGATCCTTTGTCTGTAGAGACATTTAGTGGCAGAATGTCAGAAATGCATCCTCTTTGTTTCTGTGTGTTTCGATGTGAATCTGTTTAAAAGACTTGACTGATAGACCTGTCCTTTTCAAACTACACATATTAACTCCAAATACACGTGGAGAGAAACAAATACAGGACCGTGGTTTTGAATATTAGTGTCAGATAAGATAAACCATTGATATAATAAAGATAATGTACAAGGCATGATGAATTAAGATATGGATATTTACTGATATAACATGACGAGTATATATAGATGAGACTTTCAGAGCTTCGTATCTGTACACGTTACTGTTCCTGAGTTAAATTGACTGTATTGTTCACATTATAGACATTACCTATCATAGATTATCTGCACTCTGTTAGAGGTATCCCTAATATAAGTTAACTTTATTCGTCTTTTCTACCTGCAGCTTTAAAACCACCAAGCACCGTAGCCAAGGAGCTACTTTAACAAAAAACATGATATTTTTTGCTCCATTCAAATAATTTTTCTCCCAAACCTAAACAAGAGCTAACCATATCTAACCATAAAATGTCTTATTAGAACATTTTTATATGTGTTGTTCTGGATGTCCATTAAGATAAAGTCTCATATGGGCTCCTTGTCTTGTTATCCTGAGTTCTGTTTTGCTGTATGAAGTTACAGATGTTCATAATGTCTTTGTGTGTTTCAGTGTTGCCTGCAGATGTCCAGAAGGTGCTGGTGATTAAAGAGGAGGTTCCTTGGAGCCCCTGTACGGACCAGCAGGACCCAGAGCTCGTCCACATAAAGGAGGAACAGGAAGAACTGTGGACCAGTCAGGAGGGAGAGCAGTTTAATGGGCAGGAGGAGACTGATATCAGTAGGTTTTCATTCACTGCTGTTCGTGTGAAGAGTGAAGACGATGAAGAAAAACCTCAGTCTTCAAAGGCAGAACATCCAACCAGCAGCTCAGCTAAACGGATTAAAACAGAGCCTAATGAAGAAGACTGTGGAGGACCAGAACTATCCAGGAACCCAGATCTAAATAGTTGTTTACGATTAAGTACTGATGGAAAGACTTTAGACCGTTCTGAGATAGAAGTCAATATTGATGATTGTAATAATGATGAAGATGAAGATGAAGATGACGATGAGGAAGAGTGGCAGGAACCTTTGTCAGATTCTGAAGACAGTGACAAAGATTGGAAGGAGACCAAGACACCTGAGTCCGCTGTCAATAGTAATGTGGGATGTAACACTGAGAAAAAACCCTTTAGCTACTCTGAGCTTGATGATAAACAATTTCTCAACAAGCCAAATGTAGATTCACAGATGAGAGTTTTCACAGGAGAGAAACCATTAGGTTGCAATTTTTGTGGGAAAATATTCAGACACCATTGTAGCCTTAAAAAGCACATGAGAGTCCACTCTGGGGAGAAACCATTTGGCTGTGGTGTGTGTGGTAAAAGATTTACTCAAAGCGCACACCTGAAGACGCACACCAGAGTCCACACAGGAGAGAAACCGTATGCTTGTACTGTTTGTGATAAGAGATACACACAACGAGTGGATTTGGAGACTCACATGAGAGTCCACACGGGAGAAAAACCATTTGCATGCAAGGATTGCGGTAAAAGATTTAACCAAAAGGCTCATCTGACGGCGCACTTGAGAGTCCACACAGGTGAAAAGCCATTTGCCTGCGAGGACTGTGGTAAAAGATATACACAACGAGTGGATTTGAAGAAACACATGAGAGTTCACACAGGAGAGAAACCATTCGGCTGTGATGACTGTGGTAAAAGATTTAACCAAAAGGCGCATTTGCAGAGACACATGAAAGTCCACACGGGAGAGAAACCATTTGGATGTGACGATTGTGGACAAAAATTTACGCAAAAGGCACATTTGACGACGCACATGAGAGTCCACACAGGAGAGGAACCGTTTGTCTGCAGTGAATGCGGACAAAGATTTGTATGGAAGACAAATCTGAAGAGACACATGAGAGTCCACACAGAGTAGAAACTGATCAGGGTTTGTGGTGAAAGATTAATCACACGGAGAAGCATCAGGGGGTTACTTTATTGGGACATCGTTTTGCACACACCTTCTTGAGAAAATTCTTGAGGTAATACAATCAAATGTGCTAAACCAAGTATGTTCTTTGACCATTTAACCCTCTGAACTCCCATCTGCAGGTTTGAAATGCTTCTTATCTCCAAAAAGAATCACCTGAAACTACACCGTTTATCAGAGCCAGAAGCTGTAAAAACGGAAAGAGTCGCTGGATTTTCAACTTCATGTGAGATGTGTGGCTCTGTCTAGAAAATTAACCTAAAATCTAAACATAAAACTGCTATACTTCATCAAAATCACTTTATTCTACATATCATTTTTTTTAAAAAAAAACACTGAGTGACATGCAACCAACAGTTCAGGGACTTTTCTCTTGAACTGCAGGCGGTGTAAACACTGAGCCGAGAGGAGATGCACATGGAAATGAATTGAAATGAAAGTAATAAAACGTCTAGTATGTAGAGCCGCTATGTCTTTTAGTATCAGTAACACCTTTGAGCATTTTGAAAAATAAAAGTTGGCCATGTTGATTCCAGGTTTGTCAAATTTTTGTTAAATATAAAGAGGCAATGCAACTTTCACTTTTTTATGATTTATGCCGTTATAACTGTCATACTGAATCTCTCTCTCCTCCTTCTTCATGGTTGGACTTTGTATTGCAGTAAAAAACGATCCCACAGTGAGTAAAAATGTGACGGGAGCAAAAACAAAAAAGCCCAAACACTGCTTTCAGTTCAGAGGGTTAAACTCAAAATATTTGCAGCTGTCAAAATGTTGATAAGAAACTCATGACTGTGCTGGTTTTATGTGTATTGTCTCATATTTTGCAGAAGTTGGATTTAACAGTAAGACACTCGTCGTTCGACTTGTCTGGACACCATCTGAAACCTGTGATAACTAGAGTCTAGAGAATGTCTGTCCATTCTGGTAGTAATTAAACTAGGGCTTGTAGAGACGTAGATATTAACTGACCCATATTTATCAGCACATTTAAAGAAATGTAAACTGACTTGACAAGTTGCAGAGAGGCAAACCTTTGTCCCACATCAGTGCCTGTGTTGGAAAAAACATGTCATCTCTGTGGGACGTAGGGGTGATGTATTTCCATTTTTTAAGTTTAAAATATAAAATGTTTAGACGCTTAGATTTGCTGTAATAAGCCACGTTAATCAGCCATTACTAAATGTAGAGTCTAGATTTAGGAGGCAGTTTTATACATATCCATGCGGCCAATTATGACGAATAAACTAACTGATTCTTTTGGCGCCCTCTAGAGGTGAAGTACAATTTGCTTTAATATGTAAGTTTAGTGAAAACATGAGAACACGGTGTCAGATTGTAGGTTGATATCCAGTGCAAACTTTAAAAAAAGACCAATGTCGATAAAACCTGTAAGATTCAATACATCGAATCAAAACGGTTCGATGTATTGAAATTTCTTTAACGAATTAAAATCAACAAAACCCTGTAGAGGATCCTGACTCAGTTTTTATCCACTGTTTTTTGACCAGATGCCAAAAAATTTTAAAAAAATGGAGAAAAATGTTCAAATTTTACATTTTTAGAGCATAAGCGACCAATGAAGATGAATTTAGATTAAAGTTATGGCCAAACAGAGGTTGGGATAATTGCAAAATGGTAAACTTAAGTACTACAGCGCCGCCTTGTGGTCAGTGAAAGTCATTTTATGTGCCTGAGTAGTGAGTAGAATGTACAACCAATTAAACCCTTTGTTAGAGGTTTGTCATTGTTGACTGTGCAGCCCCAGGGCATCATGGGAAACACCTGGATCCCACCTGATCGAACAGCCGATTGGTTGCGATGTTAATACGACTCATGTTTGTTTAGTTGGACAGATTTTAAATGGATTTGTCTGATTTTAGCTGCTTCTTTTGTTGACCTTTGTCGGTCAGAGACGCTGGAAATGTTCAGATATCGCATTAACAACTGCACACATTATATCACAGCGCTAATCTACTGTTGCTTTACGTTGGACTGTTATCATTCTTGAAGTATAAACGCTAAAAACTTCTGGTAAGTGGGATGTGAGGATTCTTAATATCTTGAAGATCAATAAAAGCTGGTGTCTTTGGATTCATTCTGCTGCATTTGACTGTTTATTAAGGTTTCAGTGGGTTTCTGTAGTTTTAGGGGGGACAGATCCGCTCAGCCGAGAGAGAATTCATGTAAAATGCAAATAAAACCGTGAACCAACCTTTAATTCTGTCATCATTAAAACTTTAAAACTACTGAAGACTGACTACAAGCTGATATGTGTCTGATAATATTTTATTACAACTGCAGAAAATTGGTTCCTGTCAGTGTTTTACTGAATTTATCTGAATTAATTGTAATCTGAAAAGTTGTTTCACAAATGTGGTGAAGTAAAAGTAAAAAGCTGCATTAAAGTAAAGTGCACGTACCTCAGATTAGTACTTGAATAAGTGTACTTTATTACATTACTGCATGTTTACTGCAGAACCTTATTTAGCAGCTTCAGTCTATGATGCTACTTTTAGCCTCTGGTCTTCCTGAAGCTGTTAAGTTAGCATCGAAGTTTTAGCTTGTGTCGACCACAAAACAGAAAGTTAAAGCCAACCAATCCAGAAACAGAAGATGGAGACTCAATAATAACTCAGGTAACATGTATTTGGCGTCATGTTTATTATGTGCATCATTATAAATATCATCGTGTTCAAGCTACTTCAGTTTAGCCGCTACGTAGCTAACGCTAACTTAAGCTAGCAAGCGTTTGCCGTTAGCCAAAGTCAGCTAGCCCTCGTACAGCTAGCAAGCAAGCTAACGTAGCCTGTCAGAATATTGGACAAACAATGATGCAGTAAAGTGTATATTAGTGTTATTTCACGCCAGCTAATCAACTTTCTGACTGTCCGACTGTATACTTACGTGTTTAATATCCAACAGTGGTGCTGTTTGGTTGACAGTTAATGAAGCTAGTTAGCTTGTTAGCATACTTTAAATCCCTTTTACTCTACAACAGTAGCTATGTAGCTAGCATTAGCTCACTCAAAACTGGTTTAATCACAGAAAATGTCCAACAGCTTCATTTAAGATAAGTTTGTCATGTCCCTTAAAATTACAATATAATTTTCTTACTGGAACCAAAAGCGTTGTTTTATTAAAAGGATAAGGTGTTTACCATGCATTTAATTTAACCATTTTAACAGCTAGGCTGGATATATATTGCAGATAAGCATAATTTTAGTCAAAAACAACATTTCAAATATTCACATTGTCGTTCTTCCAGTGCAAAAACCCCCACTTTTGCTATCTATGAGTTTTAAAATTGAAGATATCTACAATTTACCTTCAGATATCTGCAACTGAATTATGTGTGGTTGTAATTCCAGTTCCAGATATCTGGAGTTTAATTCTGACTAGTTGTAATTCCAGTTCAAGGTGTCTTCAGTTTACTTAAATTTAACATATCTACACTTTTTTTGTGATTCTTAATACACCAAATAATCTATAACGCTGTTTTCAGAGGTTACACTTGAGCCTATTATTTTATATTTGCATATTTTTTACTGTAAAAACTGTTGTCTGGGATTGTGTTCTGTTTTATTATAGTTAATAGATTGTTTTACTATAAGTCGATTCAAATATATTAAGTTTATGGTTCAGTGCTGTATTTGTTAATTTATTTCAAGTGCAATTTAATACAAACACTAACGTATATTTTTATTTCAATGAATTATATCAAAAATAGCAGTGACGTCATGCGTGCACATGGAAAATACTAAATGTACTTAAATTAAAAGTGCTCTCATGTTCTTTTTTTTTTAGCTTGCATGTGTTTCTACTTTATGTATAATGTGAGAGTACTTTAGGATTGTGCACTTTAGCTATATAGTCTCATTACTCCTCATTATTTCTGAGTTTTTCTATATTTAAGGATTTGTTTTAATCTTTTGTCTTGTTTTTAATTGCCCACCTCATACTGTGTGATAAATAAAACTCTAGAGATCTTGAGCTTCATACTCCAGGGAACAGTTTGATCACAATGAAAGAGTCTCCATTTTTATTTTCCTCTTTTTATGCTTTATTTTTTTTTATTTCCCTCGTCCTGTAGAGAGGACAAAGCTCCATTACAAATCTCTTCAGATTCCGGCCGTGAACTGAGACTTCCGTCCCGCTCGTCCCTCTTCTGCCACCAGCAGCTTCACATCAGCAGGTAAAACTTATCCTCTCCGTTAGAATAATGTTTTAAAAGTGTGGAGGGCAGCAGGGGGGTGGTGATGGTGATGAAGAGGGAAATCGGAAGCAAACAAGCTGGATGATGGTGGACAGATGAAGGACGATGAGGAAAACAAACGCTACGGCTAAAATAATGAGCTTAAAAACACAAATATGAACCCACAGGGCAGAGTGAAAATACGAGACATAACCACACAGTAAACACACAATACATCAACTCATTTACATTAAAACTGTACAAGGGAGATTTGAAGCTGATGACAACACAAGCTACCGGTAGCTGCGATGAAGAAATGATCTGTGTGGTTTATTTCTGATCTGCCGCTAGATTTCTTCACATCCGTCAACTACCAGCAGGATTCCACAAATTACGAAGGTAGAAAATTTATCCTGGTGAAGTAGAGTGCAGTTTAAAAACCAGAGGGAAAAGAGGGATATGTGATTTACCCACTGAAAGGTTACGCTCGGCAATGGCAAGCTGGTGTCGGCTCTCTACAGAATTCAGGTTTAGTTTTTTATACGTTCGGCGTCGATGGAGAAGCCTCTTAACGGTGGCCAAAGAGGCGCCGAAGCACGTGAAGCGGGAACCCACCCGCTTCACGGGTTTGTCACTTAAACTCAAATTGAGGCTGCCTTGCTTGCGTAAGTTTCATGTTCGGTCCGTGAGGAGGATAGAAAAGAAGAAGAAGAGTGAAGGTAGAGGACAGAGCGAAAGAGAAGAGAGCGGCTGTCGTCGAGGTAAAAACGGCGCAGATCTACTCGGTGAAGTAGGAGGAATTCAACAGATGCTAAACATCAGCAGATGTTGTGTGTGAGATGAGGAAGAATCCAGAGTTAGAGAAGTTTTGTTTTTTTTTTGTAGATGCTTTTTTCTCTTTTTCCATTTTTTGTGTTCGTTACAGTTCGTTGTGGTTGTTTGTTTGGGTTCCAGCTTGGACTCGGAGCCTGAGGCAGGTGGTTTGAGGAGCGTCGCCCTGTGATCCTCAGAGGATCGCAGGAAGGCGCTCGAAGGCTCAGATGATGCCGTACTGGGCCAGCTCGTGCAGCTCCAGGTGATTGAAGGCCTCCCAGGGGCAAATGACGGTGATGTCTGAGAAAGGAGAAGAGGATGTGAGGTTGTTCGAACCCCTACAAGCCAGACGAGCTAATATTTTAAACCTTATCGTAAACTCACCTGTGCCTAAGCCCTCCATTCCGGGGATGTCGTCACCAAATCTGCAAACACAAATGCGTAAATTACAAACCAGAAACTACTTCTGCTGCTTTAAAGCAAAATGATTACTGGACCCGTACCCCTGGATTCCCTTCTTGGGAGGCTTGCTCTTGAACTGGCGGGTCTGCCTCTGCTTGAACTTGGGGGGTCCCTTGCGTGGGGTGGCGGGGCCTCCGGTGACACGGGTGGCCGACTTGATCTCAGCTTTGGGTGGCTCGAGATTCATCTCTTGCAGTTATTTGTGATTCGTGCGTTGCAGGCTTTTGGCTTCAGACACCTCTCTGAAGTGTAGTCGTCGTGGTGAAATCTTAACGATAGAAGCGACAAGAGAAAACCGTTAAAAAGACGAAAGGAAAAGGTCGTTCATTTGGTCCGTGCATCTAATTTCATGCAACAGGTACGTCGCAGCTCCTGTCACCTCTGTGTGACATTACAGCCCTTAATCCTCTTACTGATGCGACGAGCACGAGCCGGGATTTACACTCATATTTCCCAGTGATCAAACCTCTGAGGTGGGCCGGGCTGCAGCCTGTTCCTGCAGAGGATGACCCAGTTTCCCATAATCCCCGGCTCAAGTTAATAAGCGCTCCCCCTCTCAGTTTCAAGCCGGGTGTAATCTCGTTAAAGCAAGGACAACACGGCAGAAACGCTGAGCGACGCACCGAAGGGCTCAGCGATCAATCCGCTCACCGTGTCCTGATGACAGTCCTGGACAGAGCTTAACCCGGAGAACTTAGACTTCTAAAATAACAAACACAATGAGAAGAGAATGTGCACGGACTTTATGAATGTCAAAAATGGCTGTTAGCAGGAAATACTGTCTTTTCATGCCATCGAATGATCATTTCTACTTCTTGTGCACTCTTAAAAAACTCTTAACATCTGTAAAATTTAAATTCTGTGAGCTGTAAAGAAACTGCATCTTTGATATCTCAGCTTTACTAAATCATTTACTGAATCCTGAGTCGAAAGCTGCCAGTTAATCCTTGCAGAGAGTCTTCTTTAGCTGATTTTAAACTAAGTGCATGTGGTGAGAAAACTTCAACCAGCTTTCTGATTTTGAAAATGTTTCGCGGAGGAAAACATGCTGCATTTCTACGAGAAATTGAGTGTTTTATTTTGATATCAAATTGCTGAAATTCATCTTGTAGTGATCAGCTAATGCTAAAAAGCAAACCAAGCAGCTGATTGATGAACATAACTGTCTGGTAAACGAAGCAAACGACAGCCTGTGTGTTCATTAAAGCACAAAAATACCACTTGAGTGTATTCATGTTTTAGGATTTTTTTCCCGAACAAATCAATGCATTCTAAAAAATAATTGATCTGAAGTGTCACAGACTGTTTTTACATTAGATCATGACACTATTGTTTCAATCTAAATGAAGGTCAGAGGTTGTCAAACAATCAATTTGATCATCTGCAGCCAAAAGCTTCCAGAGTAACTCACTTTCCATGTTTAGGCGCATCACAAAACACACTACAGGTTATCATTTAACGTCCAGGATGATCTCTGGAGCTCTAAATCTGCAGCACAGTTTGTTTTATCTTGATTTTTTTAGAGTTTTCTGCAGCTAAAGAAGTGAAATAAAATCCACCGACTTCCATGCAGCTCCTGGATAAGGTTGCTATAATCGATCCGGGTCCGTTAAACAGCTCTGATCGGCGTCGGTTTACTCACCGGCTGCTTGGGTGAAGAACAGCCAGACGAGTGAGCGCAGCACTGCTCTGTCTAGCAGATGAGTGGACTTCTATGCTAGGCTTGCTGTGAAGCCACTCGGGGCTCAGAGTCCCTCTTATAGTCTGAGGAGATTATCGAGGCGCCGCCTTCGCTGCTCTAATGTCAACACTTCACATCTCTGAGGTCTGGGTCACGCAGGGTGACGTCCAAACTCCCACTGTGCTCAGTTCACACAGCGGTGGAGAGTAACTGATTACCTAAGTAGAGATCTGAGGTGCTTGTACTTGAGTATTCCACTTTCCTGCACTTCCTGCTTCCATTCCATCACGTTTCAGAAGGACATAGTGCATTTTACTTTCACCTGACAGCTGCAGTGTGTTGTCGTTTAGCACAAGTACGATTTTAGCATCCAAGACATTTAAACTGCTTTAAAATGAAGATAAAACACTGCAAAAACTCCACATCTCACCAAGTTTATTCGTCTTATTTTCAGTCAACTTGTCTCAACCCACTTGATTTAAGATAAATCCACTTTCCAGGTAACATTTCAGCAGATGGAGGGACGTGTTTTAAGACAACGCATCTTAAATATCTTGTTAAGTCAAACAGTCTTGAAATGATCTTGTTTTAGTTGTATTTTACCAGAAACAAGGTTCATTTCATTTCATCCATGTTTCAAGCTGAGCTGTTGTTTGTATGAGATAAATAATCTGGATTTAAGGAATAAAGTAAATGCATTTTATTGGAAAATCACTAATTCATATCAGAAAACAGCTGCATGTGGAAAATGTGTAAAAAAAACAAAGCAAATGTCTGCTTTTGAGTTAAAACACCTCCTTTTGGGCGTAGCTGGCTTCACCTAAAACACAACACCTTCAAATGCTGTCAAACACCACTAAATATTAGGATTTCTAGCCAACTGTGAGAAGACATTATACCTCAGAATGCTTCAATTAATCTGTGTGATCTGATTTCAAGTACAAGATGGTCTTAAATCTAGAGAAGAGCCACGATAATACAACTAAAATAAGTTGAATACATCTCAAATTAAGAAGCTGACATTAAACTTATTAAAGCTAAAATCTATTTAATTCTTTAGCATGTCTGGTTTATTCTAAGACACCTCAGCTTGACAATGCTGCTAAAATATAGCTTCAAATAAGTTTTCCCTGCTGATTTTAAGACCTCAATATTCTAAATATCATGTCTTATTTCAAGAAATCTGACCAAGCGAATGTTCACTTGTTCTATTGGCAGATTTTTCACTTATTTCAAAGTAAAAGTGACTTGAAATAAGTTTTTTTTTCTTGTTTTGGGAGGGGCATTTTTTACAGTGTATGAATATGATTCACACTCAGAGCACTTTATGTGGAACACCTGCTTAATCTAATGCAGTCCAATACAAGAGCTGAGTCATAATGTCCACCTGCACATGTATAACGTTCAGGTTGGCAACATTGAACTGTTTTAAACTTTTGTGCTCGTTCCAACCACATCCCCGTCCTCTTTCAGAGCTATTTCTGGGGTATGAAAAAGCACCTCCTCGAGGATCGGTACTTCTGAGCAGCCCTGAATAAACTCGCAAAAGACTTTGCTGATTTGTTAAACTTAAAGGACAACGAGTGCCATGTTTTCTGCCCTGCACTGTAAAAAAAAATGCCCTCCCAAAACAAGAAAAAAATTTCTTTCAAGGCACTTTTACTTTGAAATAAGTGTAAAAATCTGCCAGTAGAACAAGTGAACATTTGCTTGGTCAGATTTCTTGAAATAAGACATGATATTTAGAATATTGAGGTCTTAAAATCAGCAGGGAAAACTTATTTGAAGCTATATTTTAGCAGCATTGTCAAGCTGAGGTGTCTTAGAATAAACCAGACATGATAAAGAATAAATAGATTTTAGCTTTAATAAGTTTAATGTCAGCTTCTTAATTTGAGATGTGTTCAACTTATTTTAGTTGTATTATCGTGGCTCTTCTCTAGATTTAAGACCATCTTGTACTTGAAATCAGATCACACAGATTAATTGAAGCATTCTGAGATATAATGTCTTCTCACAGTTGGCTAGAAATCCTAATATTTAGTGGTGTTTGACAGCATTTGAAGGTGTTGTGTTTTAGGTGAAGCCAGCTACGCCCAAAAGGAGGAGTTTTAACTCAAAAGCAGACATTTGCTTTGTTTTTTTACACATTTTCCACATGCAGCTGTTTTCTGATATGAATTGGTGATTTTCCAATAAAATGCATTTACTTTATTTCTTAAATCAGATTATTTATCTGATACAAACAACAGCTCAGCTTGAAACATGGATGAAATGAAATGAACCTTGTTTCTGGTAAAATACAACTAAAACAAGATCATTTCAAGATTGTTTGACTTAACAAGATATTTAAGATGCGTTGTCTTAAAACACGTCCCTCCATCTGCTGAAATGTTACCTGGAAAGTGAATTTATCTTAAATCAAGTGGGTTGAGACATTTGGACTAAAAATAAGACGAATAAACTGGTAAGATGTGGAGTTTTTGCAGTGTATTTCTTTAAGTAGCAGTCTTCTTCTTCTCCTAGAAACGTAAACGAACCTGCAGTGGTCTGTTTTCTGTTTTGCTGTTGTTTTAACTAGAAGCTGTTAGATCCTACACCGCAATGGGAACAGGAAGTCTTAAAGGACAGTTCCTGTAAACGTCTGTACGATCCAGCCTGCTGTCCAAAATGTGTAAATTCTGATTATACTACTTTGCTGCAGCATGAATTCAAAACATGCCTGTTTGTTATGGATGAAGAGCAGCTTGGACACATCTTGTGTTTCCTTTGACTTAGCCACATCCTGAGATCCAAGACTTCGGTTGTCGTAGTTTTGTATTAACCAGACTTTTCCCCACAGCGCTGTATAAAATGATCTGGCTGCACCTCTTTATCATTCTGCTTTAGGGGGCTAGAAACAGCTCTGGCGTGTTTTCACCACCACTTCAAACCACTTGCGGTTGTCGTGGTCGAGGCTAAGAGCAGGATAACAGGATGCACCAACAGTGTTCCCTCAAAATAGTGACCGGGGGAAGTGTTTTAGTCTAACATCTGCATGCAGGGTTGTAAGAACTGTCATTAAAATGGACAACTCGCCAAGAAAAACTAGCAGGGCTGCTTTATTGCACATCAAAACCTGTTATTATTTCACAAATATTAGCTGGAATCATTGCTTTTGCAGTTTTAGAACATTACAGTTGGAACTTTTTGCGCTTTCGCAGTCTTAAGAGTTCCAGAAACATCTCCAGCAAGTCTCCAGAAAATTCAGTTTAACGCTCAGTAATGCTGATTAAATCGTCATAGTGTGCAGGTGGAGATTGTACAGCTGGATGCAGATTATGGATGCGGCAGGAAGCTTCCTGAAAGGCCCACTGGCCCACTCCCTGTCTGTTATGCAATCGTCTCACCATCTGCTTCATCCTCCAACCTGCAGAAGGGTCTTAGACCATCTTAATGGACATATCATAGTAAATCCCTGCAGCGAGAGGCAGGGCGGTAATCTGACACCAGTCTGAGCACCTGTGATTAGAAATGACATGTTAGGGCTTCACTGGATGCAAGAAAACATCAAAACAACCTCAATAGATGATTCAGGTGGTTTTTCTTACAGCATCATTTTAACTGAAAGGGAAGCTCCTCTGATTGAGTGCTGCAGTTTACACTTTAAACCAGTAAAATAGGATTTAACAGCAAAAATATCCTGACCTTTACCTTTAATGTGGATAAAAAATGTCCCAAAAAGAAATAACATATTTAAATCCTGTGGTGTCTTTAATGAATATATGTTTGTTGATCGTATCGGTTCACGACAGGGCAGCAACGAATAAATGATTAGCTGTCAACTATTAAATTAATCGCAAACTATTTTGATAATTGATCAATTTCAGTATTTTTAAACAAAATAAAGTCTAAATTCTCAAATTCAGGCTTCTTAAATGTAAATACGTTCTGTTTTCTTTCCTCCTCTGTGACATTTGGGCTTCGAGAAACACTGATCAGCATTTTCCACCATTTATAAACCAAACATCGATGATAGAAGTAAAATACAAGACGTGAAAAAGGGAATTCAATAATTATTATTGTTTTATTTAATCCTTTGTTATCTAGACCAGTGGTTCTCAACTGGTCCAGCCTCAGGATCCACTATGTCTCTATTAATACCAGTCACGACCCAAATTGTTGAAGTTTGCTGTTCCTGTTAACAAATTAAGGTTTATTTGGGTGGAGTCTCAACGTATTTTGATGTAGCTTAGGAAAATTTGGGCTTACTTTTTTGCTCATTTTGGTATATTTGGACGCTTTTGCCAAGTTCTGGGCATATTTTGGCCCATTTTGACAGATTCTGAGCACATTTTTATATATTTTTGGCACAATTTAGCATAAATTTCTCCAATAAGCTGTCAGAGTCAAATCTAGTGGGCTGCTACTGATGTCACCACCATTAAATATCCTGCTATTGAAAGCAAACTGTCAGAAGAAACGCGTCCTTCAAAATAAAACACTTTATACCACTACTTTTTGCTTCTGCGACCCTCTAAAAATGGCTTCGCGACCCACTTTTGGGTCCTGACCCACCAGTTGAGAACCACTGAACTAGGGTCTTTGACTTCTCGTGATGTAAAAGAAGAAAAATGACGTTGAGAAACCAAATCACTGTCACTTGTTCTGAGGTCGAGATGGAACCACAGCATCTTGGTTTTTACTGGTTGCCAGTAAAAACACTGGAAGTAGTTAGTTTAAAGTCCACACACTGACTTTTGCTTTGAAACTTGAGGCCCACTTTGCGTATTAAACGTTTTAGATCAGATTCATCAGTTGCTTCAGGACATCCATTGTTCAGCATCTAATCAGAGTCTCATAAGTTGGAGACTCTTGATTGCTTTGTCTCTTGTTTTGCTTCTGGTTTGAGTTGTTTTTTTTAATTGTGTTTTGGGGTAATTTCGCTTTGTTTCTTCAGTTTCCCTTCAGTGGGAGTCGCTGCTTGTCTTTTTTTTTTTGCTGCCTTCAGGGCGTCTGTGCAGCTGATGGCCGCTGAGTTCATCCCTCAGCAGGAGGCCACATGTACCCGAATCTGAACACTGAGTGAATGAACGTTCAGAGACGACAAGCAGAGGGTCTTCAGTCACTCACTGTTTATTCTTCTATGTCAGGAAGTGGTCTCATCATTATCCAGCAGCAACAAGCCAAAATGAACACAAACAATAGTAACTATTTACTAAAACAGAGTCCAAAACTAGTCTTAACCCGGTATGAAGCCGGGCCACAACTAAGCACAAAATTTTTCAAAACCAAGTCCAAAACTAGTGTAAAATAAGGGAAAAAACAAGTCTAAAACGGTTTAAAATCAGACCAAAACTAAGTCTGCAGCAACTCTAAAACCAAGTCCAAACCCCAGTCTGAAATCAAGTTTAAAACCACTCTGATATAGTCCAAAACGAACACTATAAACAGTTTTAATCCAACCAGTCTTAAACCAAGTCTTAAACCGAGTCCAAAATGAAGTTGAAAACCAAATTTAAAATCTAGTATCAAAGCAGCCTGAACAGTCCAAACCCAAGTTTAAAAAAAAGTCCAAAACTGGTCTAAAATCAAGTGTAAAACCACTCTAATATAGTCCAAAACAAACACTCTAAAACAGTTTCAGTTTCAGTTTATTTGACATTTGCAGTTAAAAATACCACATTGGAAAACAGCTGCAAGCAGCTCAAGTGCCCTTTAAAATCATTCATACAGAACACAGACTCACAAACAGCTGCCAGTAACCAATATATGATAAAAGTCACAGTGAAAATGCTAATTTATGACAAATATGGAGCAAAAGGGAAATGCCCTGTCAAGATGCATCATTTAAAGACACCACAGCTTGGGGGAAAAAACTTTTCCTGTGGCGAGACGAACCACATTTAATGGAACGATAGCGCCGACCCGATGGTAGAAGCTCAACCAGTCTTAAACCAAGTCTTAAACCGAGTCCAAAATGAAGTTGAAAACCAGCTCTGAAATGTAGTATCAAAACAGCCTGAACAGTCCAAACCCAAGTTAAAAAAACAGTCCGAAACTGGTCTAAACCAAGCAAAAACAGCAAGTAAATAAACTCTAAAATGTGAAGTCAGGACCAAATACAGGACCAGTCTAAAACCAAATGAAAAAGTGGCTTAAAACCAGTCCAGAACCCAGTAGAGGCGTCCACATTCAGTCCAGAACCAAGTGAAAAACGTGTGTAACGAACAACTATGCAAAACCAAGCACAAGGTCAGTCCAAAACCAGTCTAAAAGCAAATGCAAAGCCAATCTAAAACCAGTCCAAAGCCCAGTGAAGAACCAGTCTAGATCCTGTTTAGACCAAGTCCCAAGCCAGTCTAAAGCCAGTGTACTTGTTGATTCTTTCTTATTTTTAAACACAGCTTGAATGCGTAAAATACGAAGTTGCCATGAAAACTCTGGACGGTGCCGACACCAAAAAAAGTCAGCTTTATGTGAACTGATGCAAGAAGAAGGGAAAAAAAAGTTAAATTAAAATCAAAGTGTGCTTTAACACTGGACGCAGCTTCATGTTGGGACAATATCACCTGCTGCCGTGATGCTAAGTGACATCTTCCAGCCTCGGCACTGGCAGTAATCCGCCTCTAGTCTTTTCCATTGCGTCACTCATCAGGTTCAGAGTTCTGTATATGAGCAGTGAAACGCCTCATTTGTAATCCGCTTTATAACCCCGGTCAAATCATAACTGTGTGGCTGCTGGTCTGGAGCTGCAGCACCGCCGGCCTGCCGTAATCAGGACTTACTGGCATCACTGTTCCCGGACGAGTGCTGACTCAGTAGAGAGATCAGGGTCAGCGTCACCTCAGAAACGGCGCTCAAAGACGTCACGAATGTGCCTCTTCTCTGGCATGATCCGTCTGGTTGTCACCGAAGAAGCCTCCTTCGGTCGACCAAATCACGTTTATGTCAGGAAAACCAGAATCAGAAGTTTTGCAAGTGTCAGTGACAGGAATGGAAACGGATTTTATGACGTTTTTTTTTTGTAAGAAAACCAGTGATTATGATATAAAGTAAAAGCAGTGTTGGAGCTGGTTGGGTTTGTTAAATGAATCAGAGTAACTGTGAAATGTACAGGTTAAGAGGATCAATCTAAAAGCAGACGCAGTTGAATGTGTTGAACAGTCCTGTGTATATGTCGCCCCCTAGTGCTGGAAAAAATGAAGACAGTTGAATACTAGGATTACTTGTATGTGTGTTTAGCTGATTTACTTGTTTGGCTGTGTGCGCAGGATCTCTCTACACAATAACAGAACAATGAAGTTGTTTGAATTGAATAGAAATAACATTTATTTCAGAAAATCACATAATTTAAATACACTCTTAAATACAGTAAAGCAAATGATCAGCAGATACTTTAAAATGTACTTCAAATACTTCAGTTCAAACTTCAATCAAACTAATAATAATAAAAATGTGCAAACGTGCTGTATGACTAAAAGAAAATGACAATGACTGATTGATGCAGAGTTTCTGTTTTTTGTCTATTCACCACTTGTACAGTAAAACAGATTAATGTGACAACGATTCAGGAGTTTCTAAAATGTAAAACATCGCAAGTAATGTTTTAAGTCAGGACTTGGAGATTAGTTCCACTTTAAAACAGTCCAGTTTTGTAGTTTCTGGCATTGTTCCTATCAAAATTAATCACTGGAGAGATTATTACTTCATGGAGGTGCAGTGTTATTGTAACTGACAGAAATGAAACACAGAGCTACAATAATAAGTTGGCAGCTAAAGTGTGAACTTCCCGAAGCTGTGTGGCCCAAAGAAGGAGGGAGTGAAAATGTGGAGGAACAACTGATGAATGGAGTTTGTTATAAAGTGCTTCCACTCAGACAGTGAAGGGTTCTAACGCAAGAACGCTCATAAACAGTGATTCCTGTCGGCAGTGCAGTCGAGGCAGTGGTGCGTCACGTCTTTTTTAAGAGTCTGATCTCCATCTTTAGGTAGGTTTTAAGGTTCTCGTCGAGGACGTTCTCCTCGATGGCGGCGAGCGCTCGGTCCCCGCCGTCGTGATAATACTTCAGCAGCTGCTCGGCGTGTTCGATCCAGACGCAGTTGTGGCAGCCGCTCATGCAGCAGTGGGTTGGAGCAGGCGGAGGACCCTGATCAGGGGACCAATCGGATGAGCTTCGTTGTGTGTCGGTGCACTCCGAGGAGTCGGTCAGTGTCGGGGGTGGAGGCGAATGTGGTGCGGAGGACAGGCAGCGAATGTTCCCGCTGTGAAGGCGACTCCTCCGTAGCTGCTGAGGACAACGACAGAACCGATGAAGTCCCGAGTGTAACAGAGAGAGGATGCACAGCTGAAACACAACAGAATAACACCGTGATTAGTCATACTTGGAATGTATTGATCCGTATATTACTTGTCAAATTTTACAGTCTATAAAGCATCAAAAAATGCTGAAGAAATGTTCAGACATCCAGAAAAAACATAAATATCGTAATGCTAGTTTTTTCCAGTGTCATACAGCAATTAAATTTTGTAGTTAAAATTTGAGAGATGACTTGTACATACAGGTCAGCTCACTTTAAAACTATCCTGTGCTGAATAACTAACATATTACTAACCATTCTTTAACTAATTATTACAGCTGAAACCTTAACCATGTTTTGTTTTCTTTTTAATTCCAGTGAAAATGACAGAACTATAAAGTGATGATTACACATAGTCTGAACATCAATGCTTTCCTTTACCTTCTAGTAGTACTGCTCAATTTTAATTTACAGCTTTAATGTTTGCCTTTAAGTAGAGCTGCAGCAATTAATTAATTAGGTGTCAACTACTAAATTAATCAGCAACTACTTTTATCCACTGGTTTGTGTCATTTTTTTTTGAAAGAAAAAAGGTTTTTCCTCCTCAATAACAGTAAAACGAATATCCAAGTAGTGTACAAGACACACATTTGTCATCTTGTGCTTTAGGAAACACACTGAATGCAATTTTTCAACTATTTAATTACTCGACAAAGTAACTGTCAGACGAATCAATATGAAAATAATTGTTAGTAGCATCCCTGCTTTAAAGAAATAGCTTAAAAACTCTGGTAACTTCTCAACTACATTGTTGAGTCTTCAAGTGGAAATAACCTATATTTTCTCTTATTTCTACAATCTAGAAGTTTTAATTATTATTATTGTTTGCTATTTAACGTCATTCTTAATGTCTTGTCTGCAGGTTTCAGTAAATGTGTCTTTACTAAATGTCCAATTGAAGTATATATGAGTACATATCGGTAAAAAAACGTGGTTGTGTCGCGTTAATCTCGTAATTAAAACACCACAAACACCTCTAGCTGTTGCCATAATCGACTTAATTCAGGGTTTTGTTGTAAATATAAATAACGGGTTTAAACCAAAGGTTAGGTCAAGCTTCTCGACCGTTAGCTTAGCCACCAACCTTCTGTAAAGACACCGACGACCTCACGGCATTAACACCCAAACACAGCATCGTGGGAGCGAACAGGACGCTTCGTTATGTGTCGGTATGGCTCATTTTCTTAAAACTAAAGTTTAAATAAAGCTGCTGCCTCCCGGAGTTATAATAGCCTCAGTTTTAGGAGCCTTGCTAGCTAGTTGCGTCATTTCATGTCTTCCGCTTTGACCGTTGTGCGGGGGTCGTAAACAAACAAATTGATTGGTCGAGAGAAAACATTGTAACCAATCAAATCGCAGCGGTGCAAACTTTGAGCCAATAGAAAGCGTGGCATAGTTTGTGGGCGGGCTATAAAAAAAAGAGCTGCATTTCCTACCTCTGGCCAGCAAATGTCAGTATTTTACATGTATTTTTAATGTAAAGATGAAAAAGAAAAAACATTGTATTAAAATATATCAAATATCTACAGCAATGGATCAAAAATATGCCTGTCTTTTAAAATATTGTAATACATTGTATATAATAACATATATACATATTAATAGTATTTATCCTCAGTGAAACAAGCCTACATTTAAGGTACATTCACTCAGGCAAAAGTAGAAAATACTCGCTCATTTTTGAGCAGCTGTAGCAATAAAATTTACATATGTGTCGAAGTATAAGTCGTAATGTTCAAATAACATCATGTATTAGAATAAATTGCTCAGAGGCCATTTTTCGGTAGAATAAGTACTTTGATACTTCACATACATTAATCAAATAATAATATCCAGTATTAGTTTACTATGCTTTTTGTATTAGTCATAAGAAATCACTGTAACTTGTTATCTATTATTGCCACACCCCACTTACCAGGCCCAGCTAATTGCTCTGAATTAGCCGAACAGGCTGCATGTGCCTAGTCAGGACCAGGTCATCAGATGTCGAGGCCGAGCAAACAATTTCTATTCAGCTGCACAGATCAACACTCTGATGAGGGCCTGTGTGTCCGCTCTGTGTTGGCAGTTTCCTTTAGACACATTGTGCGCTTTATCCTCACAATTATCTTCCCTTTTCTTCCTCTGGATTAACATTTAAACAGCAGGGAGGAGATTTTCTATTTAATGTCGCGTGTGATTTGTCATGTTTTGTGCTTTTGTGCTGCTGCTGCTGCAATGTGGGAGGTTAGAATCAGATTAAACTGAAAACACAAATATTTAAAATTGGGTCAAAGGTTTGAAATATTCACAAAGAGCCATAAAATGATCATAAAGAGGCACAAAATTACCACAAAGACTCAGTATGAGTACAAGGTGACATAAAGTGACCACAGGGAGAAACAAAATGACCATGAAGAGACACAAAAAAATCACACAGAAGCAAAATGACCATATAGAGAAGCTAAATATATAAAAGATTCAAAACAACCACAGAGTATGACCACAAACATTTATAAGTTTTATGTCTTATAGGCCAATGTGCAGCCATTGAAGTCATTACAGGCCTTCAGCAACAGAAGACACCTTAAATTATCACATTGTAATGTAAAGAGTCAATAACATGCAAAACATTTGGCTCACAGGTGACAAATGTTCAGACCTTTCATGGCAGTAACTGTGGCAGTAGACAGATGACTGTTTTTTTCTGACTTGTTGTGAATTCACACCCAGAACTTGAGACTTGCTCAGTTCCACCTCTGGTACAGAAAACTGACACTGTCTTACTGCAGCTGGAGTCGTGTTTTACATAATGTAAGGAGAAACTGTTATGGAGGCTTCAAAATGCTTCTCCTAAAGGTACTTTCACTGACCCAGATTTAAATAAAAGAGCTTCACAGCCACAGTAAAGCAGATTTAGTCAGTGAAACGGCTCCTTTATGCTTGTGTGTGAACCCTCTTCTGATGGCTGTGCTTTAATGACGCCTGCCACTTTCTTCAGTATTTGACCTGTTCACTGGCGCGTGAGGAGGTGTGTGTTTGTAGTGCGAGTCCCCGCGGACCTCAGTGTTTGCAGTCCACGTCCATGGTAACGTGGCGTGGAAACCCAGCAGCTGCGGGGCCTGGCCTGAGATACCAGGTGTGTGGTGGGGCGTGTTATCTCCCAGAGGTCCACAGTGACAAAGTGACTTTATCCCAAGGAGAGTCACGCTCCACAGAAACTCACAGCTTTATTCACACACATAAAGAAAACCTGGTTTTAAAGGCTGAAAGAAGAGCAAACAGTTGCTGCACAGTGACCATTAGACTTTAAAGAGTAGCTGCACACAGTCATAATGTTCAGTCTTATCTCAGTGACTTAATGGTTTCCATAAAGCAGTTCATCCCACAGCTGTGTTATACAGAGGTGTGGTTCATGTTTCACCCTTAAACCAAAAAGCAAAGACATGATTTTGTTCTATTAATAGAATTGCATCATTGTGTAGATAAGAAGATTACTGTCACATTACCACTATTTGTTAAAATAAACATATTGACTACAAAGAAACACGAAGTAGCTGCAAAAGACTGAACATTGTGACAAAGAGATGCAAAAACACAAGAAGATGAACACGAAATGATGACATTACCTTAAAGCAGTGGTTCTCAACTGGTCCAGGACCCACTATGTCTCTATTAATAAGGGTGGCGGCCCATATTTTTGAAGTTTGCTGTTCCTGTTAACAGATTAAGGTTTATTTGGGTGGAGTCTCAACGTATGTTGACACAGCTTTGAAAAATTTTGCCTTATTTTTTGCTCATTTTGGTATATTTGGATACTTTTGCCAAGTTTTGGCCCATTTTGACAGATTTTGAGCACATTTTGGTTCATTTTTGGCTCGTTTTAGCACAAACTTCTCCAATAAGCTGGCAGAGACAGATCTAGAGGTTAATAGTGGGCAGCTACTGGTGTCACCACTAAATATCCTGCTACTGAAAGCAAACTGTGTCATAAGAAACACGTCCTTTAAAATAAAAGACTTTATACCACTACTTTTTGAGGGGAGGAGGGGGCATGCTTCTGCGACCCTCTCAAAATGGCTTCGCGACCCACTTTTGGGTCCCAGCCCACCAGTTGAGAACCACTCAGAACCACTTAAAGAGACACAAACTGACCACAAAGATACATACAATGACTATTAACAGACGCATAATAATAAAGAGACACACAACTACCAAAAATACACACAAAATTACTAGAGATAGACAGACTGACCACAAACAGAGGCTAAATGACCACAAACAGACACAATTCTACCAAAGTATGAGCAAAATGGCCACGAAAACTGAAAATAATGACACAAAAAATGCAAAATAACCACTAAGAGGCACAAAAGGTTTATTAATAGACACAGATTGACCTCAAAGACACAAAACCAGACAGCAAAGAGACTCACAGTGGTGACAGAGAAAGACAAAATGATTACTTAAAGGCACAACATGATGACAACGAGGCTTCAAATCACCACTAAGAAGTGCACTTTCTTTACCGCCTCCATCACTGCCTGGCTGTAGCCTACATACATTTTAAGTACATGCTGCTTCATGTACCATAATAAGTCTGTTTACGGTGACGCAGTTCTCCGTTAAGGCGATCAGTTTGGTATCAGCTTGTGAGAATCTCTGAAGTATGTCAGGTATGTGAGCAGCGAGGAGGCCGAGGGTCCTTTTTCTCCAGGCGGCCACCAGCCTTTCCTCACCACCTCCACCCCCATCAGGCCGCTCATAGATTAGGTTTCTCTCAACACCTTTTCCCTCTGAAGTCCTGGAGCCCTGCTTTGGCTTCGTCAGGCGTTTTCTCAGAGGCCCTGAGGCTGCAGACGGAGGGAAACGTAGATTAAGTCGGGCACATGACAAATACTTAAAGAAAAGAGGCTCAGGGCCCAGAGGCTATTTTTGATTTGGTTGGATATTTCTGAAAACTTTCACATGACCCAGAGTTCAGTCGGAGGACTCCCACGGGCTTAATGGGAACTCCCAGAGGAGCTGCAGAGATGAGCTGAGCATGGTGTTTCTCTGCAGACGAGTAGGAGGGTTTTCTGAACTACTGTGTATGCTGATATTTTCAGACATTAACAGCACGATGAGGGTGATTTCTGGTATTTTTTAAATGTGAAAACACACACAGCTTTGCTTGTTGCTGGAGGGTTTCTGCAGGATTAACTTCAGTGTTGATAATCCAGCTGAAAGCTACGAAGGCCTGGCAGCATTTCTGACAACTTGTTGCGCATTTAGCAGAACTGTGACATTCCTATAGAAAGATTTCACAGAATGCAACCCAAAAAAAGACTAGAATTACAGAAATGATCAGTAAAAGTCACAAAATGACCTCAAAGAGACTGAAAACAATGACAAACAGGCACAAGATGATACGAACAGGTTGCAAACTGACCGTAAAGAGACACAAAACAACCGCAAACACATAAAACAACTATTAAAGACACACAAAACGGCCACAGAGAGACACAAAACAGTCACCAGTATCAACAAAATGGACCAAATGGAACATAAAACAACTACAAGGACACTCAAAATGCCCACAGAAAGGCTGAAAACGATGACAAAGTGACACAAAATGGCCGTCAAGCTACACTAACCAGCCACAAACACACACAAAATGACCAAAGAAAGATTCAGAATGATTACAAAGACACACAAAACAACCACAAAGAAATAAAGCATGACTATAAAAAGACAAAAAATGACCACAGATAGACGAAAATGACCAGACAGAGACACAAAATGGCCACACATATATGTAAAATGGTCACAAAAAGACACAAAATAAATAAAAAGGACCAAAAAAATGACTACAAGACACACTAGATGACAACAGAGACATAAAATGATCATAAAGAGACCCAAAACGACCATAAAGAGAGACAAAATGACCTCAGAAAGATTCAAAATTACCACAGGAACACACAAAATACCCCAAATTTATCCAAAAATGACCACAAAATAACAGAAAATGACCAAACAGAGGCACAAAATGAGCACAAGCGGGCACAAAGCAACCATAAATAAACACAAAATGACCACAAATGACCTCCCTCGCTGTCCTTCTGTATGTGGGAAACACTTTCAGGCCTGTAACCCAAACACAGATAAGAATTTGAGAACTGCCTCAGTAGTAACTGTTTGTGTACTTTCCGACCTCCAACAGGAGACAAAACTCAGGTTTTTCCCGCTCCGGGCTTGTTGTGTAACGTTTGCGTAACACAGGTTTGTGCTGCTGCCGGGTTGTTGTGTAGCGTTTGTGTTATCTGGACTCTCTAATGCTGCTCTGATTCAGCCTCAATGAAGAAGTATTTTCTGGCTGCAGCTGCGTCAACAGTCTGGACAAACAGCTTCACCGCAGGGAAAGTGGCACCGAGGTTTCACTTCATGCTGCACCTCGAACCAAAATCCCAAAATAAACAGCAGCGAGTCTGATAGCAGCATCTCCCTCCATCTGAGGATGAGCTCAGCGCCGATGAAAAGGTAGCGGGGAGGTGTTTTGGTGCTCAGGTGTCCTTGGTCAAGGTCCTCCGGCTGACTCACAGCACCAGCTTTGTCCTGGGCGCACAAAGACCACAGTGTTCGCTCAGCGGCCACAAAATGACAAGTCAGTGACACAACTCAGATGGTGACTCGTCACAAATGGCAGAAACATGTTTGTGTGTCTGTGTGGGGCTGCAGCAGGACACTGGACTGAGTTTACTGAGGAAACAAAGAGCTGAGTGAAGTTTATTTGTGCTGAGAGATCAGTGCAAACCCTCAGTGTTTGAGACCAGAAAGAAGAAATTAGGATTTTTTCAGCAGTGACAGATGTAAATAATGAAATGTAATCCCTGGTTCAGGGTCCGGGTTTTACATGCATCCTTCTTAGCAACAGCGGAGTCTTTTCTGCTTACGAGTTAAATCTGCTGTGAAGGAAAATGACCTCAGAGCGACACCAAACAACTACAAGAGACACAAAATGACTAAACAAAGACATAAAATGACCACAGAAGACAAAAAACAATGACAAATAGACACTAAATGAACCATAGAGACACTCAAAATGACCACAAAGTGACACAAAACGACTATGAGGAGAAAAAATTATAACAAAAGCACACAAAATAACTAACGAGATGTAAAACTACCACAGAGAGGCACAAAACATCCAAATAGAGACCCAAAAACACTAGAAACATATGCAGAAGGACTGCAAAGCAATGCAAAATGACCAAAAAGGGACACAAAAATGACCAGAAAGAGACACGAAATGGCTGCAAAGAGACAAAAAAATTACAAAAAAATGACACAAAACAACCACAAAAAGACACATAATGACTACAAAGACACACATAATGATCACAAAGAGACAAAAATTAGAACAAAGACACACAAAATAACTAAAGAGATGTAAAACTACCACAAAGATGCACAAAACATCCAAATACAGACAAAAAGAGACTGGAAACATATGCAGAAGGACTGCAAAGATATGCAAAATGACCAAAAAGAGACACAAAATGGCTGCAAAGAGACAAAAAATTGCAACAAAATAAAACAAAACAACCACAAAAAGACAAAAAATGATCCCAGAGGCACAAAATGACCACAAAGTTATACAAAATAAACAAAAGAAGCCACAAAATGACTATAAAGAGAAAAGAATTACAACAAAAAGTCACAAAATGATCACAAAGAGACAAAAAATGACCATAGAGGTGCAAAACTACCACAGAAAGACACATAATGACTACAAAGAGACTAAAAATGACCACAAATGGACACAAAATAAATACAGAGAGACACAAAATGGCCACAAAAACACAAGGAGAGACAAAATTGCCATTAAAAAAACACTGAATGGCCACAAAAGGACTGAAAATGATGACAAAGAGATGCGAAACAACCACAAAGAGACTCAGAACGACAACGAAAACAAATACAGTTTCTCATTATCACTGAAGCTTGAACCAAACCAACTACTAATTGGCCCCACCCGCTCTTCACAGGTGCTGCACTGATCGGTAAAAGGCCACAGGTGAGCTCTCCTGATCTGGAGGAGAATGGAGGTCAATGGTGAAGCAAGAGCTGCAGACCAAGGAGTGGGAGGAAAAGGAGGATGAGGAAGGACGGATGACATCAGGGCAACACTGGGATGAGTTTAACCTGGAGGAGAAACCAGTAAGTAACCTGCTCTCTACCCTGTAAAGCAGAAGATCTGGGAAAGCCCTTTAAAAGTTTCTCCCAGTCCAAACTAAACCACAGCGAGGGTCTGGTTTTCTCACAGCCTCTTCAGCTGTTGGTTCTAATGACCTCAGTGGGACAACAGAGGCTTCGTCTCCTCGGAGGACGAGTCGGTAACGAGACAAACAAGAAGCGAGACTCAGAGGAAGCGTCTAATTAGACCCAAACGAGCAGGCGACTGTTCCAGATACGACAAGCAGGTGTTGACAAATACACATGTTAAATCTAGTACAGCTGAAATCAAATCTATTCTAATATATATTTAAATTTAGATAGAGCCAACTGAGTTTTCTTAGCATGAATGTATTTATTATAGTGTTTATTGTATTTTTGTCCAGCTACAGTCGTGATATTTCCCGTCCCCAGTGGTTTTGCTACAGGAGCCAGCCCATTCGTTATTATCTGTGTGCATTCTGGCAGCATCGCGTTGCGTTTCTAGAGACAGGGCGTCGCGTTTCCCGCTCCTCGTTTGCATGAAGTTGAGGTCTCGGCCACCTCATGTAGAGCAGGAGCGTCGAGCGTCGAGCGTGATCCGAAGCCTCGCGAAACTTCCCAAAAACTTTCAAACCGGCTGTTGTTCATCTGAAAGTAGAGACACGTTCAGCAGCTCATTTCTCACTTTAATGTTTCCAGAAACACATTTTGCTGTTTTAGTTATTAAAGACAAAGCTTTGCCTTAAATTTGTACTGGATGCAAACCAGTGACCCCAACAGTCAGGATCTCTTTTTCTGACAGTCTTGCATCGTAGCTCCACCTCTCGATAAAACGACGACAACAATGTCTCCGTATAGTGCTGCGTATGTCCTGCTGATAGTTCCACCTCATCGTCCGTCCAGACTAGAGTCCTACCAGCTCGTCCACTCCTATTTGCCGCCGCCATGTTCTATGTTTACATCCTATACAGATTTCTAAAGTCCCGCCGACAGTTTCCACTTGTTTCTGTTGCGGCGTCATAGCGCCACCAACAGGCCTGGCATGTGAATTCATGTGGACAGACACATTTACTGGAACAGCTCCGTCTTTATGGAGAACGTTTTAGAAGCTATGGGTGTTTTGGCTTCATGTGGACGGAGCCTCAGTCTTGTTAGGTCACTTTAGTGGTGACATTTGTGATGGTTTTTTTGAACACTGAGGCAGCGGCTGATGTTTTAAAGGTGCTTTATAAGAACTTTGTCTTGAATTAACTCTTTTACTTTGTTTTCGTTGCATGTTTGCGATCTTATTTATCTCATCTGTCTTGTAATTTCACATTTGTGTTGTTGTAAAGCACTTTGAAGCTTTGTTTTAGGAGGATGTCACACTAAAATAGTTATTATTACCTGAGGATGATTTAAAAATGACCCCACATCTGTGTTTAATGCGGCGGATTCACACGGGATTAGCAGAATCTGTGTTTTTTACTTGAATTTACTGACATTATTCTTGGATATGTTAACAGGCTGTCGCGTAGTAACTGTTGGAAAAACGGCAAAAAGGTATTTCTGATGGATTTGACCTTTCTGTAAATGGTGGGCGTGGAGATCCAGATAGCTCCAAAGTTTTATTTATATTTGCCAGGGCAGCCTAATTAATTTCTTAACTGGGCAAGAGACACAAGGACGGCGTCGTGAAAACAAAGAATCTGGCAAAAAAGAGAGAAATGCCAATTTAAACAGGGCTTAAACACATCACATATGCCTTCTGCAGTTATTATAAATTACTAGAAGGCCCCAGGTAATATTAGTCCTGTGCAAATGGGGCCTAATATACAAAAACCTAAACTAAATCTGCTGTGACGTTTGTTTTCTGAATGCTGCAGCGTCTAAACTCTGACTGCAGCCTCAGAGAAGATCACTACCTTCATACCGTCCGTGTGCTTGTTAAATCTGACCGCTCAGACTGTCAGAACCAAGCCGTGTGTTTACTCCGTTCAGCTGGTAAATCATTCTTTGCTCTGCGGCCGAGGTCACATGAAGGTCTGGCTGAGTAAATGAAGGGCTTGAATGCTCGGAGTGTTTCTGACCAATCGGTGACCTCGACTGGCGACACCTCGGTCAGTGAACCCGAACCTTGGTGAGGAGCTGCAGGACGTCAGGCTGTTACTGAACAACCGGCTCGGTTCACCCTCTGGAGTCATAACTTCAACGTAAAGCGGTCGGAGCTGCACATGTGTGTCTTGGCTCCTGGTTGGTGGTGTGGAGGGTGGAGGGTGGAGGGTGGAGGGACTCTCCGGCAGGGAGGTGGGTGTTGTTTTGGAGGTGCTGTGAAGTGGCAGAGCTCTGGTCAACCTGCCAGCCTTGCTGACTCCATCAGTCGGTGCTGCGATAAACAAACAGAGCTAAATGCAGCTCTGGAAAATAACATGTGGCCTCAGTTTGCTGCCACGCTGTTATTATTCTGAGACGACCTGCTAGCCGAACGCTCTGGCGTCTTTCTGCTCGTTCTTCTTCTGTTTTTTTCTCCCCAATCAAGTCAGCTGTAGATTCTGTTGATTACTTTTAAGGGTTCGGTGTGTTGGATCATAGAGGCATTTATAGATAAAATAATGGAATATCATATTCATCACTGGGTTATGCTGCTTGAACATCTCAGATTTGCTTGAGACTTTAAAAAAATCAAGCTATGGGTATTTAAAATAGTACCTGTGAAATTTTAGATACTTTTCAAGATATTTTTTCTTTAAATTGCCAGTCGACCCATTTTTAGCTGTTTTTTTTGTACACATTCCTTATTTTCAGGTGATTTTTAGCACAATTTTTGCTCGCCCACCTCTGATTTATTTATATAAATTCACTTATTTATTTTTTACAGCAAAAAATATGGATATTTATTAAGATGTTTTTGTGCTGCACGGTGGCTCGGTGCTTAGCAGCGTTGCCTGATCTGTAAAACACTTTGAGATCTATTCTTTTTAGCTGCCTGTCGACCCACTTTCAGTACATTTTTTTAATAAAATTCTTATTTTTTGATGAACAAAACCACATTTAGGTCATTTCAACACAAATCATCAATTCTTGATAACAATTTCTCCTTAGACCATCTCTGATTAATCTGGTTTTTATAGTATAATAAATTAATATTTGTTGTTTTTTTGTCAAATACTTTCTGAGATTTTTTTTTAAAAAACTGCCCGTCGACCCATTTTCAACAGGTTTTTCCATCCAATCCTTATTTTCAAGTCATTTCATACTAATTAAAATATTTAGTTGATTCCATCTCAAGTTGTCATATTTATTAGAACAGTTCCTGTGCGATCATCCCTGTTTTGTTTGATATTTTCATAGCATAAATAAAATGTGGATGTTTATTAAGATATTGGTCAAATATTAGCTTGATATAACAAACTTTCTGGGGTGTTTTTTAAATATTTTTTATTGCCTGTCGACCCTCTTTAAACATGTTTTTTTTGCACATTGAAATTTAAATTAAATTATATTTTTTTATTTTTATTCATATTTTTATATTATTTTTATTTATTTAGTCATTTTTATTTCCCTTCGACCCACTTTCAGCACATTTTTTCACACAATCTTTAGTTATAAGTAATTTAATGACACAAAGTATGGATATTAATATATTTGCTGAATTTTTACCTTGATATATAAAATACTCTCTAAGAGTTTGAACAACAATATCTCAGGAACTATTAAAGTTAAAAACGTTTTTCATGTTGCTGTGTGTCCACTGGACCCGTGAAATATGTACTTTTACTCCACTAGATTAACTAAAGATGAGCTTTGTGGTTTACGAGCCTTTTCAGTCTATAACAAGAACACACTAACATTAGTCTATTTTCATTTTATGTCATTAATCAACTGTCTGCTGTGTTTTAAAGACATAAAATGCCCCAGAAGTCCAAAAAAAAACAGACTTAAATCGCAGAATCACATATTGACTGAGAAAACTTCACCTGAGACCACAAGATGCTGTTGAAAGCTCCATGAAATGTTTTCTGTTAAAGAAGAGTTCCATTTTGCAACAATAAAATGCCGCTTGCATCTTAAAGCAACTAAACTAATCCACCTATTTATGTAAATTCTGCATTTTTTCATATTTATACTTAAGCAAATACTGCATGCCGGCTTGTTTGTACAGTAACTCCTGCAGGTTTTGCTTATGTAAAACATGTGAATGCTCCTTCCAGTCCTGGTAAACTGGATGTGCTCTGAAGCAAACACAGTGGAGGCCGTTTGAACTGGTTATCTAACTCTATAATGCATCCAGTGGAAAGTGTGTCTCACTTAATGACACCGGCTTTTATGCCGTGCAAACAACCCATTAGCCTGCAGTGTGTCGTCTGTGTTGACACAACCGGAGTGGAAGTCATGGATGTTAAAGGCTGAGCTGCAGCTTCTCCTCTCGTCATTGTGCTGCAGTTTATTTCTGAGTGGTGTGTTTGTGTTTGTGTTGCTGGCTGATTGGACAAACCGCTCGGTGCCTCAGATACCTGCGTTTATCAGCAGGATGCAGACGGAGGCTTCTAATCAGTTTGCTCACAGTGAGACGTCTGCTGTCCAGGTGCCTTCAGGGTTCCCCTCAGACAACACTCTGGTTTGTAGAAGCACAAAGGTGTCAGAAAAATCAGTTTGGTTTCCATTAAATAGTCCAACATGATCACATTTAAACCGCTTTCCTTGAAACTTCTTTTTTTAACTATAAACTGTATTTAAAATGGTATCTGTGCAGTTTTAAATTGATATATCAAACACCAACCGAGATACTTGTTAAAGAAACTTCCCGTCGACCTGCCCACAACAATACTGGCAACAATATTCTATTTACTCTTTGTCTTTGGATCTTATCCCACATATCCGTATTTTCTCTATCCTTTTATGTGCTGTGACATTTTTGTTTTATTTGCATCAATTGGTGTTTGTAGAAGGAATTTATTACCTCCACCAAAGAGGTTATGTGATGGCCGGCGTTGGTTTATTTGTTTATTTGTTTGTTTGTGTGCAAAATAACTGGAAAACTCATGGACAGATTTGGATGAAATGTTCAGGAAATGTGTGAAATGGGACAAGGAAGAAATTATGAAACTTTGGTTCTGATCCGGATCACCATCTGGATCCAGGATTTATTTTTAATCTATTTGTAACCAGGTGGGCAATTAAATGCGGTTTACTCTAAAAGCCACCAGAGGGCACTCTTGTTTTTGGGGTAACCCCCTCTGACCACATGACATTTTGGGTCTCCACGGGACAGACAGCGACAGTGACGGACTTCTCTTTCCTTCCTGAGCGACATACGCACGGTTGGGCCGGCATTCTTATCTCCGGTTGTCTAAGAAGCTGGGAGGCTGTTAGGAGCTGCCGCGCTAGAGGCCGCGCCTGTTCATTAGGTCAGATGGGGTGAAGGCCGCATTGTTGGTAGGACATTTGAACTGTATGTAATTACATTTGTATCTGTAACGTTCCATAGAAAATATGTGAACTGGGAGATTGTGTTGGGGGTGGACTGAAGCTCCTTGGTGGAGGTATGAGCTCTCTGAGGGCTTTTCTAGTTTATATTGAAATTCTGTTTATCTCTATTCTAGTCGCTTATCTCTGGTTCTGTTTAGCCTGTCTGCTTTTCTGAACTCATCTGTAAAGCACTGTAAACTATGTTTTCAATAGGCGCCACATCCATCCATCCATCCATCATCTATACATCACTTAATCCTCTGTAGGGTTGCTGGGGGCTGGAGTATATCTGAGTCGACTCAGGCGAAGGCAGGAGACACCCTGGACAGGTCTCCAGTCGATCACAGGGCTACACATAGAGACAGATTCTCATTCACACCTGTGGACAATTTAGAATCATCATTAACCTCAGCATGTTTTTGGACTGTGGGAGGAAGGAGGTGAAAACATGCAAACTCCACTTGGAAAGATCCCAGGCGTCCTAACCGGGACGCGAACCGGGGATCTTCTAGCTGTGAGGCGACGCTACATAAATACAGTTATTATACTGGCTCTCTGGGGTTTACCACTCTACCGTCCAGTGAGGCTGCCTATAAACACTTTAAACACATTTAATTTTAAGTGTGGTTGGACAACACGTCTTAAGAACTGGTTCTGAGAGAGCTTACGTCAGTGTGGATTCTGTCATCCAGGTCATAGTAACCCTGAGTCCTTTGGTAAGAAGCAGCTGCACTTCTCTTTGATTCTTGACGACGTTTCACCTTCCTTGGTTTTATTTATTATCTGCTTAACTCACACAACTCAAGGCTTGTTAAAGAACTGATATTCGAATGAATGAATGAGTCAGAGACCCCTCCATACATGTTTCTGACGTTGGATATCAGGCGTTTGTGCCTCCTATCTTTTACTCTGCCTGCTAGTGAGACGCTTACTTGATTTATGCTCCGTCCAAATTGCCTTTCTGCACCAACGCTTTCCTGACGTCAACTAGCTGCTGTCTGTGCCACCCATGATCTGTAAGTTAAAAAAAAGCAATCTGATATTTGGATTTTTATCTTTCCAGCTCACTTTTCTCATTTGTTATCCAACTATTTGTGTTAAACACTATTGGGTCTACTGAAGACAATCTGAAAGTGTCTTTTTAACTATACAGCATCTCCCCTCCTCTCTCTACAGTGGCTGTCTTTTCACACCATAACCTGTCCTGTAGCCTTAGCAGTCGCATACAGCTTTATCATACATATTCTGTTTCAGATGTGACAAAGCGTTGTGTCCTCTAAACATAGATCCCTTTTTATGAAACTTTAAACGCAAGTGGAAGAGCTTGTAACAGGAGAAGTGCCTGCATGGGCTCTTCATTTAAAGATAATGCTTTCTAGTTTCTGAATGTGTTTTTGGATAACATTTAACCTGAACTACATCAGTTTAAACATACCCAACTGAAACATCCTTCACCCCTGCTTCACATCCAACTGAAAAATTCTAATCAATATCTTACATTAAAAATAAAGCAGCAGACAGGTGTTGCCACATCACCTTCAAGGAGAAGCATTTTTTCCTGTTTTTACCGTCACGTCTGTCACCTCTTCGTGAGCCCGTTGGCCTTTTCTGCCTGCCAGGAAGTGAAGTAAAATATTTGCACAGAGGCGAAACCGATGCTTAACCGAAGTTTATATGTAAAGCAAACAAAAGCAACACGACCGAGTGTCGAAATATCGGATTTAAATACTGTTTTTTCCTCAGGAGGCAAACAAAGACCTTTCACTGGATCACGAAAATACCTGTTGCTGTTCAGGAGGTAAAAAATAAATGCTGAGAGACATTTTTGCTCCGTCAGGTTTAGAAACTCTGTATTTAGCAATAAACCTGCTGAAATGTGGGATCCTGGAAAAACAGGGCAAATATCCCTCCCTCCCTCGTCATCCCCACTCCCAACCCAACCGGTCGAGGCAGATGTCCTCCCTCCCTGAGCCTGGTTCTGTCAGAGGTTTTTTTCCCCTTCCCTACCGTAGGGGGTTTTTGGTTCCTTCCCATCGTCACTGACTGCTGCTCAGAGGGAATCCAAAAGCAACTTTGGATTGTTGGGTTTTCTGTTTCCTGTTTTTTCTGTTTCCTGTTCTTTCCTACAATGTTTAGCGCTATGTGATGTGACCATAGACATATATACGTAGACGCCGCGTTGACTGCCGCTGCCGATTGGAGCCGACGTGCCTATGCGGCCATCTTGGTACAGTGCCACTCGCCCCTACAGTGCATTACGTCTATAGAGGAATGACATGTCTGCACTATAAAAGTGTTCATAAAGCCATCAGTTGTCAACATATATTGTTTGTTACAAACGTCAGACATGGAGGACGGACAGGCAGACATAAATAGAACAAAAGCATCCAAGCATCCTGTGTCAAGGTACATGTGTGACGTTTTTAACAAACCAAACCGTTTGGAAATCGGTGGAAAATTCAGTGAATAATTCTACTTTAAGATTGTGGAGTACCTCTTACCTCCATAGACTTACATTCACTCCCCCCTCTGCTAGCCCTGTACCAAGATGGCGGAGCTTTAGGCACGTCCCTCCACAGTCAATGCGGCGTCTACGTATAAATGTCTATGGATGTGACGGCCAAGGAGGTGGCCTTTGATTGGTGGGCTGGATTTCTCCTTGTTCCCGTTTGCAGGAAGCTGGGCGGTTCCCAAAAGAAGGTCTTATCATTTAGGCAACCAGGTCCACCTTTGGCACTTTAAAAGGGCCTGATTGCTGCCTCCTCACTCTCTGCTCCACTCCTGCCCTGGCCACCAGCTGACTCCTCTTTAGTTTGGTTTGCTTACTCTACACATGCACTCACCACCTGCACTTCCAACACAATTGCACACACACTGACTTACACTTACACGTCATCTTTATTTAATAAATATTGTTAAACCATTGCTTTTGGTGTGGTCTCCCTCTTTGTTGCTACTTTTTGAGCCAGAGTAGTAACAAGTGGGGGCTCGTCCGGGATTTGAACCCGGGACCTCTCGCACCCGAAGCAAGAATCATACCCCTAGCTACCCCGACTTATGTTGTAAATATGCGCTATATAAATAAAATTGAACCAGTTTTAGTAAGACATTAATCTGGAGTTTAAAGAGAAAGTAGGTGCATCCAAAATATTTATCATAATCCTTTATTTCACAAGTAGAATATCTGTGCAATACTTTGATGGGCAGCAGAGGTAATAATTTACATCTGACCTTGTTTTCTCTTTGAAATAAACTAAGCAGAAATAATAGATAAACTACAGAAATCGCACCATACTTCCTGCAAAAGCTGCTCCACTTCTCAGTGAAACATCATCCCTTGGTAGCTTGTTCCTTTAACGTTTTCATTTCACTAGACGACAGGGTGACACTCATTATGTAATCCATCTGTTTTATCTGTGGCCCCATTCGACGACAAAGACCACTCGGCTTCAAGAGCGGATCCTTGTATAACAGCGATGCAAACAAAGAGCCTCATGTCCTCCTCTCACCCTGCAGACCTTGCGTAATATACTGCAACCTTCTGCATAGTAAACTGAGGTCAGAGCTTTTGTAAATCAGCATTATCTCATAAGTAGTGAGGTCCTTCGACTGGACGTAAAAGGTGGAGGAGACGGAGCATGTTGTTGTGAATCCCATCGATCCTCCCACACGTCTTATCTGGTCCTCAGCAGGAGTTTGGTGCATATTTTCTATGGCGACGTCCGTCATGTGAAAGTGACAGCAGCTGATTAAAGCACATGCGATCGGCCGGATGAGTCTGAATCAGACCGTCGCCTCCAACACCTCCTCAGGACACTTGGAGGTTATCAGGCTGCAACACTCGGCTCGGAGATAAATCACAGCCAGCAGCAGCCGGAGGAATAAAAGACTGAAAGTGAAACATGAGGACGGGGGAAGGTTCACTCAGAAAGAACAGAGGATAACATAATCTGGCTGCAACTAATAATGTTGTAACTGCTGGTAATTTTAAAGGCTTTAAAATATCAGAAAAATGCCTCTTTAACTATATTAACTCCAAGCAGTTTCTGGGCGTTACTGGGCTCATTTTCACTGCAGCATGAAGTCCTGCACATTAAAGGAAACAGTACAACCACGACGAGAAGGAGAGAGAACTCAGTAATGTCTTCTGTGCGCAGTGGCACAGTTAGAATGGCAACCAGCTGGAAAATTTTACCCAAAGCAACTTAAAATGTGGCTGAAACGGCACAAAACAAGTCCAACATGACACAGGATATATCCAGAATGAATTAGAACCTGTTAAAAGTATATGGAAATCTGTCCAAAACAATTTAGGTAGTGGCCAGAATGACACAAAACCTGTCCAAAACAATCAAAACCTTGCATGAAACAACTTAACGTGTGGCTAAAATAACACAAAACATGTCCAAAATTACTTAGAACCTGTCCAGTATGAATTAGTCTGCCTAAAATAACCTAAGTAGTGACCAGAATGATACAAAATCTGTCCAAAAATACCTGAAATCTACATAAAACACCCTAAAATGTGACTAAAATGAGACAAAACTTGTCCAGAATTATGTAGAACCTGTCCAAACTCAATTAATATCTGCCCAAAACAAGTTAAGTAGTGGCCACAATGATACAAAACCGGTCCAAACGATCAAAACCTTGTATAAAACAGCCTAAAATGTGGCTAAAATGAGACAAAACTTGTTCACAACGACACAGAACATGTCCAGAATTACTTAGAAGCTGTTGATAATGAATTAAAGTCTGCCTGGAACAACTTAAGTAGTGGGCAAAATGATACAAAACCTGTCCAATACGATCCAAACCTTGCATGAAACAACTTAACGTGTGGCTAAAATGACACAAAACATGTCCAAAACTACTAAGAACCTGTCCAGAATGAATTAATCTGCCTAAAATAACCTAAGTAGTGACCAGAATGATACAAAATCTGTCCAAACGATCAAAACTTTGTATAAAACAATCTAAAATGTGGCTAAAATGAGACAAAACTTGTTCACAACGACACACAACATGTCCAGAATTACTTAGAAGCTGTTGAGAATGAATTAAAGTCTGCCTAAAATCAAAATCAAAAATAATCGCTCATGCAGCCTACCCGTCCTTGGAAGGACCCAGCCTTCCAAGGACGGGTAGGCTGGGTTCTTCCAAGGATGCAGCCCCTGAATTGGGACACAGCTTATGTGTAGCCCTGTGATAGACTGGAGACCTGTCCAGGTGTCCCCCTGCCTTCACCTGAGTCGGCTGGGATGGACTCCAGCCCCCCTACAGAGGATTAAGCGGTGTATAGTGCAAAATAGAAGACTCCTCCTGTAGGGGGGCAAATACTTTGTCACAGAACTATATATTTTACATGTAGTTAAGTCTGCATCAGGGTAGTGGTGGTCTAGTGGTTTGTGACGTAAACCTGCAAGAGGTTGAGGTGGAAAGAGATAGCGACCACTTATCCCAGTCACCACCACTGTGGGCCCCTGAGCAAGGCCCTCAGCCCCTGACTGCTCCTAGTATGTATAGTTAAGGTTAACTATGAATAGGATGGGTCAAATGCAGAAGGAGATGATTGCCCCAAGGGGATCAATAAAGGTCAGATTGATTGGTTGTTAAATCTGCATGCTCGTCTTAAATCTACTTGTGCAGATTCTCACAGAAATATTGGTAACACTTTATAATAAGTACACACTATTAAGCATTAGTTAAGCATTAATACATACTGAATTTATCATTTATAAAGCATTTTTCAGACATGAATAATTATTAATAAGTAGTTTATAAATACAAGTGTAAATGTTTTAATCATCATTAATAAGCATATTAGTAAAGGATTAGTAATTCCTAACTTCATCATTTATAAAGCATTTTTCCTACATAATTACTCATTGGTATGTAGCTTATAAACATGGTTACAAATGTTTCACCCTTCATTAATGAGCTCTTCTATAGCTTGCTTAATGTGTGTTTTTCATACTTTGTAAATGTTGAAAACAGAATTTATAAATGAATTATTACATCATTTACGAACCAGTTATTTAGGATTATTTTGGAATGGTTAGTAGTTTATAAGATAATTTAGAAGTTCTATGTAAATAGTTAAACTATTTAGATTTTCATTTATGTTGCCCTAACAGATATACTATACAGACATACACTGATACTTGGTGAATGTTAGCAGATGATTAAAAAAACTTCACACATTCATTTTCCAATATATGTCCTGTAAACACTTAATAACATATGAATTCATTAATTTTGGTACTTGCAATGCACTTACTACTCATTAATTAAGTATTTTGTGTGAGCTTATCTAAAGTGAGCACCATCTATGCCTTATAAAGCATTTATAAATGTGATTTAAAGGCTGGCAATGCCTTCAGACACACAAAAGTCCCAGTCATCTTAACAGGTGATGGAAATTCACAACACAAGGGGATATAGAATGCATTATGTAATATTTATTGCAGCTTATCAGTCATCATCAATTATCATCAATTGTGACAATACAACATGAACTAAGGTAAACATGGTTGACTTAAAAACTTGCCAACACCAACTGTGCATCACAGAAAATTCAAGTTCACAATTTAAATCTTTGATTAAATTAAATTAAATCTTCCAGTATCAAAAACAAAAGTTCAAAAGTATTTCACTGTTATTATTTAGTGTAATTCTAAATTATGACAGTGAAATATTTTTGAACTTTTATTTTGATTCAGACAGATAAATCATATCTTAGAGAAATGTCTCTAAAATTATTCAGAGAGATAATAAATATAATCAACATAAGAGAAAATAATGCTGGAAATCTAATTTTAAAGACACTAAAAAAACAAAGTGCACTGATTACTTACAATTTATTTCGACGCCCTCTCCAACAGAAGACCCTTGCATAGGTAACAGTGACTGCAAATTACTTATACTTCCTTGAAATGTCATGAATCAGTCTGCCAAATGCACCATCAGGGTGTTTCTTTGCGAGCCATTCATTCCACTCAATCACTGAAAGGTGGTCAGAGAGCAAACTGTCAGTGCGGTTTCCCCTAAGCCTCCAGATCTGCTCCTTGTAGGATCTCCAGGCCCTCTCAAGATGCTGGGTATGAGCACCAGTTTGGGGATCTACATACCACCTGCTGTGGTTAACAGTGTGATGGTTGTATCCTATTTCAGAGAGTACTCGATAGGCACGCCACTCATCACTGATAACTGAAGATCCCGGCCTCACATGATGAACAATTAGGGGAATCAAATGTCTTCGAGATCTTCTCTCCACAAGGCGCAGAATGGGTTTTCTTCGTCCTTGATGATGCCTCACACTCAACATCCCAAAGACCCACTTCTTTCGTTTCCATCCACCAGCCATTCTTCCTCTCCCATACTGATGCAGAAACAAAACAAAACCACCGACATAAATTGACACATTCTATTAACAACAACTTGCTTGACTCTCTTTGAAAATTATTTAAATTCACAATTACAATAACATACTTTTCTTTTGTGCCGAAAATGGCTCTCATCGATCACAACAAATTCTCTTCTTCCACCAATCTGTTGGCCTCTACGCCTTCTCATCCTTTCAACTGCTGTGACACAGACCTCCCTTATTTTTTTGGCCATTTTAGAGAGAGTTGCTGAACTGGCTGCAATTGTGTCATCCATCATATCAATCTGACGTAATCTTAGACCCTGAGAAAATCTTGAAGGCAAATGAAAAAAGGATTGTTTATGTGTCTCAAAACATTCGTATTGTTATTATTATATTATTGATTATTATTATTATTATCATTACCTACCTGTACACGAACTGCATCCAGTTACTGAGAGAGACCTTTGAATGACTGAAGATTGACATGTGCCTGACAGAAATTTGTTTTTCCTGTCCTTTATGTGGTGCTTGGCGACAAGTCCTATTAAAAAAGATTAGGAACATACTGTAATTAGGACACATACACTCACACACAGGTTTGGGTAGCAATTATAAACAATAAATATGACCAAGATGGCATAATCAGGTTACAAATCATTACAAAATTATAATCAGCACAACAGAAAAAATGTGTAATTAGATTGTAGTTTGTCACAAGGATTACTTACTTAGATTTTTGCTTATATATTTAAATATTTCAATTTCATCATGATAAAATTACACAGTAAAGCTGTAAACCTTCATGAATACTTTACTTTTTGTGGTTGTAATTGATTTGACTAGTTCTAAATGTCAGGTATATTGTAGCCTACAAATAAGTAATTTACTCCTTTCATGTTTCTTCTTTTTGAAATAGTTACTTCTTTGATAAACTTTTGTTTAATGAAAATAACATTGCTAATTACACAAATTGCATGTAATTATTTAATGCAGTAGCCTGATTACATCTTATATTAATCTGTCCCAAACGTGCACATAAATCAACAGATAACTGCGCATTTGTTCAAATTTAGTTATAGCTATCATCATGTCTTACCAAGCATATAGGTCTGCACTGTTCGTCCTTCTCTTCAGTTTCATGTCCTTTTGGCATATTCTGCATTTGACTCTTCTTCGAAGCAGTCTCCTCCTCTGTAGCCACTTTATTAGCTTCAGGGCATTTCTTTTTGACATTTCTTCCTCAATTAGCCTCTTAAATCGGGTGAATCTGCTCATTATCACTAAACTACTCTGATCCACTGAAAAAGCTAATATCCCGCTTATAATACGCCATAGCTGCCAAATATACCTGTCGTTGCCAGATTTGTACCCGGAAACCCGATTTGTTCCCGCACCCGATTTGTGTGACGCAATTTTTGCGCATGCGGAGAACAGATCGGGTTTCCGGGTACCCAACTGCAGCCACAGGTAGTCGCGGGAGCAGACGTTTCTTCTGGAAGAAGCTTGAGAGAGGCTAGGATCATGCAGGACTGTGGTCAGGTACGAAGAGTGGTGCGGACGCGGTCCAGAAAGAAAGCCGGCGTAGAGCTGGACAAAACAGAGTCTGTGGCTGTCTGTGGCACTAGTGGTAAGTACGTTTTTTTTTTTT